>CP136060.1:251556494-252076494 GCA_032464435.1 Aegilops umbellulata
TGTCTTGACCATATCACGTCACAACATGCCCTGCAAAAACAAGTTAGACATCCTCTACTTTGTTGTTGCAAGTTTTTCGTGGCTGCTACGGGCTAAGGAAGAACCGTTCTTACCTACGCATCAAAATCACAACGATTTTCATCAAGTATGTGTTGTTTTAACCTTCAACAAGGACCGGGCGTAGCCACACTCGACTCAACTAAAGTTGGAGAAACTGACACCCGCCAGCCACCTATGTGTGAAGCACGTCGGTAGAACCAGTCTCGCGTAAGCGTATGCGTAATGTCGGTCCGGGCCGCTTCATCCAACAATACCGCCGAATCAAGGTATGACATGCTGGTAAGCAGTATGACTATTATCGCCCACAACTCACTTGTGTTCTACTCATGCATATAAAATCTATGTATAAACCTGGCTCGGATGCCACTGTTGGGGAACGTAGTAATTTCAAAATTTTCCTACGCACACGCAAGATCATGGTGATGCATAGCAACGAGAGGGGAGAGTGTTGTCCACGTACCCTCGTAGACCGAAAGCGGAAGCGTTATGTCAACGCGGTTGATGTAGTCGTACGTCTTCACGATCGACCGATCCTAGTACCGAAAGTACGGCACCTCCGCGATTTGCACACGTTCAGCTCGATGACGTCCCACGACCTCACGATCTAGCAGAGTGTCGAGGGAGAGTTTCTTCAGCATGACGGTGTGATGACGGTGATGATGAAGCTACCGGTGCAGGGCTTCGCCTAAGCACTGCAACAATATGACGGAGGTGGATTATGGTGGAGGGGGGCACCGCACACGGCTAAAGGATCAAGGGGGAGACCGGCCGACCCTTGGGGCGCGCTAAGGAGGGGGAGGAGTCCTCCTCCTAATAGGAGTAGGACTCCCCCTTTCCTAGTACAACTAGGAGGAGGAAGGGGGATGGAAGGAGAGGGAGAGGAGAAGGAAAGGGGGGGCGCGACCCCTCCCTAGTTCAATTCGGACTCCCTATAGGGAGGGGGCGTGACTGCCCCTTGTGGGCTGCCTCCCCTCTTCCCTGTGGCCCATGTAGGCCCAATAGTTCCCCCGGGGGTTCCGATAACCCCTCGGCACTCCGATAATTGTCCGGTGACCCCCGGAACTCATCCGGTGTCTGAATATAGTCATCCAACATATCATTCTTTATTTCTCGACCATTTCGAGACTCCTCGTCATGTCCGTGATCATATCTGGGACTCCGAACTATCTTCGGTACATCAAAACACATAAACTCATAATACCGACCGTTAAGCGTGCGGACCCTACAGGTTCGATAACTGTGTAGACATGACCGAGACACGTCTCCGGTCAATAACCAATAGCGGAACCTGGATGTTCATATTGGCTCCTACATATTCTACGAAGATCTTTATCGGTCAAACCGCATAACAACATACGTTGTTCCCTTTGTCATCAGTATGTTACTTGCCCGAGATTCGATCGTCGGTATCTCAATACCTAGTTCAATCTCGTTACCGGCAAGTATCTTTACTCGTTCCGTAATGCATCATCCCGCAACTAACTCAGTAGTCACATTTCTTGCAAGACTTATAGTGATGTGCAATATCGAGAGGGCCCAGATATACCTCTCCGACAATCGGAGTGACAAATCCTAATCTCGATCTATGACAAATCAACAAGTACCATCGGAGACACCTGTAGAGGACCTTTATAATCACCCACTTACGTTGTGACATTTGGTAGCACACAAAGTGTTCCTCCGGTATTCGGGAGTTGCATAATCTCATAGTCATAGGAACATGTATAAGTCATGAAGAAAGCAATATCAATATACTAAATGATCAAGTGCTAAGCTAACGGAACGGGTCAAGTCAATCACATCATTCTCTAATGATGTGATCCCGTTAATCAAATGACAACTCATGTGTATGGCTAGGAAACTTAACAATCTTTGATTCAACAAGCTAGTCAAGTAGAGGCATACTAGTGACACTCTGTTTGTCTATGTATTCACACATGTACTAAGTTTCCGGTTAATACAATTCTAGCATGAATAATAAACATTTATCATGATATAAGTAAATATAAATAACAACTTTATTATTGCCTCTAGGGCATATTTCTTTAAGCTACATCTTCACTTTGTCTTCAATCTCCTCGCACACAGTCATTTCCCTCGGACAGACACCAAATCAATTGCTTTACTTCAGCAATTTTTAGGGGTCACTCTTGTTATCATAATCTTCGGCGATAACCTTCGATGCATCACAAGGAGATTATCTTCGTCGTTTGCATCAAACTCCTTGTGATCTCAGGGACCTGTTACTTTGTGTGCACTAGCAAACACATAAGTCACGTACTATTTATGTCAACAAACTCCAAAACATAAGGGGCCTATCATTGCACCAACAATCTCCCCCCTTTTGGACGGTTGTTGACAAAACAGATAATCATTAGAGTGGAGATAGATAAGTGAAAAGTATTTCGAACAAGAGTGAATTAGCGTTACTTGGCATGATGATGAAATATACTCCCCCTAGATGTATGTGTTGGGGAATGTAGCATGCAAATTCAAAAAATTTCCTACGATCATGCAAGATCTATCTAGGAGATGCATAGCAACGATAGGAGGAGAGTGTGTCCACATACCCTCGTAGACCGAAAGCGTAAGAGTTTGGTTAACGCGGTTGATGTAGTCGAACGTCTTCATGATCCAACGGATCTAGTACCGAACGTATGGCACCTCCGAGTTCAACACACGTTCAGCTCGATGACGTCCCTCGAACTCTTGATCCATTAGAGGGTCGAGGGAGAGTTTCGTCAGCACAACTGCATGGTGACGGCGATGGCGATGTGATCCGCACAGGGCTTCGCCTAAGCACTACGACGCCATGACCGGAGGAGTAAACTGTGGAGGGGGGCACTGCACACGGCTAAGAGAATAACTGTTGTGCTTTGGGGTGCCCCTACCCCCGTATATAAAGGAGGAGGGGAGGAGGTGGCCGGCCAGGTGGGGGCGCGCCATGGAGGGAGCCTACTAGGACTCCACTCCTAGTAGGATTCGCCCCCTTCTTTTCCTTCTTACGGAGGGGGAAAAGGGGGAAGGAGAGGGAAGAGGAGACGGAAAGGTGTCGGTGTACAAAAAGGGGGGGTACACTTTTTGTACCCCTATAACTGTGCACGGGCAGTCCGAGCCACGGGCGCCGCCACACCGAGCGCGGCAAGGGAGGTAAGCCAAGGTAAGGCCGAAGCTGAAGAGAAGCAGAACTACGTAGAGACCAAGGCCACAAAGATCGAAGGGGACGAAGCAGGCCCCCCGGCAAGATCCTTGCCGGGAGGCGGTTTTAGCAAACCCGGCAAAACCCTTGCCGTGGCAGCTCGCCCCACATCTACGGAGCGGGTCACCCTTGAGTCCACTACGCCCATGGGGCAAGGATTCGGGAGGCATCCCCGTGGTGGTATGCAGATCTTTGTGAAGAGATTCAAGATCAGATGCGCACTTTAGAAGATGATGATCCTTGGCGGGATCCCAGCCAAGGAGGACCACAAGGCCCCCAGCAAGAGCCTTGCCGGGGATGACAGCAGGCGCCACGACAAGACCCTTGCCGGGACCCCAGCAAGACCCTTGCCGGGGCCGCGGCAAGGCTCTTGCCATAAACACCCGTGGGGCCACCATCAGGCCCACGCCAGTCGCACCTCCACCACCATTCGCATGCAGCTGCTGACTCAACCAGCTAGGCAGGCACCTGCGTGGCGGCGTGCAGATCTTCGTGGAGACCCACCGCTGCGCCACCTCAGCTGCCTGCCTGCCTACATGGCATCGCAGGCACCGCTGGCCAGGGCGCGTATTAACGCGAGAGGGAGCGGCAACGGACGAGACGAGGCTCTCCCCCGTCCCCGATAAAGCAAGGACACCTAAGCAAGGCGCATTAAATGCACCTTGTCATGTAATGCGAGGGATAACCTCACATTACTGTACCCTTTCCACCTCCTGTGTGCCACTATGGCAACCCCTTTCCTATAAAAGGAGGCCCGAGGCGACCAGGAAGAGGATTCGGCTTTTTGGAGCTCTCGACGCCCCATAGCTAGCTCAGGAACACAGATATACAATCCACCAAACCTGGGTAAAGGAACCGAATGCTATCTTTTTGATCCGCTCTTTTCACAACCCCGCGCCCCGCAACTGTAGTAGGGATTCTTGTGATCCCATAGGTGTCGTTTCCCACCGACATCTTTGGCGCGCTAGGTAGGGGGCACAGTTGTGAGAATCTACTTTGGCAGTTAGCCCGACGCTCCTTCATATTCGTGACCCTCGAAGAAGAAAGGGGGCTAGAAGGTCAACGCTCGAGCGATCGAGAACAGAAGCTAAGTTGCACCAAACCCTTGTTTTGTGCTAACCTTCTTATTTAAGGTTATTCCCCCCGGAGATGTTCGCTTTGTATGAAAAACCTGCACGCCAGGGGGCTCTACCACGATCGACAACGCCCTTGCCCTGTTTCGAGTCCGCTCAACAGCTAAAGCAGCTGCGTCGAGAGTGGCAGAGTAGCCTTCCGCGACCAACGACACCCTCGATTCTGACTCGAGTCAAGCTCGACAGTTCGAGCGGCCGCGTTCGGAATGGAAAGGTGGCTTGTCCGGCAGCACGCGTACCCGGCAGGCCATGGGGATCCGTCCCTAAGACGCCGCTTGGGGATTTCACGCCGGCAAGCCTTCCCGATTGACGTAGGGCACACATACAAAGGGGAATTGAACGGGGAAATAACATGCATGAAATTAAGAGTACTTCAGAGTTATATTACATCACATCACAGCTGCGGTTCTAACTAAAGATAAAATTTGTCTTTGTCGGGAACCCGCAGCGGCGAAGAAGAAAGGGATGCCTAATCCCGGCGCTAGCCTTCCACTCTCTTGATTTCGTCGATGCAGTCGGTGATGGGCTTGATGCGCTCCTTGAGCACCGTGGGGTCAGCGTCCTCCGGCAAGCTCCTCATCGCGGCCGCGAAGTCGAGGTCAGGATTCCAGTACGCCACCTTGGTGGGGACCTTGGTCACGACCCTCCGGCAAAGTCGCTGGGCCTCCTCGGCCAGCGTGGCCGTCCTGTTGGAGTGGAGATAGGCCAGAGCCCCGAGGATGCCCTCGAAGAACTGGGTCAGCTTGGCGTTGACGTTCCCGCTGCGCTCAGGGGCGTACCTCACGTTTGGCAAACCCATGGTGGCCAATTGCGACGTAACCCTACCGGCGACGACCTCCAGATGGCTGATCCACCTGTTCTGTTCTCACCCGCCACATATTCCTGGTGGGAGGTTACCTCATTCGCCCGCAGCTGCTTCTCCTCCTCCTGGCTCCTAGTCAAGGCCTCCTCCCGAGCCCTGCTCTCCGACAACATCTTCTCGAGATCCTCCAGCTTCAGCTTGAGATCTCTGATGGAGTTCTGCGCGTCGGAGAGCTCTCCAGTCCTGCTAACAACCGCTCCTTGCGCCTCTACCAAGGCAAAGTTGAGCGTGCTCTTCTCGCCGGACAGCTTGAGGGCCCGCTCCTTCAGCTCGTCCTGCTCCGCTTCCAGCTCCTTCACCCTGTCGGCATGGGCCAGGGCTTGGGCATCAAGTGCCTCTTCGTGCCTCTGCTCCAGCTCGCGGGTCCGTCGCGCGACAAGGGCCTCGAGCTCCTCATCCTTGCCGCGAAGCGTTGCGGCAAGCTTCGCCTCGCGCACGGAGAGGTCCTCCCCTTGGGAGTCCAAGGTGGCTTGATGCTGGTTCCGAGCAGCTTCGGCCACGACAGCTGAGTTCGCTGCCTTCTCCTGGGCCTTCTCAATGTCGGCCATCTTCATGGCGAGCTCCACGTCGCGCTCGGCCAATTTCTCTTGAAAGGCCTTTTGCTCCTCGTGAGTCTGGTGGAACCAGGCCTGCGTCTCGGCGACACGCGCCTTGAAGTCCGCCTCCGCGCTGTCCACCGCTGCCGCCCTGGACTTGGCTTTGTCCAGACGGGTGCGGTAGAGCACTTGGAGCTTCCGGAAATTGGCCCTCATGGCGTGGAAGAGCTGCTCTTCTGGAGAACCATCGCCGCCAATGTCCGGCGCGTCGACAACCTCGAGCCCGGTTGCGGCAAGCACCTCGCCGTCGAAGACTTCCCCTTCGGCGGGCGCTTGGCTTGACTCCCCTGGGAGGTGGACGAAAAGATCATCGCCCACCCTCAAGTATCTGCCGGGGATCGAGGTTGAGGAGGAGGGAGGCTGATCATCCATCATTCCTTCCTCGGCAGAGGCCTTGCCGGCCTCCCCGGAAGGCCCACCGCTGGCGCCCTCGGCAGAGGCCTCGCCGGTAGCCTTGGCGGCCCCCGCAGCGGCATCCTCAGCAGCGCCCTTGGCGGCCTCATCAGCGGCGGCCTCGTCAGCATTCTTGGCGGCCTCCTCGGCGGCAATTCTCTCGGCCTCAGCCGCGGCCTCTTCGGCAATATCCCTGACAACAGTGTCCACATCCTCCATGTCTGTTGAAGGAGGGCCTGGGCAGCAACGGGAGCAATGAAGCCAAGAAAAGAATGAGGGAAAAACAGAGACGAAGGACAGGCGAGTCACCAGTGCCAGGCTGTGAAGCAAGAGTCCCCTCTCCACCAGCATTTGGTGCCATGGCAGAGCCAGCGGCGCCCAAGTTCCCCTCCTCCTCCATGGGTGTGGACTCCGTGCCTGATGCCCTTGCCGAGGACGCCCCCCGCAGTGGCGTAGTCGATGGGGGTGGTGTGTTAGGAGTAGCCCTCTGCGGCTCCTCCTGCTGCCGCTCCCCTCCTGCAAACCCGGCAAGGTCAGCGTCGTGGCATCGAGCGCCTACCGCATGTCGAGTGAGAAGAGGGTGACGAACTTACGCTGGGGGCTGTGCCGAGGGCTGCTGTCCGGGCTGCTCAGCACCACCAGTGGTGTCTTTGAGGCTCCGGCCGGGGACTGGCTGCTCGCTGAGATCCTCGCCCTCTTCGCCCTCTTAGCCAACGTCTCTGCATCCCTACGAAAGAAAAAATGGATCAAGACAAGCGATCCAACTCAGGGAAATAGGAATGACAGTAAGGAACGGAGTACTTACTCGTCTTCCGTTTCCTCCTCTTCTGCCAGTTTCCTTTTCCTCTCTGGGATGAGAGGCCCGAGATCAAAAGGGAGCTCCGCGTCATCATCCGAGTCGACGCCTGCTGGAGGAGGCGAAGAAGGCGGCGGGGTCTGTGTGCTCCCAGATGAGGAGGGGGCTATTGCCTTCTTCTTCTCAGCGGCCTTCGTGAAAGTGCAACTATCCCTGGGTGGTTTTGATAATTCCTAACAACATATAGCTCATTGAGCTAACATTATTCCAAGATGAATATTTCAGGAAAAGCTCAATGGATGGCATGGCATGGATGAGGAAAGTGGATCCCTCAAAATTATAAGGACAAAGGATTGGCTCAAACTTCAAGGACAAGACTCTACATTTTATGTTTTAGTGATCCAAGATCACATTGAGTCCATAGGAAAAGCCAATACTACTAAGGAGGGATGAGGTGTTGCTTAATGAGCCTCTTGCTTCATGTGCTTAGTGATATGCTCCAAAATCCTCAACTACCTTTCCATATCCACATATGATCTAAACCAAAAGTCAAACTCGGCCCCACCAATTCTTTCTATCCGGAGCCATCGAGTTTCATTTGTCATAGCCACTGCCACAAACCCTAGCAAATCGGTTTCACCGATAGGGATCTCGGTCTCACCGAGATGGGATTGCAATTTCTCTGTTTCCCTTCGTAACGTTTCAGTCCAAACGAAGTGAGCGATCGGTCCCACCGAGATTGCAATGTAAACTCACTGTTTCCCTTTCGTAACATTTCGGTCTCACCGAAAAGAGCGAATATGTCCCACCAAGTTTACCTGACCAACTCTCTGGTTAGCTTCTTACCAAAATTGGTCCCACCGAGTTTGTGTAATCGGTCACACCGAGATTATGTTATGCCCTAACCCTAACCATATCGGTCCTACCGAGTTGCATCTCAGGCCCACCGAAAATCCTAACGGTCACTAGGTTTGCTAAATCGGCCCGACCGAGTTTAACGATTCGGTCCCACCGAGTTTGGCAGATTGTGTGTAACGGTTAGATTTTGTGTGGAGGCTATATATACCCCTCCACCCACTCTTCATTCGGGAGAGAGCCATCAGAACAGATCTTCACTTCCAATACACATTTTCTGAGAGAGAACCACCTACCCTTGTGTTCAGCTCAAGATATTCCATTCCTACCATATGAATCTTGATCTCTAGCCTTCCCCAAGTTGCTTTCCACTCAAATCTTCTTTCCACCAAATCCAAATCCTATGAGAGAGAGTTGAGTGTTGGGGAGACTATCATTTGAAGCACAAGAGCAAGGAGTTCATCATCAACACACCATCTGTTACTTCTTGGAGAGTGGTGTCTCCTAGATTGGCTAGCTGTTACTTGGGAGCCTCCGACAAGATTGTGGAGTTAAACAAAGGAGTTTGTAAGGGCAAGGAGATCGCCTACTTCGTGAAGATCTACCGCTAGTGAGGCAAGTCCTTCGTGGGCGACGGCCGTGATGGAATAGACAAGGTTGCTTCTTCGTGGACCCTTCGTGGGTGGAGCCCTCCGTGGACTCGCGCAACCGTTACCCTCCGTGGGTTGAAGTCTCCATCAACGTGGATGTACGATAGCACCACCTATTGGAACCACGCCAAAAACATCCGTGTCTCCAATTGCGTTTGAATCCTCCAAACCCTTCCCTTTACATTCTTGCAAGTTGCATGCTTTACTTTCCGCTGCTCATATACTCTTTGCATGCTTGCTTGAATTGTGTGCAGATTGCTTGACTTGTGCTAAGATAGCTAAAATCTGTCAAGAACTAAAATTGGGAAAAGTCTAGATTTTTATTTGGTCAAGTAGTCTAATCACCCCCCTCTAGACATACTTCCGATCCTACAATTGGTATCAGAGCTTTGGTCTCCATTTGCTTTGATTTCCATAGCTTTTGGTGGTCATAGCCTTGGTTTCACAACCTAGGAGAGTATGGCGTCTAGCGAGGGAAATTATCACCGTAGAGGTCCTTACTTTGATGGAACTAATTTTGCTAGTTGGAAGCATAAAATGAAAATGCATATTCTTGGACATAACCCCGCCGTTTGGGCTATTGTGTGTGTTGGCTTGCAAGGTGACTTCTTTGATGGGAAAGAACCAAACCGTGAAGCTACCGCGGAAGAGTTGAATATGCTGCAATACAACGCTCAAGCTTGTGATATTCTCTTCAACGGATTGTGCCCCGAAGAATTCAACAAAATCAGCCATCTTGAGAATGCGAAGGAAATTTGGGATACTTTGATTGATATGCACGAAGGTACCGACTCTGTCAAGGAATCCAAATTGGATGTGCTTCAAAGTCAACTTGACAAGTTCAAAATGAAGGATGGTGAAGGTGTCGCTGAAATGTACTCTAGGCTTGCTCTTATCACAAATGAGATTGCCGGCTTAGGGAGTGAAGAGATGACCGATAGATTCATCATCAAGAAGATCCTAAGAGCCTTGGATGGAAAATATGATACCGTGTGCACATTGATCCAAATGATGCCCAATTACAAAGATCTCAAGCCAACGGAAGTCATTGGAAGAATTGTTGCTCATGAGATGTCACTCAAGGATAAAGAGGAACTTCACAACAAATCAAGTGGAGCTTACAAAGCCTCATGTGAAGAACCCACATCATCAAGTGAGAAGCAAACCTTCAATGAAGAATTGAGCTTAATGGTGAAGAACTTCAACAAGTTCTACAAAAGTAGAAGCAAAGATAGAAGCTCCAAGTCAAGGTCCTACAATGACAAAAGATCTTCTAGTCGAGAGCGAAACTGCTATAACTGTGGAAGACCCGGACACTATTCCAATGAGTGTACGGCTCCCTACAAGAGAAGAGAAGACTCTCCCAAAAGAAGAAGTAGAAGAGAAGAATCGCCATCTAGAGAAAGAAGGAGTGGATATGATCGTTATGAACGAAGACACTCACGGAGAAGCAAGGATCCGGAAAGAAAAGAAAAGTCATCAAGGAGCTACACAAAACAAAGACATCAAGCTCATGTTGGTGAATGGGTATCCGGCTCCGACTCCGACAACCACTCCGAGAGAAGTTATCACTCCGATTCCGAATATACTCAAGATAAAGGTGTTGCCGGTCTAGCACTTGTGTCAACCAACTCCTACGACATATTTGACTCACCAAATGAAGGAGTTGGAACATGCTTCATGGCTAAAGGCCCAAAGGTATCACATCCCGAGTATGTTGATTTCAATAGTGATGAAGATGACTTGTTAGGTGATGATGATTTACTTATTGACAACTCTAGTGATGAATACTATGATGAAACGTCTATTAATCATGCTAATCAAGATAAAACGAATGACAATGATAAGGAGAAGATTGAGTCTCTAACTAAAGAACTAAACATTCTTAAGTTAGCTCATGAAACTAAGGAGATCATCGAGAACTTTTAAGGACACATGAGAAATTACGCTTTGAAAAGCTCAACCTTGAGCAAGATCATGAGTTCTTAAAAGCAATCAATGATGATCTTCGTAAGAAAAGTTCTTCTTACATTGCCAAGCGTTTACTCTTATCCACTTACATGCCTCAAGTCAAGTCTAGTAACAAGAACAAGAAAGATTTTTCCTCTAGTAGTAACAATGATCATGTTAAATCCAATATTGTTGCTTCTAGTAGCTCTCTTGATTCCACTAATGATTCTCTTAGCCAAGTTACACTTGAGCAAGAAAATAGCCTATTGAAGGGAGTTATAGAGAAAGGAGTGTACAAGAGCCTTGCCGGGAGTAAGCAATTCGAGGAAATTGTACGCAAGCAAGGAAGGCACCGGAAGAATCAAGGTGTTGGTTTTGAACGAAAGTTTAATGACAATGGAGTTGAGTGGGAAGAAGATCAATACCCCAAGACAAAGTTTGTTCCTCAACAAGAGAAGTATGATCCTACTTCTTTCGAAGGGATACAAGCTCAAGATGATCTTCCACCACAAGATTACAAGCAAAAAGGCAAGGACAAGCTTCAAGAGGAAATTGATGCATTTGAAGAAGCTCCTAAGACCTTAGTCAAGTGGATTCCCAAGACTACTTCAAGTTCCACTTCATCAAGTACGACTACAACTTCAAGGATTCCCATCAAGATGGTATGGATCCAAAAGAAGAAGAACTAGAGAGTTCTTGAGGGTGACTCCGCCAACATACTTCACTCTTATCATTTTGGCAAGAACAAGTGCAATCAACTTCCATATCTTGAACTAGTTCAAGGAGTCACAAACCCTCTTGTTGGTAAGACAAGGGACAAGGTAACCTAAAAGCTTTCATAGACATCATCTTATGTGTGAATCACTCTATGTCTATGGATATCCTTGTTTGTTCCTTGTGGGACTAACCCATGTAGGTATCGAAAGTGCAATTCACTCCAATGGATAGCTCCAATTGATCTACATCAACATTGAGCATCCACATCTTCAACATCTACATGAAGTCATCATCGACAAAACCCAAGGTTAGTTCATCCCTCTTAGGGGGGATATCACATCTAGGGGGAGCTTTACTCTAAGAATTGAGCTAAAGCAACTCTAATGATGTGAACACAACAATGCTTTATGTAAAAGTGGTAACCCCACTTGTGCTTAAACGATGAGTATGACCTATGATCAAATGTTCTCATTTGACTCCTAAGTCAATATACTCATATATAGATGACCTAGTCATCGCCAATTGCTTGATAGATGCTAGAATTGGTTGTGCATGCTTTGCCACATATTTCAATTGCCATTTTATTGTGTGAGCATGTTGAGTGCATATTTTACTCATTCGAGGACATCCACTTGTTGTTTTGATTGATTGGTTTTCCTTTCTTTTGCCAAGTGGATGGACAAGAATGCCTAAGAACCTTCTCTAGCTATCTATGCTTTTCTCATCTCAAACTCTATTCATGCTACATCAAAAAATTTGATCAAGTCAGATTCAAACCACTCTGTGTGAGGAGCACTCGGAGTCCCCGATTTGTCATAGACTTAAACTTCCAAAGCTTCTTTGTGCTTTTCGGTCTGACCGATTTCCCCATTTTGGTCATACCGAGATCACTAAGTCGATCTAGGTTTTCACCTCGGTGCAACCGATTTGAACTGTTCGGTCACACCGAGTTGCCATAACTGTCAACAGTTATGCATCTCGGTGCCACCGAGTTGTTCCACTCGGTCACACCGACAGGGCCGGGCTATATATACTCACGGGCAAAATTTTGGAAATTTCTCCGAAACCTCTTCGCCCGCGCATAGCTCGCTCTTCCTCCTGGGTCTCCGGATCATCCTCCTCGTCGCCAGCCGCCTCCTATCGCTGGTCTCCGCCGCCATCAACGAAATTCGTCTCCGCCGTTGCCGCCGTAGCGAGTCCGCCGCCGAATTAGGGTATGGACTCGATCACAGTGCTAATCCCCATCCAATTCCTAGCACATTGTGTTCTTTATGATTCTTGCTACAATTGAAACACTCCTATCCAGTCAAAACAATCCATAGAATAGTTGAGATTCGAAAATTTAGGTTTAGGTTTCCGCCGAAACCATCTCGGACCCACCGGGTTGCGGAACTCGGTTCCACCGATTCGGCCACAGCGATTGCACATGTGGTTCTCGGTCTGACCGAGAATTGCAAATCGGTGAGACCGAGTTCAAGACTTTGTGAAACCCTAGCAGTCTCGGTGCCACCGAACTATGACTGGGTCTGACCGAGTTCACTAGTTTTGGTCCCAAAAGCTGCTTCGGTATCACCGAGTTTGCAAATCGGTTGATTCGAAATGCTTTCTGTGGAAAACTAAAACTATGTTTTTGACTCATTCTTTTGCAAAAATATCTGCATTTTGTGATGCTCATCCACTCTATCTCATCTATAAACTATTCACAGGGTCAGCAGTCAGAGTTTGCAACATGTCTGATCAGAGTGACAGCCAGGAGAAATCTGAGGAGCAGGTTCATATGAGTGAGGGCACTAGTCCCTCTAGCAGTTCTGATGAGGGTAGCAGGAGCACCCCAAGCAACTTGCCTAAGGCTGCCACAAGAGCTAACAAGAAGAGAACTTATGAGTCAGAGGATGAGGATTATGTGGCAGAAGAGGAAGCCACATCCAAGAAGAAGGTGCTCAATAAAGAGTATGGGTCAGCTGCAGCCATCAAGCCTGGAATGCACAAAAAGGGACCTGCAAGGAGAGTTCCCACTTCTAAGCCTAGGAAGGCTGTAACTGAAGAAACCAGGAAGCTTATCATGGAATCTGAAGAGGAAGCAAGTGGCCAAGACAAGAAGAGGAAGAGAGTCAGAACTACCACTGCCAGAGTTCTTGGCAAACCCTCCATGAGGAGAGACTCAAATGAAGAAGAGGAAGAAGAGGTTGCTGCACCAGCACCCAAGGCACAGAAGCTTATGGGTGATGCCATAAGGTCAGGGGCTACTGCATCTAAGCCCAAGGAAGCACCCAAAGCTGCATCTAAGCCCAAGAGTGCACCAAAGAGAAACAGCAGGAACATATCTGCTGCTGAAAAGAACAAGGCCCCAGTGCCTGACATTGCTGAAGAAGAAGAAGGACAAGTGCTCAGGAAGCTCAAGCCCAAGATCCCAGACCACAATGATGCTCATCCTGTGGCTGAGGACATGAAAATTAGAAGAGACTCAGGGCTGAGGAAGTGGAGAGAAGCAGATCCATATGCTTCAAGGAGAAGAACTGCTGTGGATTACAGGTTTCACACCAAGGAACATAAAGACTTCTATGAGACAGTGCTGCTGGATAAGAAGCCGATAGTGTGTGACATGAGATGGATTGATTGGGAATACATCAAGGAGAACGAAGAACACTATCGTGGAGTATATGATAGCTTCAGTGCTTGTGGAGTTGCAGACTTTGTTGGGCAGAAGCTCACAAAGTGGAATGAGGAGCTCATCATGCAATTCTACTCCACAACACACTTCTATCCAGATGGCAGGATAGTGTGGATGTCATAAGGAACTAGATATCAGTCTACAGTTGCTGAATGGGCACAGCTGATCAATGCCCCAGAAGAGCAGGAAGATGACTTGGACATCTATGCAGAAGATGGATCACAATTCCATGTCCAACATGTACAAGGAGATCCCAAACAAAGCACTTGACACTTTCAAGTTTGGCTCAGTGCATTTCCTTCTGTCAGGGCTGCCCACTATCAACTGGATTCTGAGGCACACTCTATTGCCCAAGTCAGGTGATCACAAGATGATCCGAGGCCATGCAATAAACTTGCTTCACATATTTGATGTGCCACAGAAATTCAAGGTGATGAGCCTCATGGTAGAGACCATTAAGAGGACAACAGCTGATCAGAAGAGGAGTTGTGGATATGCACCAGAAATTCAAGAGCTGATCAACTCAAAGATGGGCACAGGCACATACCTGCTGGACAAGGAACACCTGCCCATCCATCCAGACTTTAAAGACAATCAGGTTGTCATGAATGAGAATGAACCATCATCTGCACATGCTCAAGCAAAGAAGGAGAAGGCAAAGATGGAGAAAGCTGCCAGGATGCCAACTCAAGAGGAGGCATCTGAGTACTTCTTGAAGAACAAGCAGGAGCAGCTCAGTTACCTGATAGCATCCACTCTGAGGATTGAGAAAGGATTGGCCACCCTGACTCGAAACCAAGAGAGCTTGGAAAGAATCATGGAACAAAAGTTCTATGACCTGGATGTGAAAGTAATAGAAATTCAGTCTGCCGTGGAACAACTACAAGATGATATGCAGGAGAGGAAGGGCAAGACCACAACTGATGCATTTGCCAGAGTGCCCAGAGCTCAGAGATCATCTGCAGTGCCAGTTCCTGACACCAGAGCCACCACTTCTGCACCAGCTATAGCTTCAGTTCCACCAGCTCCAGCTCCTACCCCAGCAGCTCCAACCACTTCTACTGAAGCCTTCGTCCTTGGCGTTATCCGGACTCCACCAACTGAAGACCAAGCCTGAGAGTCGTTTAGTACTATGCATTTTCTATGAACTTTTTGGTAACTTGTTGCCAAAGGGGGAGAAAAATGTATAGATCATAGGCTTCGAGAGAGAGAGAGAGAGAGTTTGCATTTGTTCTCTCTTGTCTTCTTGGTTGAAACTTTATTTGCTTTTGAGTGCTTGAGATACTATGCCTTAATCTGTGAGACATTGATGATCATGTGTTTGATCATAAGCTACACTTAATGCTTGTTGGATGTTATTATCAGTTTATCCTTATTTTGATCATTCACTTTGCTTGGTGATGAGTGCATGTATTTAATTCTTATAATTTTGAGTGCTCCACCAAGATGTATGTGACATGGAAGAGTAACCCATGATTCTAACTCTTTGTGCATTTGCAGTCCAAAGCAAATCTTAAAACATGCACAAATTTAGGGGGAGCTCTTACTTATCACATACTTCTCAAAGCGACGATATATTTCATTCTTATTATCTTTTGTCGAAGCTTTGATCTATATGTTGCCATCAATTACCAAAAAGGGGGAGATTGAAAGTGCAACTATCCCTGGGTGGTTTTGGTAATTCCTAACAACATATAGCTCATTGAGCTAACATTATTCCAAGATGAATATTTCAGGAAAAGCTCAATGGATGGCATGGCATGGATGAGGAAAGTGGATCCCTCAAAATTATAAGGACAAAGGATTGGCTCAAACTTCAAGGACAAGACTCTACATTTTATGTTTTAGTGATCCAAGATCACATTGAGTCCATAGGAAAAGCCAATACTATTAAGGAGGGACGAGGTGTTGCTTAATGAGCCTCTTGCTTCATGTGCTTAGTGATATGCTCCAAAATCCTCAACTACCTTTCCATATCCACATATGATCTAAACCAAAAGTCAAACTCGGCGCCACCGATTCTTTCTATCCGGAGCCACCGAGTTTCATTTGTCATAGCCACTGCCACAAACCCTAGCAAATCGGTTTCACCGATAGGGATCTCGGTCTCATCGAGATGTGATTGCAATTTCTCTATTTCCCTTCATAACGTTTCGGTCCAACCGAAGTGAGCGATCGGTCCCACCGAGATTGCAATGTAAACTCACTGTTTCCCTTTCGTAACATTTCGGTCTCACCAAAAAGAGCGAATCGGTCCCACCGAGTTTACCTCACCAACTCTCTGGTTAGCTTATTACCAAAATCGGTCCTACCGAGTTTGTGTAATCGGTCACACCGAGATTACGTTATGCCCTAACCCTAACCATATCAGTCCTACCGAGTTGCATCTCAGTCCCACCGAAAATCCTAAGGTCACTAGGTTTGCTAAATTGGTCCGACCGAGTTTAGCAATTCGGTCCCACCGAGTTTGGCAGATTGTGTGTAACGGTTAGATTTTGTGTGGAGGCTATATATACCCCTCCACCCACTCTTCATTCGGGAGAGAGCCATCAGAACATATCTTCACTTCCAATACACATTTTCTAAGAGAGAACCACCTACCCTTCTGTTGAGCTCAAGATATTCCATTCCTACCATATGAATCTTGATCTCTCGCCTTCCCCAAGTTGCTTTCCACTCAAATATTATTTCCACAAAATCCAAATCCTGTGAGAGAGAGTTTAGTGTTGGGAAGACTATCATTTGAAGCACAAGAGCAAGGAGTTCATCATCAACACACCATTTGTTACTTCTTGGAGAGTGGTGTCTCCTAGATTGGCTAGGTGTTACTTGGGACCCTCCGACAAGGTTGTGGAGTTGAACAAAGGAGTTTGTAAGGGAAAGGAGATCGCCTACTTCGTGAAGATCTACCGCTAGCGAGGCAAGTCCTTCGTGGGCGACGGCCGTGATGGAATAGACAAGGTTGCTTCTTCGTGGACCCTTCGTGGGTGGAGCCCTCCGTGGACTCGCGCAACCGTTACCCTCCATGGGTTGAAGTCAACATCAACGTGGATGTACGATAGCACCACCTATCGGAACCACGCCAAAAACATCCGTGTCTCCAATTGCGTTTGAATCCTCCAAACCCTTCCCTTTACATTCTTGCAAGTTGCATGCTTTACTTTCCGCTGCTCATATACTCTTTGCATGCTTGCTTGAATTGTGTGGAGATTGCTTGACTTGTGCTAAGATAGCTAAAATCTGTCAAGAACTAAAATTGGGAAAAGTCTAGATTTTGATTTGGTCAAGTAGTCTAATCACCCCCCTCTAGACATACTTCCGATCCTACACTTCGTCAGCCTCTTTGCTGCCGAGGCCCTCGTGTGACGCCTGGACCCTTCCAGGGTCAATTGAGGCCGCGTGGCCCTGCCAGGCCGGACCGGCTCGCCGGAGCCAGCCCGCCGCAGGACTCGCCCTCTTCCCCTAGCTGGTGTCGAGCCCTCCGCCATGCCCTCCTCCTCCGATGACTCGTCGGTCGTGTCCTGGACGAGCGGAGCTCCAGCGTCGGCGCTGCTGGCCTCCCCGGTGGCCGCCGCCCACAGGGTGAACTGCTCCTCCTCCGCGGCCGCGGCGACCTCGTCCTCCACGCCCCCGGCGCTGCCGGCCTCCAGAGCAAGCTGTGCCTCGCTCGCCCTGGTGGCGATGTAGTCCAGCTCTGCCTGGGTGGTGTCCATGACAAGCCACCGCTCGGCGTCAGCATTGACGTACACCTCGATCAAGGTGTCGAATAATTGCTGCACATCTGCGGCCGTCGGCTCCCTCCAGCGCGGAACGGGGCCGTGCGCGTTGCAGTCCGGCATCATGGCGATTATCTCAGACTGGCGCGAGTTGTTGCACAACGGGACCACCCCCGCTGGCAACTTGAAGAGCGGCCCCTTGACGGCATTGCCGAGCTTTACGGCAACCCTTGCGGCCTTGCCGGTCAGCTCGACCTTGCCGTCGTGATCCATATCCAGCTGGAAGAGCCGCTGGCAGAAGTGGGCATGCCCCATCACCGTGAAGTTGTGGTCAAGGCCAGGGCGGAGCCACATAATGTCAGCCGGATTTGTAAAGAGCCAAGCTGGCCTCCCCTTATTGTGCAGCGGGGCGATCCGGCAGCGAATGAAATCCGCCCTGATCATCTCGAGGGTGAGCCCAGCCCGGGTCAGCCGGAGAATCCTGGTGGTGGCAACAGTAAGCCTCCCATCGGCGGCGTCGACATCGGCCCAATCATTGCCGCGGACTGGCGGCACTCGGCGGACCTTGCAAAATTCCGGCGGGTCTTCATCTTCAATCCAGCACCATCGGTCACGACATTCGTCCCACCTCTCCCTCACGGCACCATCCGGGTACGCCTCATTGGATCTTGGGATCCAGGTGACGCAACCAGCGACGGCACCTCCCGTTTGGATTCGAGGATAAAAGTAATGGCGGAAGAGCGTCGTGTTGGGCTGCACTCCGGCAAAGCCCTCGCAAAGATGCGGAAAGCAAGACATGCACACCACCGCATTCGGAGTAAAATCCAGGAGGCGAAAACCGAACTTGTGCATGATGTCGCAGAAGAAATCGGATAAAGGAGGGCATAACCCGCAAGAAAAGTAGTCAACAAAGAAGGGGTACCGATTTGGGGCAGGATCGGCGCAAGCGGCAGGAATGACGCGCGTTGCCGGGTGTCCCGAGTTCTCTCCCCCCGTCTTTACTCCCCACAGGGGCTTGAAGGCGGCCCGGAGCTCATGAACGTCAACCATCGAGGGGAAGAAGAAGGCGGACTTCGTCTTGTCCCCCGACAACGCGCTTTCCGGCGGCTCCACGGTCCCAGAGCCCTTAGCCACCCCCTTGCCCTTGGCGGATTTAGGCGCCATGGCGGCCAAGGAGTCTAGAGGGTTGAGAAAGGGGGGTGGCGAAGCCGCGACGGCGGGCGGCGGCGAAAGCTTGCAAGGGAAGGAAGAAAGGGAATGGCAGATCTGAGATTGGAAAAGGCACGAAGGAAGAGGAGAAAGTGAGCAGCACGCCCGCGGTTATTCCTTCTTATGGGGGAGAACGCGGGCCGCCTACTTTCACATTAACTGTGATGTGACGCATGCCCGCGAGAAGCAACCCCACGCATGCCGCCCACGTCACACACGCCTCCCCACGCGGCGCCATGCGCGGGAAGCATGGGAAGTGCAGCACGCGAAAGAAATTGCCGTGGTAAAAACCGCCCCGCCTGCCCGCGCACCATTTTTGGGCCTTGCCCAACAACGCGTTGCGCTTATGTGTGGCCCAGGCCCGGGGGCTCCTGTCGGTGTACAAAAAGTGGGGTACACTTTTTGTACCCCTATAACTATGCACTGGCAGTCCAAGCCACGGGCGCCGCCACACCGAGCGCGGCAAGGGAGGTAAGCCATGGTAAGGCCAAAGCTGAAGAGAAGCAGAACGACGCCAAGACCAAGGCCACAAAGATCAAAGGGGACGAAGCAGGCCCCCCGGCAAGATCCTTGCCGGGAGGCGGTTTTAGCAAACCCGACAAAACCCTTGTCGTGGTAGCTCGCCCCACACCTATGGAGCGGGTCACCCTTGAGTCCACTACCCCCATGGGGCAAGGATTCGGGAGGCATCCCCGTTGTGGTATGCAGATCTTTGTGAAGACATTCAAGATCAGATGCGCACTTTAGAAGATGATGATCCTTGGCAGGATCCCATCCAAGGAGGACCACAAGGCCCCCGGCAAGAGCCTTGCCGGGGATGACAGCAGGCGCCACAGCAAGACCCTTGTCGGGACCCCAGCAAGACCCTTGCCGGGGCCGCGACAAGGCTCTTGCCGTAAACACCTGTGGGGCCACCATCAGGCCCACGCCAGTCGCACCTCCACCACCGTTCGCATGCAGCTGCCGACCCAACCAGCTGGGCAGGCACCTGCGTGGCAGCGTGCAGATCTTCGTGGAGACCCACCGCTGCGCCACCTCAGCTGCCTGCCTGCCTACATGGCATCGCAGGCACCGCTGGCCAGGGCGCGTGTCGACGCGAGAGGGAGCGGCGACGGACGAGACGAGGCTCTTCCCCGTCCCCGATAAAGCAAGGACACCTAAGCAAGGCGCATTAAATGCACCTTGTCATGTAATGCGAGGGATAACCTCGCATTACTGTACCCTTTCCACCTCCCGTGTGCCACTGTGGCAACCCCTTTCCTATAAAAGGAGGCCCGAGGCGGCCAGGAAGAGGATTCGGCTTTTTGGAGCTCTCGACGCCCCATAGCTAGCTCAGGAACACAGATATACAATCCACCAAAACAGGAGTACGGTTTTACGCATCCTTGCGGCTCGAACCTGGGTAAAGGAACCGTGTGCTATCTGTTTGATCCGCTCTTTTCACAACCCCGCGCCCCGCAAACGTAGTAGGGATTCTTGTGATCCCATAGGTGTCGTTTCCCACCGACAAAAGGGGCGCGCCCCCTCCCCTAGTCCAATTCGGACTCCCCATGGAGGGGGGCGCGGCCACCCCTTGTGGGCTGCCTCCCCTCTCCCCTATGGCCCATGTAGGCCCAACAATTCCCCCGGGGGGTTTCGGTAACTCCTCGGTACTCCAAAATATACCCGAACCATTCCGAAACCATTCCGGTGTCCGAATATCATCGTCCAATATATCAATCTTTACCTCTCGACCATTTCGAGACTCCTTGTCATGTCTGTGATTTCATCCGGGACTCCAAACAAACTTAGGTCACCAAAACACATAACTCATAATACAAATCGTCATCGAACGTTAAGCGTGCGGACCTCATATTGGTTCCTACATATTCTACGAAGATTTTTATCGGACAAACCGCAATAACAACATACGTTATTCCCTTTATCATCGTTATGTTACTTGCCCAAGATTCGATCGTCGGTATCATCATACCTAGTTCAATCTCGTTACCGACAAGTCTCTTTACTCGTTCCGTAATGCATCATCCCATAACTAACTCATCAGTCACATTGCTTGCAAGGCTTATAGTGATGTGCATTGCCGAGAGGGCCCAGAGATACCTCTCCGATACTCGGAGTGACAAATCATAATCTTGATCTATGCCAACGCAACAAACACCTTCGGAGACACCTGTAGAGCATCTTTATAATCACCCAGTTATGTTGTGACGTTTGATAGCACACAAGGTGTTCCTCCGGTATTCGGGAGTTGCATAATCTCATAGTCAGAGGAATATGTATAAGTCATGAAGAAAGCAATAGCAATAAAACTTAACGATCATTATGCTGATGTGATCCCGTTCATCAAATGACAACACATTTCTATGGTCAGGAAACTTAACCATCTTTGATTAACGAGCTAGTCAAGTAGATGCATACTAGGGACACTCTGTTTTGTCTATGTATTCACACATGTACTAAGTTTCCAATTAATACAATTCTAGCATGAATAATAAACATTTATCATGATATAAGGAAATATAAATAACAACTTTATTATTGCCTCTAGGGCATATTTCCTTCAGTCTCCCACTTGCACTAGAGTCAATAATCTAGATTACATAGTAATGATTCTAACACCCATGGAGTCTTGGTGCTGATCATGTTTTGCTCGCGGAAGAGGCTTAGTCAATGGGTCTGCAACATTCAGATCCCTATGTATTTTGCAAATCTCTATGCCTCCCTCCTTGACTTGATCGTAGACGGACTTGAAGCGTCTCTTGATGTGTTTGGTTCTCTTGTGAAATCTGGATTCCTTCGCTAAGGAAATTGCTCCAGTATTTTCACAAAAGATTTTCATTGGACCCGATGCACTAGGTATTACACCTAGATCGGATATGAACTCCTTCATCTAGACTCCTTCATCTGCTGCTTCTGAAGCAGCTATGTACTCCGCTCCACACGCAGATCCTGCCACGACGCTCTGCTTGGAACTGCACCAACTGATAACTCCACCATTCAATATAAATACGTATCCGGTTTGTGACTTAGATTCATCTGGATCAGTGTCAAAGCTTGCATCGACGTAACCATTTACGGTAAGCTCTTTGTCACCTCCATAAACGAGAAACATCTCCTTAGTCCTTTTCAGGTATTTCAGGATGTTCTTGACCGCTGTCTAGTGATCCACTCCTGGATTACTTTGGTACCTCCCTGCTAAACTTATAGCAAGGCACACATCAGGTCTGGTACACACAATTGCATGCATGATAGAACCTGTTGCTGAAGCATAGGGAATGACTTTCATTTTCTCTCTATCTTCTGCAGTGGTCGAGCATTGAGTCTGACTCAACTTCACACCTTGTAACACATGCAAGAACCCTTCCTTTGACTGATCCAATTTGAACTTCTTCAAACCTTTATCAAGGTATGTGCTTTGTGAAAGTCCAATTAAGCATCTTGATCTATCTCTATAGATCTTGATGCCTAATATATAAGCAGCTTCACCGAGGTCTTTCATTGAAAAACTTTATTTCAAGCATCGTTTTATGCTATCCAGAAATGTTATATTATTTCCAAGTGACAATATGTTATGTCATCAACACATAATGTTAGAAATGCTATAGAGCTCCCACTCACTTTCTTGTAAATACAGGATTCTCCAAAAGTCTGTATAAAACCATATGCTTTGATCACACTATCAAAGCATATATTCCAACTCCGAGAGGCTTGCACCAGTCCATAAATGGATCGCATCATAGTCAACCCCTTGAACTTGTCGAAAACCTCTCGCAACAAGTTGAGATTTGTAGACACTAACATTACCGTCAGCGTTAATCTTCTTCTTGAAAATCCATTTATTCTCTATGGCTTGCCGATCATCGGGCAAGTCAACCAAAGTCCACACTTTGTTCTCATACATGGATCCCATCTCAGATTTCATGGCCTCAAGCCACTTCGCAGAAGCTGGGCTCATTATCGCTTCCTCATAGTTCGTACGTTCTTGTCTAGTAACATGACTTCCAGAACAGGATTACCGTACCACCCTGGTGTGGAACGTAGTCTGGTTGACCTACGAGGTTCGGTATTAACTTGATATGAAGTTTCATGATCATCATCATTAACTTCCTCACTAATTGGTGTAGGCAACACTGGAACTAATTTCTATGATGAACTACTTTCCAATTTGAGAGAAGGTACAACTAACTTATCAAGCTCTACTTTCCTCCCACTCACTTCTTTAGAGAGAAACTCCTTCTCTAGAAAGGATCCATTCTTAGCAACGAATATCTTGCCTTCAGATCTGTGATAGAAGGTGTACCCAAAAATTTCCTTTGGGTATCATATGAAGACGCATTTCTCCGATTTTGTTTCGAGCTTATCAGGCTGAAGCTTTTTCACATAAGCATCGCAACCCCAAACTTTAAGAAATGATAGATTAGGTTTCTTACTAAACCACAGTTCATATGGTGTCGTCTCAGCGGATTTTGATGGTGCCCTATTTAACGTGAATGCAAACGTCTCTAAAGCATAACCCAAAAACGATAGTGGTAAATCGGTAAGAGAGATCGCACCATATCTAATAAAGTACGGCTACGACGTTTGAACACACCATTACGCTGTGGTGTTCCAGGTGGCGTGAGTTGCAAAACTATTCCACATTGTTTCAAATGAAGACCAAACTCGTAACTCAAATATTCGCCTCCGCGATCAGATCATAGAAACTTTATTTTCTTGTTACGATGATTTTCCACTTCACTATGAAATTCTTTGAACTTTTCAAATGTTTCAGACTTATGTTTCATTAAGTAGATATACCCATATATATGCTCAAATAATTTGTGAAGGTCAGAAAATAACGATACTCGCCGCGAGCCTCAACACTCATCGGACTGCATACATCAGTATGTATTATTTCCAATAAGTCAGTGGCTCGCTCCATCGTTCCGGAGAACGGAGTCTTAGTCATCTTGCCCATGAGGCATGGTTCGCAAGCATCAAGTGCTTCATAATCAAGTGATTCCAAAAGCCCATTAGCATGGACTTTCTTCATGCGTTTTACACCAATATGACCTAAACGGCAGTGCCAGAAATAAGTTGCACTATCATTATTAACTTTGCATCTTTTGGCTTCAATCTTATGAATATGTGTATCACTAGGATCAAGATTCAACAAAAATAGACCACTCAACAAGGGTGCATGACCATAAAAGACATTACTTATATAAATAGAACAACCATTATTCTCTGATTTAAATGAATAACCGTCTCGCATCAAACAAGATCCAGATATGATGTTCATGCTCAACGCTGGCACCAAATAACAATTATTCAGGTCTAAAACTAATCCCGAAGGTAGATGTAGAGGCAGCATGCCGACGGCGATCACATCGACCTTGGAACCGTTTCCGACGCGCATCGTCACCTCGTCCTTAGCCAATCTTTGTTTAATTCGTAGCCCCTATTTCGAGTTGCAAATATGAGCAACAGAACCAGTATCAAATACCCAGGCGCTATTACGAGCATTAGTAAGGTACACATCAATAACATGTATATCAAATATACCTTTCACTTTGCCATCCTTCTTATCCGCCAAATACTTAGGGTAGTTTTGCTTCTAGTGACCAGTCCCTTTGCAGTAGAAGCACTCAGTTTCGGGCTTATGTCCGTACTTGGGCTTCTTCCCGGGAGCAACAACTTGCTTGCTATTCTTCTTGAAGTTCCCCTTCTTCCCTTTTCCCTTTTTCTTGAAAGTAATGGTCTTGTTAACCATCAACACTTGATGCTCCTTCTTGATTTCTACCTCTGCAGCCTTAAGCATCGCGAAGAGCTCGGGAATTGTCTTTTCCATCCCTTGCATATTATAGTTCATCACGAAGCCTTTATATCTTGGTGGCAGTGATTGAAGAACTCTGTCAATGACACTATCATCAGGAAGATTAACTCCCAGCCAAGTCAAGTGGTTATGGCACCCCGATATTCTGAGTATGTGTTTGTCGGTGTTCTGGGAACGGGGGTCCCCTGACTTGTCTGCCTACGGCACATGGCGTGGCTCTGCGGTAGGGCCTGTATGGCCCATCTTCACCAACAAGCTTTCAAGACCCTCGCGAGGGGCCAAGCCTCATGAGGCGGACGACACGAGACCTCCTCGGGAGCGGCCTCACCAGGCTGGCTCAAGAGGGGCAGAGAGATCAAGGCAAGGAAAAACCTTGCGAGGTTCTCGTGATGTGAGCCATGACGATCGAGACCAGGCGGGCGCCATCGCGCGCAGTGTCCTTGTTTCCTCTTTGGTGCTAAGGAGGCAAGCGCAGACGAGGAGTACCAAGGCGTCAAGCAAAGGTTTCCATATTGGTGCAACAAGACCAAGACCAGCATGATGACAAGACGGAGGTCACCATGGAGCCCAAGGCGGCGTCACCACCATAGCCTTTTGCAGGCGAAGACCACCTTTAGTCAGGATAAGCTGTACTAGCTGTCCCCTTTCAAATTGGCCGTTGTTGGCTCCCTTCCCGCTCAATATTTGGGGAGAGGACGAGGGCCTCTATAAATAGGACTAGCCACCATAGTAGGAGGCATATCATCTCATCTTGAGTGATCCTCACCCACACAAGTTCACCAAGCACAAGAACACCTCTCCCCAGGAGGCTGTTCTTCCCCTTGTACTATTCATCCTCAGCCCAAGAGGCAATCCACCACCACCACACTGGAGTAGGGTATTACACCACAACGGTGTTGCAAGTTCGTCGAGCTAGCCTTTGAGATCGTGGCGAGGTTGAGGGCGTGATTCGGTAGGGGGAGATCTTCGTGCGCACCCCAATGTTTGAACCTTGAGGGTTTTGCCGGAACCCGAGATCCGACATTTGGCGCGCCAGATAGGGGTGCGCCGAAGCTTTTCTTCCGTCGCTCCATGTCCCGTTGCTTCGTCATCTCTATGGCGGATGCTCGCCGAGCTCACGCTGAGCGCCGGGCTGCCCCCGCCGCCCGCGTTGCTCAGACGGCTCCCGCCGGCGGGCCACCCCGTAGTTCTCCGTCGCCTGCCGCCAACGCCGCCACCGGCCCGTCGGGGAACGAGTAACAAGCACCCTCGCTGCACCCCTCGGTGCGGTGGGACGGCCGCATCGCCACTCCATGGCTGACCCCGGCCGGCTCATCGTCCCACGCCCGTCGTGCTCCTACGGACGCGCAGGCCGCGCTGTGAATGGCGCGTGAACTCCTGCGCTACCGCCCCATCGACGACCTCTACGAGGACTGCCTCGACCGCATCGCTGAGCTTGTCAGCACCGCAGGGGGCTCCCGTGCATCGTCCCTCTCGCTGCCTCGCCCTCCGCCAACTGCAGGCGACATGGATCATGGAGCGCCTCCACCACCTCTTGCCCAAGACGGCGCCCTGGCGCCAAGGCATGCCCCCCGGCGTGACCCACCACGTCGGGTGCCCGTACGCAAAGAAGGAAGTTGCCAAGAAGTCCCTCGGTCGCGAGAAAACGCTCCTACGCTCCGGGCGCCGCTACGGCAAGACCGTGCGCCACCTGCGCTGGCGGTGCGCGGGCATCAAGGCGAGGCTCCACAACAGCAAAGAATCCCGGTGGCCACCGCGGGCTGCCGCGCTTTCACTCCCGAGTTGCGTAGCGTCGCCTGGCCGGGCGAGTTCAAGCCAGACCTGCCTCGGCGCTACGACGACACCCCTGACCCTGCGGAGTTCCTGCATCTCTATGAGCTAAGCATCAAGGCGGCCAACGGCAACGAGAAAGTCATGGCGAACTGGTTCCCCATGGCTCTCAAAGATGGTGCCCGCTCCTGGCTCCTGAACCTGCCTCCAGGCTCCATCTCTTCCTGGAACGAGATGCGCGACTGCTTCTTCGGCAACTTTCAGGGCACTCGCGACCACCCACCGGCCGCGGGTGACCTGCGCCGCGTTAAGCAACAACCAGGAGAGACCCTCCAGAAGTACATCCAGCGCTTCAACAACGTTCGTCTCAAGATCCCCAAGGTGACGGACGAGTCCATCATCTCTGCGTTCTCCGATGGCGTTCATGATGTCAAGATGAAGGAGGAGCTCGCTATCCATGAGGAGCTATGCACATCTCTGGAGCTGTTCAACCTGGCAACAAAGTGTGCAAGGGCTGAGGAAGGGCGCCTTTCCCTTCTCGAGCTCCCAGCTGCCGACCTGGAAGAGAAGAAAGCCAAGGCCAAGGACGCGAAGCATAAGGGAGCAGACGTACTCGCGGCAGAGCCGGACACGAAGAGCGGCAGGGACCAGCCGTACTCGCGGTAGAACCGGACACGAAGCGCGGCAGGGACCAGCCTGAGTCATCCAAGAGCAGCCGACCGTTCTGTGCCTTCCACAACGTGCACAGTCACAACACCAATGATTGTCAGGAGCTCAGGGCCATTCTCGACGGACGCTTTGGTCGACACCCCGAGCGTAATGACCGAGGCTACGGCCGAGGAGGAGGATGTGGCGAAGGATGCTGGGACGACCGGGGCCCGCGCCAGGAGTGGCGCGACCGGCCTCGTGAGGACCGCTGGCAGGATCAACATCGCGAGGGTGCCTGGAGGGATCAGCCTCGCGAGGACCGTCCCTAGGTCAATGCTGGGCTTCCTCCGCTGCTGCCACCACTAAGAAGGAACGACGACCACCATCAAGACGAGGGGCTGGGGGCTTCCAGGAGCCGCGTGCCATCGCTTGCATCCTAGGCGGAGCTCAGGCCCCAGCCTCAAAGCACATCTTCAAGCAGTTTGCCCACAAGGTGAACGTAGTCCTCCCCAAGATCGATGCCACACGCCCGCTCAGGTGGTCCAAGTGCACTATTACCTTCAACTCAGTAGACCAGCTCAAGTGTGCGGCCACTGCTGGCGCCCTCCCGATGCTCTGTTCACCCGTCATCAGCAACGTGCAAGTCACCAAGACTCTCATCGACGACGGCGTAGGGCTTAATGTCCTGTCCGTTGAGATGTTCGACAACCTTCAAGTGCCCTACGATCATCTTCAGCCTACCAAGCCTTTCTCAGGAGTGACCGACGGCTCCACCACCCCGATAGGACAGGTCCGCCTCCCAGTCACCTTCGGGCAGCGCGACAACTACCGCACCGAGCTCATCGACTTCGACGTCGCCCACATCCGTCTGCCATACAATGCAATCCTCGAGTACCCAGCCCTAGCCAAGTTCATGGCGGTGACCCATCACATCTACAACGTCCTCAAGATGTCAATAAGTGGCGGAATCATCACAGTCCCATGCGAAGAAAGAGATGCTGTGTGCTCCCTCGAGCGTGCCTTCCAAGTTGGAGCAATCGACGACCCCGACTGCAAGGGCGAGCGCCCTACTGAGGCCATCCCCAAGAAGAAGAAGCAGCTGCTCCGTGCAGGGCCTCAGGCGAGCGGCACCTCAAGCGGCGCCACGAGTGGATCAACGCCCGCACCTGGGATGCCTCCATTGCATAGGAAGGCGCGCCCGGCGCCCTCCTCGAGCAAGGCTCGGGGGCTCTTTCCTGGAGGTCCTAAGACCTTGCCAACATCATGAGGGAGGTGCTCGGGCACCATTTGGAGGCGTGCTTCATGGAACGTCTCCCTCAGGAGTACACAAGGCGAGGAGCGCCCAACGCTCAGGAGTTCATTACCAAGACCACACAGGAACTGCAGGACGCGAGGGCCATGTGCGGCAACCGCCGCCCACCTGGCGCAGCCTCCCATCCAGGCGAGGATGCCGGGCTGCGCGTCTACATCGATGTCCCAGGGCTCAACAGGGCCGCATCTCAGGAGCCCTTCCGGCCTTCGCGCGTGGGACGCAGCGAGGGCCCACCGCACAGCTACGTTTGCATGCCTTTCGGCCTGTGAGCGTGGCATCCGCCTACCAACGCAACCTGCGGTGCGTCCTGGCGGCCAAGGAGGCCAGGCACCACGCCGTCCTGACGGAGATGGAGACGGTCCTCAAGGAACCGCCTAGACCCCGGTGGCTCATGAGGAGCAACCCCTTCGCCGCGTACCTTCAGCTGCCCCAACATCCCTTCATCAACAGAATCAGGTGACATTTTCCAAGTTTATTTAGCTGGGAGCGCCTTCAGGGCTGCATCATTCCCAGGCCGTGTGGGTCTGTCCTTGCGGCATGTATCCCTTTTTATGTCTTTAGCTTACCTTGTTTGGGGCGCCCCTCGGGCTGCATCATCCCCAAGCTGCTCGGGCATGACCCAGTGGCATGTACCTCCCCTGCGTTTACTTGAGTCAGTTTGCTTTCCATGCTTAATCTATCCATGACTATCACCTGCTTGATTTTCACCTATCATGGGAGCCGCGCGCCGATCGTCTTTCTTCAGGACCCTTCGCGTGAGAGGGTTAGGCACGGCGTCTGTGCTCGGGCCTGTCGCAGCATCGATAAATCCAACGGCTGAGCTCTGTCTGGATGGCCGGTCCCATTCACGTCACCTCCTTGGGCTGCTGGTGCTTGGCCTTCTCACGCAATAACCTCAGGTGATTCGTTCGGCGCAGGTCATCTAACCACCTCGCAGGACCTCTGCAGCAAACAAAAACCAAGACCAGGCGCAACCCGCCTTGAGGTAGGGCCTCGTGAGTCCCGCGTTGGTTGACGAGTGCCCAGACACACCTCGTCTAGCCCTGCCATGCAAGCCACGTGTCAGAGCGGGGTTGTACACGCCCCGGGGGCTCTCCGTAGTAGGGAGTCCCCTCCCACATACCAGTGGAAGCACCATGCTCCGCGCTGGTCGTCGACACTTCCGAGGAGTGGCTATGCCCGTGCAAGTGCGGAATTGCCATGCTCCGCGCTGGTGATAAACAACTGAGGGCAGTCCCACGACTGTATCAACTTCAGGGAGCCCTTGAGCTCAGTGTCCGGCCTCACCGCAACACCTCCCCTCGGGAGAGTCATGCGAGGGGGCTGGGCACGGGGGCTGCGCTCAGGTCACGCCCAAGCATACGCCACCCAACCAGGTCTCCTGGACATGGTCATCGCGCGTCCCTCCCAAGCCGAGCCTCGGCGAGGGCAAAGGTATGAAGGTTGTTTGCACGTCAAGGGGGACTCTTGAGCATCGTGACTCAGGAGCCTAACTGGTCGCGTAGCCCCTCACTCCTTGGTCTCGTCCTGGTCTCCAGAAGACCCAACGGCGGCTGAGGTATGCGCGCGGCCGGGCCCTGCCGACGTAGAACACTAAACCTATCCTCGCGTCTCCTCCCTATCAGCTATTTGCGCATCAAGGGGGACTCCTGAGCATCGCGACTCAGGAGTCTAACTGGTCACGTAGCCCCTCACTCCTTGGTCCCGTCCTGGTCTCCGGATGATCCAATGGCGGCTGAGGTACGCGCGGGGCCGGGCCCTGCCGACGTAGAACGTAAAGCAAATAGGGAGAAAATCGTAAAATCTCAAGCAAATATTACAAGACATATTGTTCTCACAATATCAAACGCAAGTTTAACGCCACCACGAGGCATGATGCATGTTGCAAAAATAAAACAGGAAAGGAGCCGCAGGTCATCCCTGAACACCACCGACGCCCGCGAGAGGCGCTCCTCCCTTGATGACGTCGCCTTTGCCTTGGCCACCGGCCAGAGCTGTAGGAGCGGTGGCGCCTCCGGTCGAGGGCGCAGAAGCAAAGCCGCGGAATTTCTTCAGCAGGGCCTCCACCTGACCTTTCACAGCCGCGGCGGCGGCTGTGCAGTGTTCATCAGCTACAGGCTCCAGCAGCTCGTCAAGGCGAGCGGTGGGGTCGCGAAGGTGGAGGTGGCTGAAGACACGCGTCAGTGCAGCTGAAGAAAGGACATGAGCCTCTGCCTCCGCCATGGGACCAATGCCGTCCACGACTTCCTCGAGCGCCTTCACCAAGTAGGGGAGCAGCTGGCGAGGCCGTCCTCGTCAGTGGTTAGCGGCCTCTCCAAGCCCTTCTCATAGAGCGTCTTCAGCGCCATGCGAGACCTCTCCTCAAGGAGCGCGAAGGCCGCGCGTTCCTCAGCCAGGACCTTTGCCTTCGCGTCAAGTTCGGCTTGCTCCGCCTTCATCTTCTGTTCCACCTCCTCCAGTCGGCCGCGCTCAACGGCTTGTGCCTTCGCCGACTGCTCCAGCTCAGCGTTGCGACCCTTGACAGTGTCCTCCTAGGCTTTCATCTTCTCCTCCTCCGCCTGATGGCCACAGGCTTCCTCTGTGCGTTCGTTGTGTAGGATCTTCAGCTCGGCCTCCAGCGCCTGGCAGCGACTCTTGGCGGTCTCGACGTCCTTCAGCGCCGCCTCGTGAGTGGCCGCCGCCTGGGCGGCGGCCTGCTTCTCCTTCTCAGAGGTCGCCACGGCTTGGCTCAGTGCTGCCCAAATGGACACGTCGGAACGGAGCCAGCCAGAAACCAGCTCCAGACGCCGGGCCACCAGGAGGGAGTCAGCTTCTTGAAGATCTTTGTGCAACCGGGTCATCTCTAGAAGGGCGCGCTCCAAAACGTCAGGGGAGGCAGAAGGACTTGGGATTAGCGACGCAGCAGGAGGCGGAGGAGAAGGTATTGTGACCACTGCCTGGGGGACTGGGGGCTCCTGAGCCCTAGAGGCTTGAGCAGCCGAGCCGGACGCAGGTGCCTCCGGAGCCAGCGAGGCCACGGGAGCTGACTCCTCCAGAGTGTCCTCCCCCATGCCTCGCGAGGACGACCGAGCCGGAGAGACATGAGCACCAATGTTTCCCTTCTCCACGGAGGGAGACGCCGACGGAGCAAGTTGACTAGTCTCGGATGGCACCACCGCCCCCTCCTTCCTCTTCTTCGTCAGAGGCGTCGGCCTAATCGCACAACAGAGAAGCGTCAAGAATCAGCAGCATAATCAAGAACAAGATGGAGCACGAGTACTTACTGGTCCACCACGGTGTAGTCCACCTTCCTGTTGCTGAGCTTGAAGCCCAAGAGTCTCCCGGACCGGAGCGCAGGCGCACAATCCCTAAGAGTGGAAGAAGGGGCAGCAGGAGGGCCGGAAGCGGCTCCAGGCGGCACCAGAACGGAAGCAGCATCCCGAGGGATCAGCGCTGATTGGCCCCTCGTCGGGATTGCCGGCGCCTCTCCCTTCTCCTAGCGGGCGTCAGCCTCGTCATCGTCAGGAAGGGTGCGGAGGATGTCAGCCTTGCTCAAGGGGGAGTTCTCCCCCATTCCTTCAGGGGTCACCTCCTCCTCCTCCTCCTCCTCCTCCTCTTCCTCCCCGCGGTACTCATTAGAAGACAGCTCCACAGGCACCGGCACCGCAGGGGCTCTGGTGGGCGCCGGCGGCACCAGCCTGCGCCCATCAAAGGTCGGCCTGGCGACCACAACCTGCGCCCCGTCCTGACGGTAGAACAAGGGAGAAAAGATGCTCGGTGGGTACTCCTGGTCGTCCCCGACCAGGAGACGGAGAACCGCAGCTAGCTCACCGGCAGGAAGGGCTTCAGGGCTAAGGCGGACCTTGTCCTTTTCGTCCCCGAGCCCCCACAAGGGGCGCGTGCGCGCCTGGAGCGACGCTACGCGCAGCATCAAGAATTCCCTCAGGAGCATGGCCCCTGTCACCTTTGCTGCCTTCGCGTTGCTCGGCTTCAGGTCGGATTTCATCTGCTCCAGCACCAACGTCGCCCCCTCATCAGTGATCTTCGCGCAAGACCACCCCTTGTCGGACTGGGGCATCTCCGTTGGCAGCGTCAAGCATGGGTGGACGCACTTGGTTTCCATCAGGACCCACTAGCTCCGGAAGCCGTCGGCCTTCTTCCCCGTCTTCGAGATCGAGTTGGCCTTACCAGCTGCGATGATGTTGGCGCACCCGGAGGTATGACCCTTGTTGATGCGGAGGAAGAAGAAGTGTGCATAAGAGCCACAGACGACATCACGCCGAGTTACGCCTCGTAGTAGTAGGCGAAGATCGACAAGAGAAGGATGGAGTTGGGATGAAGATGTGGCGCCTACAACCCATAGTGGCCAAGGACCTCGTAGAAGAAGTCAGAGAAGGGGGGAACCAACCTTGCAACAATGCTGCTCATGAAGAAAGGGAAGACGATGCTCCCCTCGGGCTCCGGCACATCAGAGGCGACCCGGAGCTCCGTCTTCCCCCTCTTGTTGCTTTCCCCCACCGTTAGCAAGCGCGTGGCGGCGAGGTTCTTCTCCAAGATGTTGGGCGTGTCGAGAGCTGGCTCGTACCAAGCCGGCGACGAGGCACACTTTACCTTGCGAGGCGCCATTGGTCGCTGATGCGGAAGAGGGTGGAAGCAGATCTGGAGATTTTGGAAGCGGGGTGCAGGAAATGGGGTCTGGAGCAAGGCAAAAGGAAGCAATGAAGGCCAGCACTGTCTACGACAGCCTTTTGACAGTCGGGCAGTTGCCGAGGCAGCATGGGGAAGCGGAGACGCCCACGTCCAATCTACCGCCATGGCGAGGGGCCAAGCCTCGCAAGGGACCCATCTTCACCAACAAGCTTTCAGGACCCTCGCGAGGGGCCAAGCCTCGCGAGGCGGATGACACGAGACCTCCTCGGGAGCGGCCTCACCAGGCTGGCTCGCGAGGGGCGGAGAGATCAAGGCAAGGCAAAACCTCGCGAGGTTCTCGTGACGTGAGCCATGACGATCGAGACCAGGCGGGCGCCAGCGCGTGCAGTGTCCTTGTTTCCTCTTTGGTGCTAAGGAGGCACGCGCAGACGAGGAGTACCAAGGCGTGAAGCAAAGGTTTCCATATCGGTGCAATGAGACCAAGACCAGCAGAACGGCAAGACGGAGGTCACCATGGAGCCCAAGGTAGCGTCACCACCGGAGCCTTTTGCAGGCGAAGACCACCTTTAGTCAGGATAAACTATATTAGCTATCCCCTTTCAAATTGGCCGTTGTTGGCTCCCTTCCCGCTCAATATTTGGGGAGAGGACCAGGGCCTCTATAAATAGGACTAGCCACCATAGTAGGAGGTATCTCATCTCATCTTGAGTAATCCTCACCCATACAAGTTCACCAATTACAAGAACACCTCTCCTCAGGAGGCTGTTCTTCCCCTTGTACTGTTCATCATCAGCCCAAGAGGCAATCCACCACCACCACACTGGAGTAGGGTATTACACCACAACGGTGGCCCGAACCAGTATAAATCTTGTGTCCCTTGTGTTGCGAGTTCATCGAGCTAGCATTTGAGATCGTGGCGAGGTTGAGGGCGTGATTCGATAGGGGTAGATCTTCGTGCGCACCCCAGTGTTCGAACCTTGAGGGTTTTGCCGGAACCTGAGATCCGACAGTGTTCACTGACATAACTATTCTCCTCCATCTTGCAGCTATAGAACTTGTTGGAGACTTCATATCTCTCAACTCGGGCATTTGCTTGAAATATTAACTTCAACTCCTAGAACATCTCATATGCTCCATGACGTTCAAAACGTCTTTGAAGTCCCGATTCTTAGCCGTAAAGCATGGCACGCTGAACTATCAAGTAGTCATCAACTTTAGTTTGCCAGACGTTCATAACGTCCGAACTTGGTCCTGAAGTGGGCTTGCACCTAGTGGTGCTTCCAGGACGTAATTCTTATGTGCGGCAATGAGGATAATACTCAAGTTACGGACCCAGTCCGTGTAGTTTCTACCATCATCTTTCAACTTAGATTTCTCTAGGAACGCATTAAAATTCGAGGGAACGGTAGCACGGGCCATTGACATACAACAACATAGATATGCAAAAACTATCAGGACTAAGTTCATGATAAATTTAAGTTCAATTAATCATATTACTTAAGAACTCCCACTTAGATAGACATCCCTCTAGTCGTCTAAATGATCACGTGATCCATATCAACTAAACCATGTCCGATCATCACATGAGATGGAGTAGTTTTCAATGGTGAACATCTCTATGTTGATCATATCTACTATATGATTCACGTTCGACCTTTCGGTCTCAGTGTTCCGAGGCCATATCTGCATATGATAGGCTCGTGAAGTTTAACCTGAGTATTCTGCATGTGCAAAACTGTCTTACACCCGTTGTATGTGAACGTAGAGCTTATCACACCCGATCATCATGTGGTGTCTCAGCACGACGAACTGTCGCAACGGTGCATACTCAGGGAGAACACTTATACCTTGAAATTTAGTGAGGGATCATCTTATAATGCTACCGTCGTACTAAACAAAATAAGATCCATAAAAGATAAACATCACATGCAATCAAAATATGTGACATGATATGGCCATCATCATCTTGTGCCTTTCATCTCCATATCTAAAGCACCGTCATGATCTCCATCGTCACCGGCTTGACACCTTGATCTTCATCGTAGCGTCGTTGTTGTCTCGCCAACTATTGCTTCTACAACTATCGCTACCACATAGTGATAAAGTAAAGCAATTACATGGCGGTTGCATTTCATACAATAAAGCGACAACCATAAGGCTCTTGCCAGTTGCCGACAACTTTTACAAAACATGATCATCTCATACAATAAATTATATCACATCATGTCTTGACCATATCACATCACAAAATGCCCTACAAGAACAAGTTAGACGTCCTCTACTTTGTTGTTGCAAGTTTTACGTGGCTGCTATGGGCGTCTAGCAAGAACCGTTCTTACCTACGCATCAAAACCACAACGACTTTTTGTCAAGTGTGCTGTTTTAACCTTCAACAAGAACCTGCCGTAGTCAAATTCGATTCAACTAAAGTTGGAGAAACAGACACCCGCCAGCCACCTTTATACAAAACAAGTTGCATGTTTGTCGATGGAACCAGTCTCATGAACGTGGTCATGTAAGGTTGGTCCGGGCTGCTTCATCCAACAATACCGCCGAATCAAAATAAGACGTTGGTGGTAAGCAATATGACTATTATCGCCCACAACTCTTTTTGTTCTACTCGTGCATATCATCTACGCATAGACCTGGCTCGGATGCCACTGTTGGGGAATGTAGCATGCAAATTCAATAAAATTCCTACGATCACGCAAGATCAATCTAGGAGATGCATAGAAACAAGAGGGGGAGAGTGTGTACACCTACCCTCGTAGACCGAAAGCGGAAGCATTAGGTTAACGCGGTTGATGTAGTCGAACGTCTTCATGATCCAACCGATGTAGTACCGAACGTACGGCACCTCCGAGTTTAGCACATGTTCAGCGCGACGATGTCCCTCAAACTCTTGATCCAACAGAGGGTCGAGGGAGAGTTTCGTCAGCACGATGGCGTGGTGACGATGATGGTGATGTGATCCGTAAGCACTGCGACGCCATGACCGGAGGAGTAAACTGTGGAGGGGGGCACCGCACACGGCTAAGAGAACAACCGTTGTGCTTTGGGGTGCCCCTACCCCCGTATATAAAGGAGGAGGGGAGGAGGAGGCCGGCCAGGAGGGGGGCGGCAAGGGGGGGGAGTCCTACTAGGACTCCACTCCTAGTAGGATTCGGCCCCCCTTCTTTTCCTTCTTACGGAGGAGGAAAAGGGGGAAGGAGAGGGAAGAGGAGAAGGAAAGGGGGGCACGCCCCCTCCCCTAGTCCAATTCGGACTCCCCATGGGAGGGGGGCACAACCACCCCTTGTGGGCTGCCTGCCCTCTCCCCTATGGCCCATGTAGGCCCAACAATTCCTCGGGGGGGGGGGGGGTCCGATAACCCTTCGATACTCTGAAATATACCCAAACCATTCCTAAACCATTTCGGTGTCCGAATATCATCATCCAATATATCAATTTACATCTCTCGACCATTTCGAGACTCCTCGTCATGTCCGTGATCTCTTCCGGGACTCCAAACAAACTTCGGTCACCAAAACACAGAACTCATAATACAAATCGTCATCGAACGTTAAGCGTGCAGACCTACGGGTTCGAGAACTATGTAGACATGACCGAGGCACATCTCCGGTCAATAACCAATAGTGGAACCTGGATTCTCATATTGGTTCCTACATATTCTACGAAGATCTTTATCGGTCAAACCGCAATAACAACATACGTTCACTACAAAAAAAAAGGCACATCCATGACATTTTGGGCCGAACGATTTTTTTTTCTGTCATACATATGACACTTCTATGATGATAGTTGTGACAAAACCCGGTATCATCATAGATGTGGTGGGCTCCTACTTCTATGAAAAAAAATCATGACAGAAAATGGGCTTTTCGTCCTGGGCGGGCCGGAGACGCAGCTGCATGACATTCTTTGGGCCGTCCATGACGGAAACAACCATGGTAGAAGGGAGGGCGAGGAAAATTTCGGGGAGTTCCCGGTTATGGTTGGAGGTCGGGGGCCGAGCGATGCGCGTTTCTCTCATACACGTACGAGCGTGTGTGCGAGGCGTTGGCTCTAACTGAACCCGAGCGAGGTGTTGGGCTCTAACCGAACCCGAGCGATTGCACTGCAGGCTACGCGTTACTGAACCCGAGCGATCGATCGATGGCTGTTAACTGAACCCGATCGAGCGATTCCTTCGCTACTCCTGCTAACTGAAGCCGATCGATGCTGCCTCTGGGATGAACAGTGAGCATTGCGGGGGGGGGGGGGGTTGGATGAACAGTGAGCGGTGGCGTTGCCTCTGGATGAACAAGACCCCGTGGTGTGGTGGAGGGCTGGATGAATAGTAGACGATGGAGGGGTGCCCGTGGAGGAGTGGTTGAATAGGACCCCGTGGTGTGGAGGGCTGGATGAACAGTAGACGATGGAGGGGTGCCCGTGGAGGGTGGTTGAACTGGACCCCGTGGTGTGGAGGGCTGGATAAACAGTAGACGGTGGAGGGGTGGTTGAACAGTAGCCGGTGGAGTAGCACGCTGTAACACCCCGGATGTAACTTGCCATATTTGTAACTCCAACTCTAGCCATTTCCGGCTATGTGATATAATATTCCCTCCGTGCTTGGGTTTCCCGTCGTTTTGCATTTTGTTCATGTCATGCATTTCATATCATGTCATCAGGTGCATCGCATTTGCATACGTGTTCGTCTCATGAATCCGAGCATTTTCCCCGTTGTCCGTTTTGCAATCCGGCGCTCCTATGTTCCCCGGCGTCCTCTTTTACCTTTTTCCGTGAGCGGGTATTAAACCTTCTCGGAATGGACCGAGGTTTGTCAAGCGGCCTTGGTACAGCACCGGTAGACCGCCTGTCAAGTTTCGGGTCATTCGGAGGTCGTTTGGTACTCCAACGGTTAACCGGGTAACCGTGAAGGCCTCGTGTGTGTTGCAGCCCAAAACCCCTCCAAAACAGCCCAATAACCCATCTAAGACACTCCCATGTCCATCGCCGTTCGATCACGATCGCGTGGCCGAAAACCGCACTCCATTTGGAGCTTCCTAGCTCCTTCTACCTATAAATAGACCCCCTCTCCCGAAAATTGTGGATCATTCCACCCCTAAACCTAGCCCCGCTCCTCTCCGCGCCGCCGGGCACGTCCGGACGGAGCCGGACGCGTCCGCCGCCGCGCCCGCGCCAATCTCCGCGCGCCACGTGGGCATCCACGCCGCCAGCCGCCGTCGGCCCGCTCGGGCCCGAGGCGCCCCCCTGAGCCCGCGCGCCGCCCGCCGCCTCCTCCGCCCTGGGCGCGCGCCTCCCGCCGCCTGGGCCCGTGCGCCGTCCCCGCGCCGCCGCTGCAGCCCGCCGGCCGGCGCCGCCCGCCCCGCCGCCGCCCGCGGATCCCTCCGCCCGCGCTGGATCCGGCCCTCCGCCGCCCGGATCCGGCGTCCCATGTCTCCGGCAGCCACCCCAGCTACTCCGGCGAGCCGCCGCCCCGTCTTCGGCGATCCTCACGCCGCGCGCCGCGGTTGACTTTCTCTCCCCCCTCGAAATCTGCTAAGTCCTATAATTGTTGCATATTTGTTGCATGTTCAACGCATCATATCTCTGCATACGTTGCTCCGCTTCATGCGTATAATATGTCAAATTGTTCGCCTCGACGAGTACATCATTTCATCCCATTGCATCATTTTCATTTGAGATCACCTTGATGCCCGAAATGCTGTTGGAAGAGGGCTATGTGATGTTAGATCCAATTTATTATCAGAACATGTGCTTTTGTCATTTTTGCCATGATTGATGTGTGCATCCTATGAAGTTGAGTCCTACATGTGTTTTGAAATATGCCATGCCATATTTACAGTGGTTTTTGCTATGTATTTTTTTGATCTTTGTGGTGACTAGCACAAGCATGCAAACTAGGGTACATAATGTTGCTGATTTCAGAGACTTAGTAATTTTACCAAGTCCTTGCCTGCTGTTATTTTTATGCCATGTATTCATGTTGTTTCAGAGAGATCTATGCCCCTTTTGAGCATGATCAGTAAGGGTGTTTTGAGCATATGGATTTGCTCTATACATCCATGCCTTTGGTTGTAATTATGGAGTGCCATAGCTTGAGTCAATCGAGCTCCACTTTTACTATAAAATGTTACTGGCAGATTGTTTACATGTTATTCGATTTTGCTAAGCTTGGTGTAGTGGATCCTTGAATGCTATGATGTTGTTCTTGCCATTTCTGGCTTCTATGCCATGTATTCTTTATGGATGTATGCTTAGTTTATCATGTAATGCTCTGTAGTGAGTGCATCGAGCTCGTAAACATGTCTACTTGTTGTCTGTTTTCGACATGTCCAGTTTTCTGCTAAGTCTGAAACCTGTAACGTAACTTGCTTAATTTACATGGGTGTTATTATATTTTCTGTTCCTTTTGGGCTTATGGTCAGTAAGGAACTTTTGTCAAGTGTTCTGATTAGATTCGTGCCATGCCTTGTTTTTCTATATTGTGTTCCTGTAGCATGTTGTTTCCTTGCTCTAAACATGTCACCCTGATGTTAATTTCTGGCATGTTATTTTCACTAAGTCTGTGAACCTGTTATCTTTTGCACGTTTGCCATGCTTGTTTGGACCTGTTGTGTTGTGTTTTAGCCGTAGCTCAGTGTTCATCTTTTGTCAAGCATCTTGAGTAGATTACTGTCATATGCTTTGCTGATACGTTTGGGTGCAGTAGCTTAATTTCTTGTTGTGTGCTAAGTAGCATCATGCTGTTAATGGCAGAATCTTGTCATTCTTGTTTTGCTTGTCATTTGCAAACCGTGCATCCGATTCCGGTGATCTCTATATCGATTTCAACCGAAATCACCTCACCTATCCATTGGCATACTTGGTTTGACAAGATTATGTCTTGTTCATCCTTGTCCTTCCGGAGCACGCATATGCATTGCATACCACATCTCGCATATCATGCCATGTTATGCATCATGTTGCTTTCGCATTGCATCGTGGTTGATAGTTGTTCATTTGCTTGTGTTCTTGTTTTGGGTAGAGCAGGGAGACGAGTACGTGAACGAGGAACCTGTTGAGAATGCCTACGAGGACCAAGCTTTCGACAACTCTGAGAACCTTGCAGGCAAGATGACCATACCCTCGAAATCACTTCTATCTTTGCTTGCTAGATGCTCGCTCTTTTGCTATGCCTATGCTGAGATACCTACCACTTGCATTATCATGCCACCCATATTGCCATGCCAGCCTCTAACCATCCATGTCCTAGCAAACCGTTGATTGGCTGTGTTACCGCTTTGCTCAGCCCCTCTTATAGCGTTGTTAGTTGCAGGTGAAGATGAAGTTTGTTCCTTGTTGGAACATGGAGATGTTGTTCCTTGTTGAAACATGTTTACTTGTTGGGATATGACAATATATCTTATTTAATTAATGCATCTATATACTTGGTAAAGGGTGGAAGGCTCGGCCTTATGCCTGGTGTTTTGTTCCACTCTTGCCACCCTAGTTTCCGTCATACCGGTGTTATGTTCCTTGATTTTGCGTTCCTTACACGGTTGGGTGATTTATGGGACCCCCTTGACAGTTCGCTTTGAATATGACTCTTCCAGCAAGGCCCAACTTTGGTTTTACCATTTGCCACCTAAGCCTTTTCCCCCGGGTTTTCGCGAGCCCGAGGGTCATCTTTACTTTAACCCCCCCGGGCCAGTTCTCCTTCGATTGCTGGTCCAAAACCGAGCGATGTCCGGCGCCCCTTGGGTAACCAGGGTCTATGCCAACCCGACGTCTTGCTCATCCGGTGTGCCCTGAGAACGAGATATGTGCAGCTCCTATCGGGATTTGTCGGCACATCTGGGCGGCTTTGCTGGACTTGTTTTATTACTGTCGAAATGTCTTGTAGTCCGGGATTCTGAGACTGATCGGGTCTTCCCGGTAGAAGGAATATCCTTCGTTGACCGTGAGAGCTTATGATGGGCTAAGTTGGGACACCCCTGCAGGGTATTATCTTTCGAAAGCCGTGCCCGCGGTTATGAGGCAGATGGGAATTTGTTAATGTCCGGTTGTAGAAAACCCAAAGTTGACCTTAATTAAAACACATCAACCGCATGTGTAACCGTGATGGTCTCTTCTCGGCGGGGTCCGGGAAGTGAACACGGTGTTGGAGTTATGTTTGACGTAGGTTGCTCTAGGATCACTTCTTGATCACTTCTAGCTTCACGACCATGCTTTGCTTCTCTTCTCGCTCTCTTTTGCGTTGTTAGCCACCATATATGCTAGTCGCTTGCTGCAGCTCCACCTCACAACCCCATCCTACCTATAAGCTTAAATAGTCTTGATCTCGCGGGTGTGAGATTGCTGAGTCCCCGTGACTCACAGATTCTACCACAACAGTTGCAGGTACCAACGATGCCAGTGCAGATGATGCAACCGAGCTCACGTGGGAGTTCGACAAGGAACGTGGTCGCTACTATGTGTCTTTTCCTGATGATCAGTAGTGGAGCCCAGTCGGGTTGATTCGGGGATCTGTGTAGCATTTGGGGTAGTCTTCTTTCATTTTGGTTCCGTAGTCGGACCTTGAGTGTAATCTGGATGATGAATGTTTATTTATGTATTGTGTGAAGTGGCGACTGTAAGCCAACTATGTATCTCTTTCCCTTATGTATTACATGGGTTGTGTGAAGATTACCTCACTTGCGACATTGCTTTCAATGCGGTTATGCCTCTTAGTCGTGCCTCGACACGTGGGAGCTATAGCCGCATCGAGGGCGTTACAAGTTGGTAATCAGAGCCTTCCCCGACCTTAGGAGCCCCCACTGACTGATCGTTTTTAGCGGCCGAGTTGTGTCTAGAAAAAATGTTTTGAGTCATTTAGGAATTATATATCTGAGAGTTTAGGAATTCTTTTTACTTCCCAGTCTCCTCATCGCTCTGGTAAGGCATCCAGACGTAGAGTTTTGACTCTTCTCTTCTCAAATTTCACTAAATTTTTTTTAGGATCACGCGGGTATCTTAGAATCGTTCCGATGGTTTTGTGATGACAACATTGTCTTGGTGCCTCCTGTCAGCAGGGGTTTAGTGGAGGTGTCCCGGGGAGTTGAGCTCCGAGGTGTTGTCGTCATAATGTTATCGTTGCGGTTCTAGAATACCTGAGTTTAGTACGCCGACATCGAAAATCTCTTTTGTACAGTTGCTGGTGAGATAACCCAGTACTGAGGCGAGTGCGGGAGTATTGCCATGACTCGTATAACGGATGCTTTTCGAAGGTTGAGGTAGATGATTTCCGAGAATTTCTTGGTTATGTGTTGAAGGATGGATACAGCTGGATCTAGGTATTGTTAGTTTGGGTGATATATTTTGTGTCCCCTGTATCCCCAACACCTGATTGCATAACCAGAAAGTTTCGGGAGTTTATAAGTGGGAATTCATGTAGCTCTAGTATTTTCTTCCCGCAGATATTTGGTTCGTGATTGGGTAATCCTTACCAAGTATTTGTTCACATCCGTACCTTGTTGATTTTATTCCATACCTTTTTCTAAGTGGCTTCTCAACTTATGGTAGTGTGATGCTTTACTTTGGAATTCATTCGTTCATTCTTGTTCGGATGTTTATTGTGAAGACTATATGTTGCAATTTCGATCCTTTGATTCAGCTTGAATATATCTCTTTCAAGATGCTAATGGATGTCACCCTCTTCAGGATGGCTCCGCCAACGCGTCAGAATCCGGAACGCAATGAAGGAAGTCAGGCTAACCCTCCGCCACCACCTCCGCCTCCGGAGGCATGGCAAGCCTTGATGACTGCCACAAATGCCAACGCTCAGATTCTGATTCAGCTCTTGCAAGATCGCAACCAAGGGCAAGGTAATCAGGGAAATCAAGGCCAAGGCAATAATCAGCCGCACTTCGCTTCACTCAATCAGTTCCTTGCTGATCAGCCAAAGACTTTCAGCTACTGTGTCGAGGCCACAGACGCCGATGATTGGCTCGTGGACATCAACAAGCACTTCGAATGTAGCAATGTCAGACCTGAGGACTTTGTCAAGTTTGCCTCTTTTCAACTCAAAGATCAAGCTGCTGAGTGGTTCCAACAATACAAAGATTCCAGAGGAGGTCGTGTGTTTACCTGGGATGATTTCCGCCGTGACTTCAAAGCTCATCACATTCCAGAAAGTGTTGTTGAGAGTAAGCGTGAGGAAGTCCGCATTCTCAAGCAAGGCAACATGTCTGTGTATCAATACAACACTCAGTTCTAGAAGCTCTCTCGCTTTGCTATGCAGGACATCCCTGATGAGAAGAGTATGATGTACCAATTTAGGCGTGGTCTCAGAGAAGATTTGCAACTAGCTCTCGTGCTTTTTGAGCCGTTAAAGTATGATGAATTCTACAACATGGCGCTGAAACAAGAAGCTGCTCAGCTCAAGTGTGAGGCATCTAAGAAGAGAGTCAGAGACGCAGTTCAGTCTTCTTCTTCCTCACTTGTGGCAGCTAAGCAACAGAAGTTCTGGTTGCCTCCTCCTCCTCCGTTCCGTCAGCCTTATCAGCAGAAGAACTCAGGTGGTCGTGGATCTTCCCACCCACCCAACCCTGGCTATCAGAACAAGTCTCAGAATCAAGCTCCAAGGTCAAATGCTCCTTATCATCGTCCGCTCTCAGAAGTGACTTGCAACAAATGTCAGCAAAAGGGTCACTATGCGAACAAGTGCTTCAACCAAAGGCGCCTTCCGCCTCCTCCTCCTGTGAGATCTTCCAGCAATGCAGTGGTCAAGAATAATCCTAAGTCTGCAAAGGTGAACATGATGAATGCGGCTCAGGAAGAGGATTCTTCAGAAGTGATCATGGGTAACCTTCCTGTTAATGATATTCCTGCAAAAGTCTTATTTGATACTGGTGCATCGCATTCTTTCATTTCAAGACCTTTTGCATCCATGAACAATTTGCATACTGTCAATCTGCCCAAGCTAATGGCGGTTTCCTCTCCGGGTTTGTTCATGAATACCAAGATGATGGCTCTAGATGTTTCTATCAAGATGGGCGACTATAGATTTCTGGCTAAACCTATGGTTCTTGGTGACTCTGATATTGATCTTATTCTCGGGATGTACTGGCTTTCTAAGCACAAGGCTCAGCTTGATTGTGCTGCCAGGGAAATTCAATTGACTCACTCTTCTGACGATGTGATCATCTATGCCGCTCGTGACGATACCATTCGGTTGTTTTCTCTCAATGAGAAGGGCGAATTGGATGCTATCTCTCAGATTCCAGTCGTTTGTGAGTACCAAGATGTCTTTCCAGAAGAGCTTCCGGGAACGCCTCCTCACCGACCAGTTGAATTCGTTATTGATCTTGAGCCTGGCACGGAACCCGTTTGCAAGCGTCCTTACAAGCTTGGACCTAAAGAGTTGAAGGAATTGAAGAAACAACTCGATGAACAAGAGCGTCTAGGTCTGATCAGACCGAGTTCTTCTCCTTGGGGTTGTGGTGTTCTTTTTGTCCAGAAGAAGGATGGCACGGACCGACTTTGCGTCGATTACCGTCCTTTGAACAAGAAGACAATCAAGAACAAGTATCCACTTCCCAACATCAATGAGATTTTCGAGCAACTTAAAGGTGCTAAAGTGTTCTCCAAGCTTGACCTTCGTATGGGTTATCATCAAATTCGCATTCGTGAAGAAGATATTCCCAAGACAGCATTCAAAACAAGCTTTGGTTCTTATGAATATACTGTCATGTCATTCGGCCTTGTCAATGCTCCTCCAACATTCACTCTCTTGATGAATTTCATCTTCAACCCCTACACCAATGAATTTGTCTTGGTCTATCTCGATGATATTTTGGTCTTCTCCAAGAAAAAGAAGGATCATGCCATACATTTGCGATTGGTGCTCCACAAGCTCAGAGAGTATCAATTATATGCGAAGTTCTCCAAATGTGAATTTTGGCTTGATGAAGTTCTTTACCTTGGGCATATCATCTCTGCCAAGGGCATTGCTGTTAATCCTGAGAAGGTGTCTCCAGTCGTGAATTGGGAACCTCCTCAGAATGTCAAGCAGCTTCGCAGTTTTCTTGGACTTGCAAGCTATTGCCGAAGATTTGTTGAGAATTTCTCTAAGATTGCAAAGCCTCTTTCCAACCTCCTCCAGAAGCATGTGAAGTATGTCTGGTCTCCTGAGTGTGACGTTGCTTTCAACACTCTCAAAGAGAAACTCGTCACTGCTCCAGTTTTGACTCCTCCTGATGAAGACAAGCCTTATGAAGTTTTCTGTGATGCTTCTCTTCAAGGCCTCGGTGCCGTGTTAATGCAAGAGAAGAAGGTTGTGGCCTATACCTCTCATCAGTTGAAGCCCAACGAGAATAACTACCCCACTCGAGATCTTGAGTTGGCGGCAGTTGTCCACGCACTAATAACATGGAGACATCTCCTGTTGGGAAGGAAAATGGACATATTCACCGATCACAAGAGTCTCAAGTACATCTTCACTCAGCCCAACCTCAACCTCAGGCAGACTCGATGGGTCGAAATGATTCAAGAGTATAATCCGAGTATTGATTATACTCCAGGCAAGGCCAATGTGATTGCAGACGCTTTGAGCAGGAAGGCTTATTGCAACAGCTTAATCCTCAAGCCCTTTCAACCGGATCTTTGTGAAGCTTTCCGCAAGTTGAATCTCCAAGTTGTTCCTCAATGTTTTCTTGCCAACCTCATCGTCTCTCCTACCTTGGAAGATCAAATTCGTGAGGCACAACTGATGGATACCATGGTGAAGAAGGTGAAACGTGGTATTGACAAGGGCATTTCAAAATACAAGTGCTATCGCGTTGATGACAGAGATACTCTTTTCTTCGAGGACCGGATCATGGTTCCAAAGGGTGATCTTCGTAAAGTCATTATGAACGAGGCGCACAACTCTCTTCTGTCAATTCATCTTGGAAGTACGAAGATGTACCATGACCTCAAGCAGTCGTATTGGTGGACTCGAATGAAGCGAGAAATTGCTCAATTCGTGAATGAATGTGATGTCTGCAGAAGGGTGAAAGCAGAACACCAACGACCAGCTGGTCTACTACAACCTCTTTCTATTCCAGAATGGAAGTTTGATCATATCGAAATGGACTTCGTGACTGGTTTTCCTAAGTCCAAGCGTGGAAATGATGCTATCTTCGTCGTCATCGACAAGCTCACTAAAGTGGCTCATTTTCTTCCTATCAAAGAGTCTATCACAGCAGCGCAGCTGGCAGAGCTCTACACCTCCAGAATTGTCTCCTTGCACGGCATTCCACAATTGATCTCTTCAGACCGTGGCAGCATCTTTACATCCAAGTTTTGGGATTCTTTTCAGAAGGCCATGGGCACCAATATTCGTTTCAGCACAGCTTTCCACCCTCAAACCAGTGGACAAGTCGAGCGTGTCAACCAAATTCTTGAAGATATGCTCAGAGCTTGTGTTATCTCTTTCGGCATGAAGTGGGAGGATTGTCTTCCTTATGCTGAGTTCTCTTACAACAACAGCTTTCAAGCCAGCTCGGGCAAAGCCCCATTCGAGATTCTCTATGGCAGAAAGTGCCGTACTCCTCTGAATTGGTCTGAGACGGGAGAACGTCAACTTCTTGGCAACGATTTGATCTCAGAGGCTGAGGCAATGTGCAAGGTCATTCGCGAGAACCTCAAAGCCGCGCAATCGCGCCAGAAGAGCTATTACGATAGCAAACATCGTGATTTGGCATTCGAGATCGGAGATCATGTCTACCTCCACGTCTCTCCAATGAAAGGAACTCGTCGCTTCGGTATCAAAGGGAAGCTTGCCCCTAGATATGTCGGTCTTTTCAAGATCATCGGCAAACGAGGCGATCTCGCCTATGAACTTGAGCTCCCCCCCCCCAACTTTGCAAATGTGCACGATGTGTTCCACGTGTCACAGCTTCGCAAGTGCTTCAAGACGCCTGAGCGCACCATCAACTTCGAAGAGATTGGTCTTCAAGAAGATTTGTCTTATCATGAGCACCCCGTTGCTATTCTTGAAGAAACTGAGCGCAAGACTCGCAACAAGTCCATCAAATTCCTGAAAGTGAAGTGGTCACACCATTCAGACCGAGAAGCCACCTGGGAGCGCGAGGACCACCTCCGTTCCGAATATCCAGAGTTCTTTCAGTCCTAGATCTCGGGACGAGATCCTCTCGTAGTGGTGGAGTGTTGTAACACCCCGGATGTAACTTGCCATATTTGTAACTCCAACTCTTGCCATTTCCGGCTACGTGATATAATATTCCCTCCGTGGTTGGGTTTCCCGTCGTTTTGCATTTTGTTCATGTCATGCATTTCATATCATGTCATCAGGTGCATCGCATTTGCATACGTGTTCGTCTCATGAATCCGAGCATTTTCCCTGTTGTCCGTTTTGCAATCCGGCACTCCTATGTTCCCCGGCGTCCTCTTTTACCTTTTTCCGTGAGCGGGTATTAAACCTTCTCGGAATGGACCGAGCTTTGTCAAGCGGCCTCGGTACAACACTGGTAGACCGCCTGTCAAGTTTCGGGTCATTCGGAGGTCGTTTGGTACTCAAACGCTTAACCGGGTAACCGTGAAGGCCTCGTGTGTGTTGCAGCCCAAAACCCCTCCAAAACAGCCCAATAACCCATCTAAGACACTCCCATGTCCATCGCCGTTCGATCACGATCGCGTGGCCGAAAACCGCACTCCATTTGGAGCTTCCTAGCTCCTTCTACCTATAAATAGACCCCCTCTCCCGAAAATTGCGGATCATTCCACCCCTAAACCTAGCCCCGCTCCTCTCCGCGCCGCCGGACACATCCGGACGGAGCTGGACGCGTCCGCGCCAATCTCCGCGCGCCACGTGGGCATCCCCGCCGCCAGCCGCCGCCGGCCCGCTCGGGCACGAGGCGGGCCCCTCCCGAGCCCGCGCGCCGCCCGCCGCCTCCTCCGCCCGGGGCGCGTGCCTCCCGCCGCCTGGGCCCGTGCGCCGCCCCCGCGCCGCCGCTGCAGCCCGCCGGCCGGCGCCGCCCGCCCCGCCGCCGCCCGCGGATCCCTCCGCCCGCGCCGGATCCGGCGTCCCACGTCTCCGGCAGCCACCCCAGCTACTCCGGTGAGCCGCCGCCCCGTCTCCGGCGATCCTCGCGCCGTGCGCCGCGGTTGACTTTCTCTCCCCCTCGAAATCTGCTAAGTCCTATAATGGTTGCATATTTGTCGCATGTTCAACGCATCATATCTTTGCATCCGTATCTCCGTTTCGTGCGTATAATATGTCATATTGTTCGCCTCGATGAGTACATCATTTCATCCCATTGCATCATTTTCATTTGAGATCATCTTGATGCCCGAAATGCTGTTGGAAGAGGGCTATGTGATGTTAGATCCAGTTTATTATCAGAACATGTGCTTTTGTCATTTATGCCATGATTGATGTGTGCATCCTATGAAGTTGAGTCCTACATGTGTTTTGAAATATGCCATGCCATATTTACAGTGATTTTTGCTATGTATTTTTGTGATCTTTGTGGTGACTAGCACAAGCATGCAAACTAGGGTACATAATGTTGCTGATTTCAGAGAGTAATTTTACCAAGTCCTTGCCTGCTGTTATTTTTATGCCATGTATTCATGTTGTTTCAGAGAGATCTATGCCCCTTTTGAGCATGATCAGTAAGGGGTGTTTTGAGCATATGGATTTTCTATATCCATCCATGCCTTTTTTTGTAATTATGGAGTGCCATAGCTTGAGTCAATCGAGCTCTACTTTTGCTATAAAATGTTACTGGCAGATTGTTTACATGTTATTCGATTTTGCCAAGCCTGGTGTAGTGGATCCTTGCATGCTATGATGTTGTTCTTGCCATTTATAGCTTCTATGTCATGTCTTCTTGATGGATGTATGCTTATTTTATCATGTAATGCTCTGTACTGAGTGCATCGAGCTCGTAAACATGTCTACTTGTTGTCTGTTTTCGACATGTCCAGTTTTCTGCTAAGTCTGAAACCTGTAACGTAACTTGCTTAATTTACATGGGTGTTATTATACTTTCTAGTCCTTTTGGGTTTATGGTCAGTAAGGGACTTTTGTAAAGTGTTCTGATTGGATCCATGCCATGCCTTGTTTTGCTATATTGTTTTCTGTAGCATATTGTTTCCTTGCTCTAAACATGTTATCCTGATGTTAATTTCTGGCATGTTGTTATTTTCACTAAGTCTGTGAACCTGTTATCTTTTGCACTTTTGCCATGCTTGTTTGGACCTGTTGTGGAGTGTTTTAGCCGTAGCTCATTGTTCATCTTTTGTCAAGCATCTTGAGTAGATTACTGTCATATGCTTTGCTGATACGTTTGGGTGCATTAGCTTAATTTCTTCTTGTGTGCTAAGTAGCATCCTGCTGTTAATGGCAGAATCTTGTCATTCTTGTTTTGCTTGTCATTTGCAAACCGTGCATCCGATTCCGGTGATCTTTATATCGATCTCAACCGAAATCACCTCACCTATCCAATGGCATACTTGGTTTGCCAAGATTATGCCTTGTTCATCCTTGTCCTTCCGGAGCACGCATATGCATTGCATATCACATCTCGCATATCATGCCATGTTATGCATCATGTTGCTTGCGCATTGCATCGTGGTTGATAGTTGTTACTTTGCTTGTGTTCTTGTTTTGGGTAGAGCCGGGAGACGAGTACGTGAACGAGGAACCTATTGAGAACGCTTACGAGGACCAAGCTTTCGACAACTCTGAGAACCTTGCAGGCAAGATGACCATACCCTCGAAATCACTTCTATCTTTGCTTGCTAGATGCTCGCTCTTTTGCTATGCCTACGCTGCGATACCTACCACTTGCTTTATCATGCCACCCATATTGCCATGTCAGCCTCTAACCATCCATGTCCCAGCAAACCGTTGATTGGCTATGTTACCGCTTTGCTCAGCCCCTCTTATAGCGTTGTTAGTTGCAGGTGAAGATGAAGTTTGTTCCTTGTTGGAACATGGAGATGTTGTTCCTTGTTGGAACATGTTTACTTGTTGGGATATCGCAATATATCTTATTTAATTAATGCATCTATATACTTGGTAAAGGGTGGAAGGCTCGGCCTTATGCCTGGTGTTTTGTTCCACTCTTGCCACCCTAGTTTCCGTCATACCGGTGTTATGTTCCTTGATTTTGCGTTCCTTACACGGTTGGGTGATTTATGGGACCCCCTTGACAGTTCGCTTTGAATATGACTCTTCCAGCAAGGCCCAACTTTGGTTTTACCATTTGCCACCTAAGCCTTTTCCCCCGGGTTTTCGCGAGCCCGAGGGTCATCTTTATTTTAACCCCCCCGGGCCAGTTCTCCTTCGATTGCTGGTCCAAAACCGAGCGATGTCCGGCGCCCCTTGGGTAACCAGGGTCTATGCCAACCCGACGTCTTGCTCATCCGGTGTGCCCTGAGAACGAGATATGTGCAGCTCCTATCGGGATTTGTCGGCACATCTGGGCGGCTTTGCTGGACTTGTTTTATTACTGTCGAAATGTCTTGTAGTCCGGGATTCTGAGACTGATCGGGTCTTCCCGGTAGAAGGAATATCCTTCGTTGACCGTGAGAGCTTATGATGGGCTAAGTTGGGACACCCCTGCAGGGTATTATCTTTCGAAAGCCGTGCCCGCGGTTATGAGGCAGATGGGAATTTGTTAATGTCCGGTTGTAGAAAACCCAAAGTTGACCTTAATTAAAACACATCAACCGCATGTGTAACCGTGATGGTCTCTTCTCGGCGGGGTCCGGGAAGTGAACACGGTGTTGGAGTTATGTTTGACGTAGGTTGCTCTAGGATCACTTCTTGATCACTTCTAGCTTCACGACCATGCTTTGCTTCTCTTCTCGCTCTCTTTTGCGTTGTTAGCCACCATATATGCTAGTCGCTTGCTGCAGCTCCACCTCACAACCCCATCCTACCTATAAGCTTAAATAGTCTTGATCTCGCGGGTGTGAGATTGCTGAGTCCCCGTGACTCACAGATTCTACCACAACAGTTGCAGGTACCAACGATGCCAGTGCAGATGATGCAACCGAGCTCACGTGGGAGTTCGACAAGGAACGTGGTCACTACTATGTGTCTTTTCCTGATGATCAGTAGTGGAGCCCAGTCGGGTTGATTCGGGGATCTGTGTAGCATTTGGGGTAGTCTTCTTTCATTTTGGTTCCGTAGTCGGACCTTGAGTGTAATCTGGATGATGAATGTTTATTTATGTATTGTGTGAAGTGGCGACTGTAAGCCAACTATGTATCTCTTTCCCTTATGTATTACATGGGTTGTGTGAAGATTACCTCACTTGCGACATTGCTTTCAATGCGGTTATGCCTCTAAGTCGTGCCTCGACACGTGGGAGCTATAGCCGCATCGAGGGCGTTACACACGCGGTGGAGGTTGGATGAACAGGAGCCCGTGGAGGCTGGAGGAGGTCGACGGTGGAGATGAACAGTATCCCGTGGAGTCCCGTTTTGCGGTACGCCACACCCCTCCCGATCAACAGGACCCCCGTTTCGACCGTAGGAGGTCCGTTTCCTCTGTTTTGCGGTATGCCAGACCCCTCCCGATGAGCAGGATCCCGTTTCAAACGTGGCCGGTCGAACACAAGGCCGTTTCCTCCATTCTGCAGTACGCCAGGCCTCGTTTCCATCGCCTGTTCCGTCCAAGCCCTCCTGATGAACATGACCACGCATTCCGTTTCGGCCCAGCCGGTTGGCTCCCACGCGTTCCGTTGCCTCCCCATGAACACGACGCATTCCGTTGCCTCCCCATGAACACGACGACGACGTTGTTTCTCCGTTCCAACCCAGCCATGTACACCAGCCCTGGCCGTACGTATGCACGAGTAGGCGTTCGAGACCCCGCCCATATGTACACATACGTGGCCGTATTTTCTTTCATGCACCCTGGCGGTTGCACGTACGTGTACATGCTACATGCGCGCCTCTACTACGACACGTGCACACCTCTACATCCACCAGTATATATGTACATACACGTTCGCGACCAGAATGACAATGCTACGTACGCTTCGACTAGGTGGGTCCCGACTGTTAGGCACTTCCTTGCCTGCGAAGATGTCGCTGGTGGGTCCCAACAGTTAGGGGGCGAATCGTTTTGTTTTTTTTGCCCGAATGCACTTCCTTGCGTGCGAAGGTGTAGCTGGTGGGTCCCAGCAGTCAGGGGGAAAAGTTTTTTTTCACGAAATATGGTGGCCTGTCCGGTGGGTCCCCGCTATCAGGTGGAGGAATAATTATTTTGCGCGTAATAAGGACGCACTTCCTTGCTGCGACCGTGGACCCAGCTGTCAGCGTCTCCTCGCATAGTACTCTTCCGATGGAAGTCGGTCGTTGACCACATTGACCACGCCGCGCCGAGAGCACCACGACGGTGGACGACGGCGAGGCCTAGGAAGGGGACGACACGGAGGCAGGGAAGACTCGGCAGTTGTTTCCCACGCGGAGGGGAGTACGACTGTACGAGGGTTTACTGGTTTGTCTGCCGTCGCCAGAGAATAACAACAGGCGTGGGTGAGTAGAGGGATGGCTAGGCCAGCGATGGGAGTACGGTGGGGCGGTGAGGCCTGCGCGGCAGCGCACCCGGCCGCAGGGAGGAGGGAGCGGGCAGTCCCGCCGACGCTTGTTTGAGCGGCTGGAGCAGGAAGAGCAGAGATTGAAGAAGCACGACAGCCGTTGAATGGACATCCAACAGTTAGTGCTTGTGCGTCAACCTTTTTTAGGAAAGCCTCAAATCTATGGAAAACAGCATACAGCCCATCTGCCATTATTTCAAATAATTTACAGCCCATTTGCTAATTCTTAAGGGTTTTTTGGAGCCCATATTCTTTTTGTTAGCATTACAGTCCATATTGTGGCCACGGTTAAAAAATTATATGAATTTTTGCATATTTCGGTGCTGTCCGAACTGTTTTTAATCCCGAAATTTCGACTCACATTCGATTTAAAAAATAAATGTATATCAATATAAAATCCAACAAATTCTCCACGCATAAAAATTAATGTAATTTAAAATCTTGAAATAAAAAAAGGATATTTGAAACTAATTGCCGGTTTGATGTGTTTTAAAAATGTACAACCCATTTCTCATTACTGATGGGCCATTTTCTCGGCAGCCGAATGAAAGCTCTCCTCGTCTTGAAAGATTTGCAGCCCAACGGGCCCGACAAAGCGACTTACTTGGCAAATCACAAAAAAATTAGGCTATGGCCGTGGATCCAGCTATCAGCCTCTCCACGTACAGTACTCTTCTGATGGAAGTCGTTCCTTGACCACGTTGACAATGTCGCGCCGAGAGCACCAGGGCGGTGGACGACGGCGAGGCCTAAGAAGGGGACGACGGGGAGCCGGGGAAGACGCGGCAGTGGAAGCCCGCGCGGAGAGGAGTACGAGGGTTCACTGGTTCGGTTGCGGTGTGAGGCTGCCGTCGCCGCAGGGCCTGGCCAGCGGTGGGAATAGTAGGGGGCGGTGAGGCCTCTGCGGCAGCACGGCCGGCCACGGGAGGCAGGAGCATGCAGCACGACCGGTGCTTCTTTGGGTGGCTGGAGCAACAAGACCAGAGGTTGAAGAAGCACTACGGTTGTTGGATGGACATCGTACGGTCACTGGAGCTAGAATCGTTCATATTGACTAAGTTGACAAAGCCCTCCGTCCCCGTCAACTTAGTTGTCCCACAAGTCATCCTCCCACTATGGTGGGTCCCAGCTAGCAAGGGGGTATTCATTTTTTGTGCGTAATAAGGAGGCACTTCCTTGCGTGCGAAGATATAGCTGGTGGGTCTGACATGTCAGTGGGGGGAACGTTTTTTTTGTGAAATACAGAGGCCCTTCCGGTGGGTCCCAGCTGTCAGGTGGAGGAATCATTATTTTGCTCATACATTCCATGACCAATGGATGTCGTTCGTTGACCACGTTGACCAGGCCGCGCCGAGAGCACCATGGCGGTGGACGATGGCGAGGCCTAGGAAGGGAACGACACGGAGCCGGGGAAGACTCGACAATGGTTGCCCATGCGATGGGGAGTACGAGGGTTTACTGGTCCGGCTGCCGTCGCCGGAAAATAACAGGAGGTGTGGGTGAGTAGAGGAATGGCCTGGCCAGCAATGAAGTAGGGTGGAGCGGTGCGGCCTATGCGGCAGCATAGCCGGCCACGGGAGGCGGGAGCAGGCAGTCCCACCGGAGCTGGTTTGGGCGGCTGGAGCAAGAAGATCAGATATTGAAGAAGCAGCACGGCTGTTGGATTAACATCCAACGGTCACTGCTGCTAGAATCGTTTGTGGACTAAGTTGACAAAGCCAAAGTACACGTCAACCTAGTAGACCCACAAGTCAGCCTCCAAATCTGTCCCAAACAGCATAGAACCCGAAATTTCTAGCCAGATTCAAATTAATTTTAAATCTAAATATACCTTAATTTAAATTCTATGAAATTTTACCGGCACAAAACAGTGAAATTTAAAATATCAAAATCCGAAAGAAAACAGTATTTTGGAACTAATTGCCCGTTTGCTGTATTTTTTCATTTTACAACCCATTTATTATTACTTATAGCCCATTTCTTATTACTTATAGCCCATTTCTTATTACTTATAGCCCATTTTCTGAGCAAAATGCATCCCTCCTCGTCTTGAAAGATTTCCGTCCCGGCAGGGCGTATAAAAGCAAGTAGGCCTACGTTGGTTATTGTGCAAAAAAACAAAATAGCTGGCTAGCCATTTTCAGAAAGGAAAAAACAAACTGGGCTGGTCATGTGCTAAACATATGAAATAAAAGCCTGGGCTAGACGGGCCACGGGTCCCGCACAACCCAGTTGATACACTTCTTCGTCCCGAAAAAACAAAATTACTGCGCGCGCTGCTGGGTCCCTACTATCATCCTCACCATGTACTGTCATCTCCTTATTCCTCTCAGTTGTTGACCATGTTGACAACACCGGAGGGCGGTGCCGCGGCGAGCGAACCAAGGCGGAGGACGATGGTGAGGCCTCGGACGGGAACGAACAGGAGTCGGGGAAGATCACAGCCAGCCGTGGGAGGCGGGAGCAAGTGGTCCCGTCGGCGCTGGTTTGGCTTTGGTGGCTCGAGGAAGAAGAGACTGAAGAAACGCAATAGACGCTGAATGTCAATCCAACGGTCAAGGTTGGCACAATCGTTTGTTGACTAAGCGGGCACCAAGTTGCATACTTTTTTATATATAGGAAGAAAACTACGAGGAAAATGCGTTTGTCTGCCGTCCTCCTCACAGGGAACGTTCGCCACATAAGTGACTAGCACCCTTGGTTTTCAACCGAGAGGTCTTGGGTTTGAGTCCTAGGAACTCTCAATTTTGTCCTCCTTCCTTCCTTGCAAAAAAAGGGAAAGAAAATCAAAGACTTGGGAAGGAGTATAGAACAAGCTAGTGTACCAGTAAAGAGATGTTGCCGAGTTTTAGAAAAAAGAAAGGCGTGCTCCTGTAGCTGGTTCGAATCCAAACCTAGACTCTGCAAGTAATGAAACTGACATATCCAACGTTCGCTTCTCCTCTTCTCTACTTACTCTGCCTAGCATCAGAAGCTCTGGCCGCAACAACCATGTCCGCTGGCTGCTCGTCCACCTGCTCTTCAGCACGCAACAACCAGATATGCGCCAAGTCGCCACCTGTACCATCGCCTATGGGTCTCATCACACCCCCGCCGGCACGCGCACCGCAGCCGATTGCTCATCGCAACCCACTGCCGTTGGTGTGGTGCCACTGCTGCAAATCACGCAGAGTCATCCGTCGCGTCTCAACCACAATCCGCAACCCTGGCCGAGTCTTCTACAAATGCCCGAATCATGGGGTAATAATATGTTCAAGTGTTGTTCTACTGCTTTCAGTTGCTGTTTTTTTAATAGTTTGGTTGATGATTTTCCAGTTTGATTCATGCAGAAAAGGGAAGATTCATGTGATTTGTATTTCTGGGAAGTTGCTGATGTGGGGGAATGCAACTACGCTGATTATTTGGTTAGCCGAGGAATCCCAATACCAGCAGGTTGGGGTGTTGGACAAGTAACTGAAGGAACGGCAGAAGAGGAAGATGCAAAGCAGAAGGTTAAAGATGCAGTTCCTCTGATCATGGCCAAGCAACAGCTGCTGAACGACCTTAACAACAATGAGGAGATGAAAGAGCTTGTGAAGATAACAGGCAAAATCGATGTGGTCTGTAGGATGATTGTCTCTTTATTTGCAGTGTATGTAGCACTCGTGATGTATTCAGTGGCTATGACATGAGCACTTTGCTGAAACTAGTAATGAATGAAACCTGTGTAGCAGGCTGGGCGTAGTGTTGTGAACATCTAATGATTTCTATTAATAGAAATCAGGGGGTATCCCCTTTTGCTCATATAAATAAATAAATAGCAGAGGCCTTGTCGGGTCAGCTTTGTTCTCAGTCGAAGACGTCGAGCAAATTGCAGTCCAACAACAAACTATGTCATCAAATTCAAGTTTCACAGCCAAATATGAGTACAAGTAAACAACAATGTCATCATGTTTTAGTTGTCATACAATCACCAAACACAAATCAACACACATAACAAGTGATGTTCTCACAGCAAAATACTAAACAACATGTTCATCAAGTTTCAGTTGTGATAGCAAACACAATTTCACATAGTAGATAAAAAAGCGTCTTCTGACAGGCAAATACGACAAAAGCAATGCAATCATCATCCGCAGCAGCAATGACAACATCTTCGCCATGTGTATCAGTCTGAATCGTAATTCCCCACGGTGTCATCTTCTTCTTCGTCCTCAACGTCCTTGAACGTTGGCTTCTTCTTGATCAACTCTTGTATGTCCACAGCACGACAGTCAATCTTTTCACCGGCGTCATTCACGTGATGGTTCTCAAAGATATTAGGAACATTTGTGTTATCTTGTACATCAGGAGCAGTGTAAGCATCATCTTGTTGTGCAACTTCATTAAACGAATTCCTCTGCTCAAACCTTTGCAATGCTCTCCAGTCATCGCTACGTGCAAATGTGCCTTCCAAGAAAAATATCTGTGTTGCTTTATTTGCCAAAATAAAAGGCTCGTTGGTCTGGTACGTCGCCTTGACATTGATGGATTTGAAATAATCATCAGCTCTGGGTTTTGCGATCCTGGAAAACAGATTATACCAATGACAACACAACAGAACCACACACCGATGATCTTCGAAACTGGAGATATACTGCAACTGAACAATGTCTGTTATGTTAGCATACATTTCAGTTGTCTCTTTGTCATACGTATCCGTGCTCATGATGGCACTGTTTTGTGTCTTCCTGCCTTCGTCTCGCGCAAGGGTGTTGGATCGCACATCTCCAACAACGCAAGATTCATAATGTCTTACCCGAGTATCAGGACCCATTGCTAGTGAGTAAAGGGCATCATCAACTGCCTGCCCATCCTCCCGCATCTTCTTAACCTATGGTTAGAAAATAGTCAAGCTGATCATCTTATGTACTCAATATATTAAAAAAACTGATAATGCACTTCAAAATCTTTCATGGTTCTTGAACCATTTTGCAAATCCTGCCATAACCAGTTTGTCAATGTTTCTTGGATTTTGCGGCAGTAACTCCTCTTTGTAGATGCTACACAACATAGTGATCACGTCAAACATCTAAATATATAAGAATGTGCTGCAAGTTTAGTAGATTACGATGTATAAGCTGCAGTACTGCACTTACTTGATATAAGGTAGTATCTCAGGACAGTTATTCAACACATACCAAACCATTTTGTCCAAATCTTTAGGTTTGTCCTCTTGTCGACTCTTCCCTGTAACTCGAACAAAATAATCGAATACATTGAGCCCGGGATTTTCTTCACCCACCTCTTTGCTAAGCTGATTAGCTGTTTCAATGTATTTTGAGCAGAATGTCAACGCTTCTGTAGCAATGTAGGCCTCTGGAATGGAACCTCGGGTCTAGCTCTGTTCCTAACATAGCCCGTGAAAGTGCCTGGCCGCCTTTCAATAGGGTACATCCAGCCATACTGTACTGGACCTCTAAGTAGTGCCTCATCAGGTAGATGAACAGCCAAATGCACCATCACATCAAAGAAGGCTGGAGGATATATCTTCTCAAGGTCACATAGGATAGTTGGTATCTTGTCTCTAAGACGCTCCAAAGCATCTATCCTGATATTCCTACTGCAGAGTTCCCTGAAGAATTGTCCCAACTCTGCAACTGCTCTGTATAAGTCAGGGCGGCCCAATCTTCTAAGGATAATAGGTAAAACCCTTTGAAGTAGGATGTGGCAGTCATGAGTTTTCAATCCATGTACCTTATTTCCATCTGCACTGACTCTCCCTGCAGGGTTGGAACAAAATCCATGTGGGAATCTCACACGTGACAGGACCTCGCAGAATTCTTTTCTTTTTACCTTGTCCAAGACGTACACAGTTGGTGCCATATCCCGTGGTTTACCTTCATCTTGCACCTGCAAATCCTTTCTGATACCGAGGTGTGTCAAAGCAATCCTAGATTTTAAGGTATCTTTCGTCTTGCCTTCAATATTAAAAGGTGTGCCGATAATGTTGTCACATATATTTTTCTTGATGTGCATCACATCAAGATTATGCCATAGATCCAAATCTTTCCAATACTCCAAGTCCCACAAAGTGGACCTGCAGGTATACAATAATCTCTCTTCTACCCTGCCACGCTTCCTTTTCCCGCTACCATTACCAGGATGGTTTCCTGGTGTAATATGCCCGACCTTCTCTAATTCCACTTGCAACTCATCGGCGGTGAGCCTCTTTGGCGCATCACGGTTTTCATGCTTTGCATTGAACACATGTCTTCGGTATTTTCTAGGATGCGGCTTGTCCTTGGCAAGGAAACGTCGGTGTCCAATGTAACAGATCTTGCTAAGTATTGCATATGACAGCGGATTCCTGTCAGAGCGAACACATGCATTGTAACCATGTGTCATTCGCCCTGACATAGTGCCCAAAGCCGGATAATCATGGATACACCAAATTATAACATCACGCAGAAAGAAATCAGCTGGTGGGCTGCTATATAGGTCTCGAGTGAGAACACCCTTCCATAGCTGTTGAAGTTCCTCCACAAGAGGCTCCATGAACAAATCAAAATCCTTTCCAGGACTCTTTGGACCTGGGATGAGCAAGGCCATCATGTAGTTTGATTCTTTGGTGCAGACATTTGGAGGCATGTTGTAAGGGATAACAAGCACTGGCCACATGCTATATGTGGCGCTCTGGTGGCCAAATGGGTTAAATCCATCTGAAGCTAAGCCAAGTCTAATGTTTCTCGGGTCAGCAGCAAACTCTTTGTGTTTATCATTGAAGCTTTCCCACTCACTACCATGAGACGGATGGCTCATTACATTCTGATCTCTGTACTCCTGGTTCCTAGAATGCCACAGTACATCCTCTCTTGTTTCAGCATCATGAAACAACCTCTGCAATCTTGGTGTAATTGGAAAATATCTCAGAACATTATGAGGAATCCTCTTCACAGCATCGCCATCTTTCCATCTTAATGATTTGCATTTCGGGCATTCACTTAAGTTGGCATAATCCTTACGGAACATAACACAATTATTCTTACAAACATGGATCATATCATATCCAATTCCAACTGCACGAAGGAAATTCTTCATTTTACTGTAGGTGTGTGGCAGCTCAGACGCATCTGGGAAAGATTCGCGGAAAGTAGCCAACATCGCATTGAATGATTTGTTGGTCATCCGCTCAGATGTCTTCACCTGAAGAAAGGTGACCATAACTGATAATACTGACAGCTTATTTCCTGGGGTGACAACAACGTTGCATTGTTCCAACATGCGGGCCCACCATTTTTCTTCTGCAGGTGAAAGTTCACGGAATGCACGAGCTTTTCATAGCATTGTTTCAATGTTGGTCAAACTCACTGGCTCCGCCACCACCACCTCCTCCTCCTCTTCCACCTGAGCATCAGGCGGATCAAGATGGTGATTTGCTGCTTCTACGTAGTCAATAACATTGACGTTCACATCTTCACCATGATGAACCCACCTAGTATATGTGACCGACATCCCATACAAGTGTAGATGATTTTGCACAGTTGACTGGGGTCTTGTAACTGAATTCATACAACTGCTACACGGGCAGAGCACGTCTGATTTCGGACCACCGTACTCAGCTCTGATAAAGTTCATGAAGTTTTCAACCCCCTCGACATATGCAGCGAAGAATCTTCGAGCAGAAGTTATCCAAGTCCTGTCCATCTGTTAGACATACAAATTATTTCTTCTACTAGATATTACAGGAAAAACATATATGCTTTTTTATGAAGTCCAAAAAAAAAATACCTAGGTCGATGTCTAAAGCTATGGCAAGATATTTGGACGAGCATATCTAAGTAATAGAATATATGTAAAGCTAATTCAGCAAACAGATTTGAGTGCCAAATTATGGCAGGCTGTTTCAGCAGTCAATGAGGCCGAGTACACAGCCATCAAACTATCGAAGGCCATCGCAGCAACAAAGATCGAGTATAAAACGGTGTAGAGCTATTTCACCTAACAGATTGGCTACTAGACCATGACAATCTACGTCACAATAAATATATGGCATGATATTTTAGCAACTAATCGGCCTTGGCATGCCATCTCAGCTAAGCAGATTGAGTGAAGAACTAGGGCAAGGAAGCTTCTTAAGCAGAGCATATTGGCAGTAAACTACTTCGGCAAACAGTGAGATTAACAGCGTCTATCAGCTAACATTCAGTGCTACACCGACATGAACGGGGCCTCAGTCTAGAATGCGCGTACCGTGGGAGAAGCTGACCACCGTGCGTCTCCACACGAATGTCGCCAGCGGTGGCGGCGCTGACCGCCGTGCGCCTCCACAAGAACATAGCCAGAGGTGGCGGCGCGGCTAGAGGACGGCAGTCTAGGAGAGCGTACTGTGGGAGCAAGAGGATCTCCGAACCGCGACGCCGACGTATCGGCGCGGCGGGGAGGGCGGCTTTGGCGGAGCGAATGGAGTGGAGGGGTACAAGGGGGAGGGGGGTTTGGGGAATATTATTGGCTAGTTGGCCGAAGGACGGTTGAATCGGATTTGGGGGGAATTTTTGGGTGTGTGTGGGGGGGAGGATTTTCGCGCGGTGGGCGGGGGGAGTTTGGCGCATGGTCGGTTTCTCCAAGTGCAGTCCCACGTGTCAGTGAAGAGGCAAGCCGAAGCGCATTCCGTTTGCGTGAGCCGTGTGTAGGACCGAACGTGTGTGGGGTGCAATGCGACCGCGACAGGAGTTCTGTGAGTGTACCGCCTTTTTTCCTTTTAAACTAGGTGCTTCGCCCCCTCAAAAAAAATTTTGTTGCTTCGCGCGATCCATCGATACTACTACTACTAATAATCCGGTAATCCCGACTAAAACGGCGCGGCCGAGTCTTTTCGCGCGCGATATGCTGGGAGTGTCGCGGGTTGGGTGCGACATATGCCAAAGGATGGCTTATCATGGTGGGAGCGAGTAGAAATTCGCCGGTGCCCGGAAGCGGGATGAGGCGTAGACACGAACGCCGGTGTACTTTACCCAGGTTCGGGGCTCTCCTAGGAGATAACACCCCTAGTCCTGCTCTGTGGGGTCTCCGCATGATCACTAAGGCAAAGTGAATACAAGGTTGCTCCTCGAGCTGTAAGCTAGAGGTAGGAGAAGGCCAGGCTAGCTCTCTTCCTCTCTATATGATCTGGTTTAGTCCTAATGGGTTGGAACCCTTTGCATGGGTGCCCTGGGGGGTTTATATAGGCCTACCCCCCAGGGGTACAAAGGTAATATGACTGGGCGCGGGCCCAGCCGTCAGTCTCTTCGGCCACCGGCTTCTCCGCCGACTGGCGGGCCCTGCCGACTGGTATGGTACGGAGCCGACCGGCCGTGTCCACCGCTTGCGGGTCTTGCCGGCTGCTGGTTACTGTAGCCGTGCCTCTAATGACGCAGGCTTGGTCATGGGGTCGTGGCTACAGCCCTGCCGCCTGGCGGGCGACTACTGTAGCCACTCCCCGTCTCGTCTGGCTAATGGCACGTGGGACCCGTGGGAGGGGCAGGCCGACTCCTGGGGGCCGATTCCCATCGGGTCCGACTGGTGGCGCTCTTGCCGTCTTCTAGACTCTCGCTGACCGGTAGGGCCCATCTGTCGGCGTTCTGGGAACGGGGGTCCCCAGACTTGCCTGCCTACGGCCTGCGGCGTGGCTCGAAAGGGGGCCCAACACGGCCCATCTTCATCAACACAAGACCCAAGACCCTCGCGAGGGTCCAAGCCTCGCGGGGTGGACGACACGGCGCTTCCTCAGGCGCTGCCTCATCAGGCTGGCTCGCGAGGAGGCGGAGAGATCAAGGCGGGGTACCTCATGAGGTGCCCATGACGCAAGCCATGACGACCAAGGGTGCCAGGCGGGCGCCAGCCCGCGCAGTGTCTCCCTTTCCTCTTTGGTGTAAAGGGGGCAAGCGCAGGCGAGAGGATCAAGCAAAGGCGTCCATTTCGGTGCAACGAGACCAAGACCATTCCAACGGTGGGAAGGAGGTCATCGTGGAGCCCAGAACGGCGTCACCACAGAGCCTTTGGCAGGCGAGGACCAACTTTAGTCAGGATAAGTGTACCAGATGTTCCCCTTCAAATTGGCCAATTGTTGGCGCCCTTCCCGCTCAATATTTGGGAAGAGGCCAGGGGCCTTTGCCTATAAATAGGACTAGTCACCCCCAGGGTAAGGGGACAGACAGACAGACGGACGGACGGACAGATCGAGAAGCCAGCTAGAAAGACTCAGGCAACAGAGAAAGAGAGAGAAGGGCGGCTGAACTCCCCCTAGCAGTCCATCGTCCCAGCTAAGAGCAGACTCTCGCGAGGCTGTTCTTCTTGTATTGTTCATCGTCATCAGCCCAAGAGGCAATCCACCCACCACAAACTAGAGTAGGGTATTACACCACAATGGTGGCCCGAACTAGTATAAACCTTGTTAAGGATATAACTGCTAAGGGTAAACCGGCCAGGTGGGGCCGGTTCACCTCTAGCTATACCAAAGCCCAAGACAACCCGGAGGATGGCGCTTTACGGAGAAACGTAATGGCCCAGGGTCCACAGGTGATTTAGGGCCCATGATGGTAAACCGCCATACTTGTACAAACTTGTAATGTAAGAAAGAAAGGAAGAGACCAAGGATGGCACTTGTATAAGTCAGCCTAGGACTCTGTAGACCGGCCGGGGTCCTCCTGTGTATATAAAGGGGTGACCCGGCGGCGGTTTAGGGACAGACAACAACAACTCGAGGCTCAGGTTAGCGAATTCGCTCCCTGTGCATCGAAACCCGATCAATCCCATCACAACTAGACGTAGGCCTTTACCTTCATCGAAGGGGCCGAACTAGTATAAACTCCCGTGTCCCTTTGTCCGGTTTAACCCCTTCGAGCTAACCCGTTGCGATGGCTCCACGACTAAGTCTTTCCACGAAGACATCTGACGTGTTAATTCCATGACAGTTGGCGCCCACCGTGGGGCTATCGCACGATGGTTTCGAGTTCTTGAAGGGCAGCTTCGAAGGACTCAAAGGGTACGTGGTTGGCCGGATGACCAAGAGTCGTTGCGGCAAGCTCTACATCGACAACGAAGGGTGGGGCCCCGAGATCGGCTTGATTGAGTACGAATACCGGGTCCCCTTTGGAGGAATCCATGTCTTCATCGGCAAGATCGGCGAGCCGGGTCCTGAGCTGGACATCTGCACCGACCTCGTCGAGACAGCTCAGCGTGCAAACCCTACCCAGATCAAACCTGCCGTGAAGCGGGCGTTCGTGGGGTGCGTCCATGGGGCCGGATCTGAACCAGTATCTGAGGGTGAGACAGCTGTTTACACCGATAGCGAGTCATCCGCCGGGGAAACTGAGTCCCTGTATCATGTCCATGATGATGGGTTCGAGGGATATTCCGACGGCGGTAGTATTCCGGATCTCCCTGAACCGCCGAGCCGGGTTTCCATTTACATGGCCGGAACACAACCCACATTACAATCTTCAACAGCAGCCGCGGCAGGTGGCACGGGGCGCCGGCCGGTTCAAGTTCTCTCCGATCTGATGGATGCCTGGGCGACCTTGCTAACCGCGGTGGTTACCCCGGAGACACAGGACCAGCATAATGCGGATGTTGCCAAGCTGAAAGACCAGATAGCACAGGCCAAGGAGGATCTGGCGGTTTCAGAGGCGAAGATGGCGGAGGAACGGGCCGCTTTGGATGCCCAGTCATAGTTGATACAGGCACAGAACTACCGGCTGGCCTTGGACCAAAACGCATCAAACGAGGTGATGCGACAGAAATATCGATCGCGCCTACCGCCGGTCTTTGAAGGCTTGAACCTCTTTAATACACCGGGGGCTGGGACGAGCAATCCAGCAGCCGTGAACCGGACTGAAGCACTTAGAACGGCACCGGATCAGCCACGCCTGACAGAACCACCTCGACGGGCGGACAATCCGCCGCCGCATGTGGCCGCACCACCGGATCACTTTCCAAGCCCTTTGGATAATATGATTGCTGCAGCGTCCTGTCTGGCGGCTATTCCGATCGAAGGTGACTCATTGGCAGCGATCAAAACACGGCGGGCCAGGGATCTTCTTCAAACCGCCGTGGTACAACAGTAGGCCTATTCTTATAGCCGGGATAGAATTCATTCAACCCCCCGTCCAAGCAAAAGCTACAGCAGACACATAGATGAACCGGAAGTATCTAGCCGTGCCTGGCACCGTGATGCGGCCCACGGTGAGGTAAACGCTCAGGAGGTGGTAGATAATGGCAGAGCACGCAGGGAGGCAGGCCGCCATCAAACCGCCCCGTTTCAGCCAGCGGCATTGGTAGACCGGGGCACTGGGGTCGCTTTCAGTTCCTGGGGGGTGCCATGTCTTATTCCGGCCCTCCGTAACATACAACTGCCCAAGGATTTTAAAGGTCCACGAAAGGTACCCAATTACACGGCTGATCAGCCGCCTGAGGCGTGGGTCGAGAGTTACGAGATGGCAATGGAGATGCTGGAAGTGGATGAAGCGGCGTGTGCAAAATACTTCACAATGATGTTAGAGGGGACAGCCCGTACTTGGCTGAAAAACTTACCAGCCAATTCCATCGAGTCATGGGGGCAGTTAAAGGCTCAGTTCATAGCCAATTTCAAAGACACCTGCAAACAGCCTATGTCTATTGTAGATCTGGATGCCTGTGTTCAAGGGGAGAGCGAGTCAACAACTCACTGGGTGCGCCGGGTTTCGGAGGTTTTGCATTCTTCGGACCGGATCAGCGCTGGCCAAGCAATCTTGACGCTGGAGTGCAATTGCCGGTTTAAGTCACTAAAGATGAAGTTGGGGAGGCTCAAGCGCCATTGCAATGATATCGAAACACTTATGGCAGCTTTGGTCAAGTATGCCGATTCTGATAATACCAAGGATCCCGAGTCTGATGAGGAGAAACCGGGGAAGGGAAAGAAGAACGGCGGTGTGAAAGGGCAGCAGCACCATAACCAAGGAGGCCATGGGAATAACGGTAAGCGCAAGGCTCATAATTTAGATTTTGTGGCTAACACGAATATGCAGCGTCGTAAGGGTAAACCGCCCCAACGCGGTGGCGGGATGAATCTGGAGCGCTTGTTAAACCAGCCCTGTCTGAAGCACGGAACCAAGGAGGCCCCTGCTACACACCTTTGGAAGGATTGTCACATAATGAGGGAGTTCAAAAATTCTGATCTCTACCGGTATGATCAGGGTCCGCCCGGCGGTTCAGGCCCTGGTTTCAATGGGGGCGGCGGTTCAAGCCCTGGGTTCCAGAATAATCAAGGACATCAGAACAACCACGGCAGTAACCAGCAGAACAACCAGGGGAATCAGCAGCAGTCGGGCTACCAAAACCATCCCAAGCAGTTGAACAGCAGGCAATATCACGTGTTCACAACTAGCCTGTGCAGGCGAGATCAGAAGCTTAACAAGAGGGCGGTCAATGCTGTTGAACCGGCAGTACCACGTTATCTACGATGGTCGGAACAGCCTGTTGTGTGGAGCAGAGAGGATCACCCACCCCGGGTTGACAATCCGGGTCAGTTAGCCTTGGTCGTAGCACCTCAGGTGGGAGGTTACAAGTTCACCAAAGTTTTAATGGGCGGAGGAAGCAGCATAAATATCCTGTACTACGAGACATTCCGCCGCATGGGGTTGACGGATTAAAACCTTAAACCGTCGAATACAGTTTTTCACGGCGTAGTACCAGGTAAATCGGCATACCCTGTTGGGAAGATTGCTTTGGAAGTTGTGTTTGGAGATGAGCATGATTCCAGATCTGAGATAGTGACATTTGAAGTGGTGAAAATCCAGAGCCCTTATCACGCGCTGTTCGGACGGCCGGTTTATGCGAAATTCATGGTAAGACCCTGTTATGTCTACCTACAGCTCAAAATGCCGGGTTATAAAGGGACGATCACAGTACATGGTAGCCGCAAGATTGCCTTGGATTGCGAGGAAGGTGAAGCGGCCTACGCCGAATCGGTTTGTGCCACAGAAGAGTTGAAGTTCTATAAGGACAATGTTGATCCGGCGGACATGACCCCTTTAAAGAAGCCCACAACCGAGCATGACACGGCCCTGGCATTCAAACCGGCTAATGAGACTAAACTCGTTGACTTTGTCCCCGGTGATTCATCCAAACAGTTTAGTATCAATGCCAATCTGGATCCAAAATAGGAAAGCGCGCTCATCGGGTTCATCCGTGAGAATCGGGACATTTTTGCATGGAAGCCTTCTGACATGCCAGGTGTACCGAGAGGACTCGCTGAGCACAATCTCAATATTGACCCCAAGTTCAAACCAGTCAAGCAGTTCCTTCGCCGCTTTAACGAAGAGAGACGCAAGGCCATTGGTGAAGAAGTAGCCCGGCTACTGGCAGCGGGGTTTATCATTGAAGTATTTCATCCTGAGTGGTTGGCTAATCCGGTGCTCGTTCTTAAGAAGAACGACACGTGGCGTATGTGTGTGGACTACACAGATTTGAACAAGGCATGCCCGGCCAATCCTTTTGCTCTCCCGTGGATTGATGAGATCATTGATGCGACGGCGGGTTGTGATCGCCTAAGTTTCCTGGACGCTTACTCAGGTTATCATCAGATTAAAATGGCAGTTAAGGACCAAGAGAAGACAGCTTTTATCACCCCCTTTGGAGCTTTCTGCTACGTTTCAATGCCTTTTGGGCTCAAGAGCGCCCAATCAACCTATCAGCGCTGTGTGCAAAATTGTCTGCACAAGCAGATCGGGCGCAATGTTCACGCTTACGTGGATGATACTGTGGTAAAATCCAGGAAGCAGGAAACATTGATAGATGATCTCAAGGAGACATTTGAAAATCTTTGGGTTTACAAAATGATGCTTAACCCGGAGAAGTGCGTTTTTGGTGTTCCGGCAGGCAAGCTTCTGGGCTTTCTGGTATCCAACCGAGGCATCGAGGCCAATCCGAAAAAAATCAAAGCGATCACATCCTTGACTAAACCAGCATGCATCAATGATGTTCAGCGTTTTGCGGGCCGGATTGCCGCCCTCAGCCGGTTTATCAGCCGTTTGGGAGAGAAGGCCATTCCCCTGTATCAGATGCTGAAGAAGACAGATGAATTCGTCTGGAGTGATGCCGCTAATACAGCATTTGAGGATTTGAAGCGGCAGTTGACTGAACCGCCCCTCCTTGCTGCTCCGCTCGATAAGGAGCCTTTATTGTTGTACGTGGCTGCCAATGCCCGTGCTGTTAGCGTGGCGATTGTGGTTGAACGAAAGGAGTCTGGAAAAGAATATGCCGGTTTACTATATCAGCAAGGTGTTAATCGAATCCAAGCAAAGGTATCCACACTGGCAGAAGCTGGTGTATGGAGTTTTTATGGCGAGTAGGAAGCTCAAGCACTACTTTCAAGCCCATCCTATCACTGTGGTTAGTTCTGCTCCCCTGGGGGATATAATCCAGAATAGAGAGGCAACTGGCCGGATTGCAAAATGGGCAACTGAGCTTGGTCCCCATGGGTTGAAGTATATGCCCCGAACAACCATTAAATCTCAGGCGCTGGTCGACTTCATTAATGATTGGACCGAGTCACAGACACCAGAGGACAAACTGGATAATACATACTGGACTATCCACTTTGATGGGTCCAGGCAGTTGGAAGGCTCGGGGGCTGGAGTCGTCCTTACTTCCCCTCGAGGTGATAAAATTTGTTATGTTCTCCGCTTAATGTTCCCTTGTACTAACAATGCAGCAGAGTACGAGTCCTTACTCCACGGCCTCCGTGTGGCTAAGGAAATGAACTTAAGCCGGGTTCGATGCTTTGGGGATTCTGATCTCGTGGCCCAGCAAGTTTCTGGCACTTGGGATTCAAAAGATCCACTCATGGCAGCCTACAGGCGAGAGGTGGATACGGTAGCAGGCCACTTCAAAGGTTATCAGGTGGAGCACATCGACCGGCGCAAGAACGAAGCAGCTGATGCGCTCAGCCGGCTGGGATCTCAACGTAAACCGGTACCACCTAACACCTTTTTGGATATTTTGCATAACCCATCTATAAAATTGCCTACAGAGGAGGATTTAGCTGTTCCTGATCCGGAGGCCCAATTGGTAGCTGCTTGCATGCCACTCCGGATTGGACTATCCCATATTTGGCATACTTAAACCGGGGCGAGTTACCAGATGATGAGCTTTTCGCCAGACAAATAATCCGGCGGTCCAAGTCTATGGTCGTGCATAATGGCGAGTTGCACCGTTGCAGCGTTTCAGGCGTGTTCCAACATTGTGTTTCTCCCGAAGAGGGGCAAGAGATTTTGCGTGAAATCCATGAAGGAGATTGTGGTCACCATGCCGGCTCCAAATCCCTCGTGGCTAAAGCATTCCGTCATGGGTTCTACTGGTTAACAGCCCATTCTGATGCGGAGGATCTGGTAAAGCGGTGCGATGCTTGTCAGAAATTTTCACGTCGAGCTCATGTTCCGACTCAAGAATTACACATGATTCCCATCACTTGGCCGTTTTCTACTTGGGGGCTCGATATGGTGGGACCCTTTAAACGTTCCAAGGACAAGAAGACCCACCTGTTGGTGGCGGTTGATAAGTTTACTAAATGGGTTGAAGCGGAGCCCATCAGTAAGTGTGACGCAGCTATGATGGTTCAATTCCTTAAAAAGATTATTTTCCGTTTTGGCTTTCCACACAGTATCATTACAGATAATGGTACGAACCTTTCTAAAGGAGAGATGGAGGAATTTTGCCATAGAGAGCACATCCGGCTTGATCTAGCATCTGTGGCTCACCCCCAGTCTAATGGTCAAGCGGAGAGAGCGAATCAAGAAATCCTGAAGGGTATCAAGCCTCGGCTTATGGCCCCTCTGAAGCGGACCCCGGGTTGTTGGGTGGAAGAATTACCATCAGTATTATGGAGCATAAACACCACCCCAAACCGGTCTACAGGTTATACACCTTTTTTCATGGTCTATGGGGCAGAGGCCGTCCTGCCAAGCGATATCCGTCACGATTCGCCCCGAGTTGCAAATTATGTTGAAGCGGACAATGAGCAAGCTCGCCAAGAGGCGCTGGACTTGTTAGATGAGAAACGGGACATGGCTTTGGCTCGGTCAGCAGTTTATAAACAAGACCTGCGACGTTATCACAGCCGCCGGGTTAAAACAAGAACCTTTCAAGAAGGTGATCTGGTGCTCTGTCTCGTCCAAGACCAGACTGATATGCACAAGCTATCCCCGCCTTGGGAAGGACCCTTTGTGGTCAGCAAGAATCTGCACAACGGATCATACTACCTCATTGACGTTTGAGAAGACTCACGTAGCTCTGAAGAGGAGACCCGACGACCATGGAACATAGCTCTCCTACGGCCTTATTATGCTTTAAGCCACTGGCTTTTCTTATGTATATATTTCGACAATGTACATATTATGATCAATAAAGTAAACCGGCACCCTTGCTAGATCAAGCAGGGTCTCCGTTGTTTTTCTTCCAATATCTATTAACTTGGGGGCTTCAGCTTAAACAAGCGGAGTACTACCTCGTAAACCGGCTATCACGCCACCACTTAGCTTGGGAGCTTCACACCCACGGGGCCAAAGAGAGTCTGATTGCTCATGGCACAGCTCAAACATAGGCACCCATTGAGCACAGCTCACAAAGTTACTTGGGGGCTCTTTGTGTCAAATACCAAAGAGCTTGAAAGGACCCTTGTAGCCGGCTATCGACCCACGGCTTGGAAGCCTGGTGTATTCACCTAAAACCCCGGGTTAACCTGCCTTCATCAAGTAAGCCACTCCTATCCAGGTAATCCTGGCACGACCCATCGAACGTTTGACAGTTACTCTCTTTGAGACCCTGAACTCGTCAAAGTTAAAACGATGATTGGTTAGTTGGAGGCCCATCTTAAAAGGCTTTGCTAAAATGGTTTAACCCAGTGGCCTGGCAGCCCATGAAAAGCCTCGGTTTGGGCCTGGCAGCCCTTGAAAAGCCTTGCTATGTTTTCTTTGGTCATGCTAAGTTTTTTCTTTTCATCATGTTTACGACCAACACAGGTGTTTTTTAACCTGGTGTGGCTTACGGATTTTCTGTTTAACCGTTCAAATAAAGGTAACCCTGCATCCCTCAAACCGGTTTGGATTGACATTGTCTCCAGCAATCGTCTGGTGTTTATCGCAACCCAGGTCGATATCATATACCATCATGGCATATTGGAAATTGGATTTTCATCCTTCTAGTATCACAATTGGTAAAACTAACAGCAATATATTTTATCACAGGTATGATTTATTATTGCTATATTGTTAGTAACCATGGTTGCTTGCCAAGATATGAGGGGTACTTTGACCTGTCCAGCGGTAAAACCGTCTGGACAGAATTTCTCTTATGCAGATACAGGGATTGCATGATATAGAGCAAACATAAGGGAGTGTTAAAAATCTCAGACAGGTCAAGGCAAAGTATATCCCAGTGCCCGATGGCAGCCGGATCACAACATTTGTCTAGCCTATTACAAGGCACTTTCAAAGCCCAAAATATGGTGTTTTTTCCCTAGAACAAATTCTGTGGAGCATCTATCAACTTGCCGGATTAAGTTTCGTTGCCATGATGCTGCGAAGTTGACGGGTCATGTGGCGCCGGTTCAGCCTTATCTTCACTTTGTGGTTGGAAGTCCGTGCTTGTCTATTTAATCCGGGTTAAGGCCTGAAAGACAGCTTCTTCACTGATAAGTTCTGACGGATCAACATCAGGGGCATAAGTGTGCTTACGGATTGGCGGGATGAGATTTTGCACTTCCGGCAAGTCAGCATTAACCCTTTTGTTATTTGCATCATAACGAGACCGGTGAACAGTCAAGTTAGCATCTTCTGCAAGCTGACTCGCCAGAGGACGCATTTCCCTTGTCAACTTTTTCAAAGCGGCGTCGTCAAAATCTGACCCGTCCTCTTGTGTGCTTGGAAAGCCTTTTGCAAGGTCAACCGGATCAAGATCAGCTATCCACGCTTTGGCTCGGGTGAGGGCCAACAAAGCACCTGCCCTGGCAGCAGATCGCTTCACTTCTTCTAACTAGGCTGGTACCATCGAAAGCCTTGCTAGCGTTTCCTTGATCAGGGTTGGGGCCGGGTTGTTATAAGATGCGGCACAAATAACCCGTTGGGCACCAGCATACAGTTGTTCAATCAAAGTATATGCTGCTTTCAGCTTCACCCATGCATCTGAATCCAGATGTGTAATACGGCTTCCTACAACGGATAAGGGTTGTTAATAGCTGTTTCTCAAACAAGGAATATTTCATGGCTTAGTAAGTACTCACCGAAGACGGCAGATGTCATAGCACTTACTTGGCGCTTCAATCCGGAAAACTCTTCTTCCACCGGTTTAAGAGCTGATTCGGCGTCTTCAGCTTGTTTCCGCAATGCGTCCTTCTTAGTTTCCCACTTGGCACGTTCTTTCTTGAAGCTTTCTTTAAGCTGTTCCAGGGAAGTTAAAGTGGCTTTTAGTTCCTCTTTGGACTTGGAAGATTCTTCTTGCTGAGATTTGATGCTTTCTTGAAGATCCGCAATTTGAGTGCGTTGACCGTTTATCTCCGCCTGTCAGTCACAGATGCATATCAATATACTATCAAAGTCCCAAGTCTATAACTAGTTATACACTCGGCACTTGGGGGCTAATGCGGATTGCTTCTTTACTACTGCTGGATTGAAGTCCCCAGGATCAATACAAGTTTTAATCCGGGCACTTGGGGGCTAATGCATATTCACTCAAAATGAGCACTCAGAATGAAAGGGATTATAAGTACCGGTTTAACTTTATAATTTAATCCGACCCTTGGGGGCTACGGGATACAAGATTAAGATGAGAAGGAATACCTCATAGCGTTCTTTCATCAGGTTCACCAAATCAGCTTCAGAGTCTCGGCTTGCATAAAGCCGGTTCAAAAATCCGGAATGAAGCTCCTGGACAGAAAGATGAGCGTACTTTGACAAATCGATATCTGCTTTCCCTTTGCTTGGGAAAGCAAATTCATCTTTGGCATTGTGTTTTGCCAGAATGACCGGATTGCCCAGAGCGGTATAACCAGTACCGGTAACGACAACTTCATCATCCTTTTCTGGGATTGAAGTAGTAGGAGGAATTGGCGGATTGACTGTGGAGTTCAGAGGATCAACAGCTGGACTTGCAGGTGTGGCACGTGGACTGGAGCTGCTTTCGTGAATGGCCGGATCAGCTTTTGGTGGATCAGCATTTGTAGTTGGCTCTGGCGGGATAAAGTCGTCCATGGGATTATCAAAGCTCTCGCGGGCATCTTCAGGAATCTTTGCCGGTTCAACCTCGCCAGAAGGGGTACTGGTCTTAGCCTTCTTACTCAGACGAGCTTTGCCGCTAGCATTAAAACAAGGATCAGCAGGGTAAATATAAAGGTAAGGGAAAAAGGAAAAGCTGTATGCTTACCCAGGGACGGTTTTCAATGGAGGCAGTTGAGTGGTGGATGAACCGCCCGACGAGTTTGAAGATACCTCATAGTTTGAATCAGATGAATTGAGAGGGCATCGAAAAAAACCCTTCAAAGGATAACGTTTTTCAGGAGAACAGGCAACCTCGGGACGACGTTTCCGGGTTGGTGTCAGAGGTAAACCGGAGGAAGTGACCTGTTGGCCATTGTGCCGAGTTGTGCGATGACCTTCGGTTTGCTGTGTCTTCAAAGAAAGTTTTGGACCCACATAAGCAAGAGGGTGAGAACATTTCACTTTCCGAACTGCACAGCGAAGCCTTTGAGCTGGCACAAGTTCTGAGTCAGAAAGATAAATTACCTCAACGTGATCCGCACGGCTGGCCTCTGCATCATCCTGGGAGCAATCATTGTCAATAAGATGTATGAAATAAAAGCCAAGGGATTCAAGTTCTACCTCTTCACTTGATCCATGGACATCTTCTGGCGGTTCAGAAGTCTCAGTAGCTTTCTTCTTGCCAGCTCTTTTGGTGACCTTACTCTTAATCCGAGGAGCTTTGGCCGGTTTATCTTGAGGTTTCTTTTTTCAGAAGGAGTTGTCTGCCTGGGAGGTTGTGCAAGGAGCTATTACAATAAAGCTATAAGCACAACAGAGTCAGGAAGATACAAAGTTAAAATACTTACCGCTGGTAGTTTGTTGGAGGCGTAATAAGGAGGCAGACCGACTTGAGTGCACACAGTGAGACTTTCATCAAGTATTTTCTTCACACTTTCAGTGACCTCATCTTCAGTCGTTTCTATTTGATTAAACCGTTGCGGGTCATATGTCTGGCCAGTGTATTCACACATTAACCCAGAGCGGCGGCTTAAGGGCAAAATACACCATGAAAGCTAGCAGCGGACAAGATCAACGCCAGTTAAACCGTTGGCCATAAAAGCCCGGAGTCTAACAAGTTGTGATGCATAGGCTTGACGTTCTTTTGTTGTTAGTCGTGGAGGTAAAGGGTGGCTATTGCTAAGCCGGTATGGCCGGTAACCCGGCAGAGGATTTTCGTCAGTCGGAGCAGTGTTTTGACAATAGAACCACGTTTGGTTCCAGTCCTTTGGGTGGCTATGAAGTTTGGCATGAGGAAATTCAACTTATTTCCTTTTCTGAATTGAAACGCCGCCAAGTTCAGTGTTGGGGCCGTCAGCAAATTCGGTCCGACGGTTTAAGTGAAAGAGATCCCGGAATAAATCAACAGTTGGTTCTTCCTGCAGATAAACTTCGCAGAAAACCTGGAAAGAACATATATTGGACACTGAGTTTGGTCCTATATCTTGAGGATGGAGTTGGAAGATGGCAAGCACATCCCGGAAATTTTTTGATCCGGGGGGACTGAAGCCCCGGCCCAGATGTTGCAAGAACACAATCACCTCTCCCTCTTTGGGTTCAGGAGGGCATTCAGGACCAGGAACTCGCCACTGAAGAACATTCTGTGGAGCTAAAGCGCCTGTAATGACGAAGTTGTTGATTTGTGTCTCGGTAATCCGGGATGGGACCCAATTACAGGCAGAAAATTGTGGTGCCATCACAGTCTGCAGAAGGAAAATGGGAAATTTACAATTGCCGATCCAAGTAAGTTCATCAATATTTAATTTGGCATATAATGCTAAACCGGAAATTTAATCAAAGTGCATGCAAGAGGAGCCAAGCGTTGATATTCAAAACTATATGGCGGTTTAAGTGAGGGCTAATGGCATATGAGGAATTATCAGTTATCGCAGGTTAAACCGCCTTTCGGTGCAAAAGTTAGATCTAAAATTTCCTAAGTGCTGCAGAAACAAGTTTCACAAGAGGGTGATATATTTCTGGATCTACCGTCAGTCAGTAAAGAAATTTTTCTGAGCCCTACAATGGCGCTGAACGGAATAGAGTAGGTTCAAATAAGAATTTACCCAAGAACGGCAAGATGCTGTGGTGCAGTACGGTAAAAACTACAGATCTAGCTGCAAAAGAAGCCATCAGGCAATACTGGAGTCAGTGAGATGATAAGGGAAAGGCAGATGAACACTGACGAACGTCGATGAACACTGACGAACACCAAAGAAAACTTCAAACCCTAATATAGATCTGATAAGTGAGAAAAGGGGGTATTTACCAGAGTCACGCAGTGGCGGAGGAATATCGCAGCAGATCTGGTGCAAACAGGGTGATGCGGCGGCCTGAGATGAGGCAGAGCTTCGAGGTTGATGGCGGCGGCGATGGTTGAGTTCTTCGAGTCGTGAGGAAGAAGACGAGGCGAAGAGGCAAAGGGGGAAAATGAAAGGAGCTCTGGCTCTATTTATGAACGAAAGGGGATAAAATGGCAGGCGCAAAAATCGAGGGGTCCGAAGCGACAGAAAAGGATACAGTTGTTGCCTCGATCTTCGGGAGTCAATTAAAGAGAAGGGAATCTTTATGCAGGGGTGACATCACCATAACTAGCTGCAGTGACAGAAGATGACGTCACGACGGTTTACTAAAAAGGCAATATGGCGGTTTACAAGGATGGATATCAATTTCAATAATGTTCTTAAGGATTGAAGATTGACATGAACAAGTTCAAATCAATCTGGGGCCTAATGTTGAGGATATAACTGCTAAGGGTAAACCGGCCAGGAGGGGCCGGTTCACCTCTACCTATACCGAAGCCCAAGACAACCCGGAAGATGGCGCTTTACGGAGAAACGTAATGGCCCAGAGTCCACAGGTGATTTAGGGCCCATGATGGTAAACCGCCATACTTGTACAAACTTGTAATGTAAGAAATAAAGGAAGAGACCAAGGCTGGCACTTGTATAAGTCAGTCTAGGACTCTGTAGACCGGCCGGGGTCCTCCTGTGTATATAAAGGGGTGACCCGGCGGCGGTTTAGGGACAGACAACAACAACTCGAGGCTCAGGTTAGCGAATTCGCTCCCTGTGCATCGAAACCCAATCAATCCCATCACAAGTAGACGTAGGCCTTTACCTTCATCGAAGGGGGCGAACTAGTATAAACTCCCGTGTCCCTTTGTCTGGTTTAACCCCTTCGAACTAACCCGTTGCGATGGCTCCACGACTAAGTCTTTCCATGAAGACATCTGACGTGTTAATTCCACGACAAACCCTGTGTCTCTTGTGTTGTTCTTTCAGTAGTTAAATCTTTGCGAGACGGAGAGGTAGAGGGCATAATCTCTGCGCGCACCCCAGAGTTCGAACCTTAAGGGTCTGCCGGAACCCGAAATCCGACATTTGGCGCGCCAGGTAGGGGTGCGCCAGAATTTGTCTTCCACCGCTCCGTTCTCCTCCGGCCGTCGCGTCCATGTCAGACGCTCGTCGGGCCCGTGCCGAGCACCGGGCCGCCATCGCTTCCCGCGTCGCCCAGACGGCTCCCGTTGCTGGGCGTCCTCGTCGTTCCCCGTCGCCCGCCATCAACGCCGCCACCGGCCCGGCGGGGAACGAGCAACAAGCGTCGTCTCAGCATCCGTCCGTGCGGCAAGACGGCCGCACCGCTACTCCATCGCTCACACCAGCTGGCTCTTCGTCCCACGCGCTCCGTGCACCCTTGGAGGCTCGAGCTGTGCTCATTGCGGCAAACGAGCTCCTGCGCTACCATCCCGTCGACGACGTCTACGAAGAGTGGCTCGACCGCGTCGCTGAGCTCGTCCGTGCCGTAGGGGGCTCTCCCGCTGCGCCGCACCCCGCCTCGCGCGGGCAATGAAGCTCCGGGGGCGTACCAGCCACCTCCTCTCCAAGAAGACGCCATGGCTCCAAGGCGCACGACCCCTGGGCAGACCCCACTCCGTCAGGTGCCAGCCCAGCAAGAACGGAGCTGCCAAGAAGTCCCTCGCCCGCAAGAAGCTGCCCGGGCGCTCCCTGCTCCGACACGCCGTGACCCTGCTCCAGCTCCGGCATGTCAAGACCCCACGCTGCTCCCAGCTGCAGCACATGGGGACCCGCAAGGCCAAGCTCTCCCTCAACCAAAGCCTCCCGTGGCCACTGCTAGCTGTCGCGCCTACACCACCGAGCTACGCAGCGTCGCATGGCCCGGCAAGTTCAAGCAATACCTGCCTCCTCGCTACGACGGCACGACCGACCCTGTAGAGTTCCTCCAGCTCTATGAGCTGGGCATCGAAGCAGTCAGCGGGGATGAAAAGATCATGGCGAGCTGGTTCCCCATGGCGCTTAAGGAAGGAGCTCGCATCTGGCTCCTGAACCTGGCCCCAGGCACGATCTCTTCCTGGGACCAAATGCGCACCCGCTTCATCGCCAACTTCCAAGGTACTCGCGACCGGCCGCCCGCCGTGAGCGAAATGCACCGCATCAAGCAACAACCCGGAGAGACCCTGCAAAAGTACATCCAGCACTTCAACAGTGCACGCCTCAAGATCCCCAAGGTGTCCGAGGAAGCCATCATCTCAGCCTTCTCCGATGGTGTGCGCGACGTCAAGATGAAGGAGGAGCTGGCGATGCATGAAGACCTGTGCATCTCCCTGGAGCTGTTCAACTTGGCGACCAAGTGCGCCAAGGCTGAGGAAGGGCGTCTCCCCCTCCTCGAGCTGCCCGCGGAAGACCCAGAAGAGAAGAAGCCCAAGGCCAAGGATGTGAAGCGCAAGGGGGCTGCCGTGCTCGCGGCGGAACCGGACACCAAGCGGGGCAAGGATCTGCCCGAATCCTCCAGGGGCAGCCGGTACTGTGTGTACCATGACCTCGACACCCACAACACCAATGAATGCCAAGAGCTCCGCGCCGTGCGAGAAGGAAGGATCGGCCGTCTTCCCGACCGTGCTGACCGGGGCTACGACCGAGGAGGAGGAAGAAACACAGGACGCTGGGAAGACCGCGGCCCGCGCCAAGGATGGCGTGATCAACCTCGTGAGGACCACTGGCCAGACCTGCCTCGCGAGGGGGACTCGCGGGATCAGCCTCGTGAGGATCGCCTACAGGGTAACGCAGGCCTCCCTCCACTGCCGCCTCAGCCAAGGAGGAACGAGGACCGCCATCAAGGCGAAGGGGCTGGGGGCTTCCAGGAGCCACACGCAATCGCCTGCATCCTGGGCGGAGCTCAAGCCCCAGCCTCCCAACGCATCTTCAAGCAGTTTGCGCGTGAAGTGAATGCAGCCCTCCCCAAGCTTGAAGCAACGCGCCCTCTCAGGTGGTCGGCGTGCGCCATCACGTTCAGCTCAGCAGATCAGCTCAAGTGTGTGGCCACAGCCGGAGTCCTCCCGATGCTTTGCTCCCCGGTCATCAGCAACGTACTGGTCACTAGGACCCTCATCGATGGTGGAGCAGGGCTCAACGTCCTGTCCGTGGAAACATTCAACAATCTCCAAGTGCCTTATGACCAGTTTCAGCCAACCAAGCCTTTCTCCAGAGTCACCGACGGTTCCACAGTCCCGATCGGGCAGGTCCGCCTCCCTGTCACCTTCGGGGCCCGCAGCAACTACCGCACCGAGCTCATCAACTTCGACGTTGCCCACATCCGCCTATCATACAACGCCATCCTCGGGTACCCAGCGCTGGCCAAGTTCATGGTCGTAACTCATCATGGCTACAACGTCCTCAAGATGCCAGGAGCTGGCGGAGTCATCATGGTGCCATGTGAAGAGAAGGATGCAGTGTGTTCCCTGGAGTGAGCCTTTCAGGCCGCGTCACTAGAAGACCCAGATCGCGAAGCAGGAGGCTTCCCGAGACCACCCCAAAGAAGAAGAAGGCGTCATTCGGGCCAGCCCCTTGGGAGGCAGGCCCCTCAGGTCCCGCGTCTGCCCAAGGGGAACCTCCTTCCATCGCATAGGAAAGCGCGCCCGGCGCCCTCCTCGGGCAGGGCTCGGGGGCTCTCACCTGGAGGGCCACCGACCTGGCCAGGGTCACGAGGGAGGCGCTTGGGCACCACGTGGAGGCGTGCTTCGAAGCACGTTTCCCTCAAGAAGGAGCGAGGCAAGGAAGGTCAAACTAGCAGGAGTTCGTCAACAAGGCCGTTCAAGAACTACAGGAGTCAAGAATCATGAGAGGTCGCCGCCGTCTACCGGTTGTGGCTCCCCATCCAGGCGAGGATGGTGGGCTGTGTGTCTGCATCGACGTACCAGGGCTCAATCAGGTCGCCACGATGGAGCACCTCTGGCCCTCGCAAGTGGGGCATTGTGGAGGTCCACCCCTCAGCTACGTTCGCATGCCTTACAGCTTGCCGAGCGTAGCTGTTGCGTACTAGTGCCTCATGAGGGGCATCATGGAAACTCAGGAAGACAGGCGTTCCGCAGCCCTGGCGGAGATGGAGATGTTTTGCGAGGAGCCACCAGCGCCTCCAGAGCCTCCCGAGGCCCCTGGGCCTGGGGGCTCATAAGGATCGGCTTCCGCAGTCCACCGAGTCTGCTGCACCGACACCACTTCGTCTTCGACATCTTCAGGTGACATCTTTCAAGCTTCATTTCCAGTTGGGAGTGCCCTCCTAGGGCTGCATCATTCCCAGGCCGCGTGGGTCCGTCCCTGCGGCATGTATCCCTTTTTATTTCTCGGTCATTAGCTTGCTTTGTTGGGGGCGCCCCTCGGGCTGCATCATCCCCAGGCCGCTCGGGCCAGGCCCAGTGGTGTGTATCTCCTTTGCGTTTATTTCTAGCTATGCATTCGCCTATCATGCTTGATTACTTGATGCCTGTCCACGGCACCTCTTCTTCTCCATGTCGACCACTTGCACGTTAAAGGGGGGGGTACCTGAGCATCGCGACTCAGGGCTCTTACTGGCTCTCCAGCCCTCACCCTCTGGCCTTGTCCATGGCATCGCGACCTGGCATACCAGCGACGGCTGAGACAAGCTCGAGGGCCGGGACCCGAGGACATAGAGTGCCGGCATCTAACCAAATTTGCAGGAACACAACACAAGATACAGCCTAGTGCCAGGCGCAACCCGCCTAGAGGTAGGGCCCTGTGAGTCCCGCGCCAGCTCACGGGCACCCAAATACACCTCACCTGCGCCAACCAGCAAGCTTCTGAGCAACTAACGATCGACTGATAATTACCATGGCAACCCCTTCTTCTTTCTATGATGAGTTTGCAGGATCCCCTGAAGGAATTGCGCTAGCCGAGGCCCTCACGGAGTTCCCTTCATCCTCGTCCATGCAAACCGCTTGCACGTTAAAGGGGGCGCCTGAGCATCACGACTCAGGGCTCCTACCGGCACTCCAGCCCTCACCCTCTGGCCTTGCCCACGGCATCACGACCTGGCATACCAGCGACGGCTGAGACTAGCTCGAGGGCCGGGACCCGAGGATGTAGAGCAGAAAGGGGAGCAAAGGCGAGGGAGAAGGGGCGTGCGAGGACCTCGCCAAGCAACTCCGCTCCTGCTGCCGTGCGGCCCCGACGATACACCAGGAATAACCCCTGATAAACAAGATATGTCACCACCCGAAAACACCGGCTACCATGGCACTACCCCCGCACCTAACGCAATTCCGTACTAGCAACGTCGCTCCCCTTTCTCATCGAGCGACGGCTGCTTGGGCACCAAAGGGGACCTCCTGAGCATCGTGACTCAGGGGCTCTTACCGGACCCCGGGTCGCTCACCTCCTGGCCTTGACCACGGCATCGCGACCTGGCATACCAGCGACGGCTGACGCTGCCTTGGGACTGGGACATGTCGACGCAGAGCACCAAGCCCTCGCGAGGTTCGAAAGGGAGAACTAAACTACGACGGAATTGGCGACTCGCATAGTTCCATAGCAAGAGTTACATATTAACAAAAAGGATCACAGGCACCTTACAAGCCCCCATTGGGCGCAGTGTGATTCCTCGCAGGAAACGGGTCCTAAGGAATGCTAACTATGCGTGCCCCCTGCAAAATACGCCATCATCAACAATGGGCCGTCAAGCACCAGCGCCAACCCCATCCAGATCAGAGTCGGCGACGGCCTAGCGAGCCCGCTCTGCTCCGGGAGCGGCGCTGGCTCGTGGGCTCGTAGCTGTCGTCGCTCGTCTCCGGAGTCGTGAAGACCTCGCTGGGGTCGCTGGATCCTCCGGCGCTTCCGTCGCTTGTGGAGCCGTCCAGGGAGTGGTCGCCGGGCCTAGCCCTCGCCATGGCGAGGTCCTAGCCGCCTCTCCCGGGGCAGCACTCCAGCCGGCGCCCGTTCGCGTCGAAGACCTTGAAGAACATCACTGAAGCGCCATCATACTCTAGGTGGATCGTGAGGGCACCCCTTGCTCTGCAACCCCGAGTGATCTCGGCCCAGCCGCGAGTCATGAAGACCTCGCCCTAGGCAATGACCGCGACCTCTGCCTCGGTCGCGGGAGTGCTGCAGTCGGCGTGCTGCAGCCATAGCTCCAGGAGTCTTCCCTGCGGGAAGACGGAGGCGAAGGAGGGAGGAAAGCGAATCCAAGTTCGAGGAGGCATGGCGGCGTGGAGCACGAGCTCGCGGGAGGAGCACTCGGCATGGACTCCAGGAGGAACGACCTACACCTTCGTGACCCGTCGGCGCCGGCGACGGCGCTGGCCGCGGGGATCGGCATCGCCCCCTTCAAGGCCCTCGACGTGGGCATACAAGGGAAGTGGGAACCCCGGCGGAGGCCGCTCGTACCAAGCCCTCGACACCACCTGACGGTCTTCCTCGTCCTGGCCGCGAAGGGCAGGCCGCTTCTTCGGCGGGAGCGGATCTGGTCCCTCTCGAGGAGCCTCCCCCTTCTCCGCTGCAGAGAACCGGCGGATCGGAGCCATCACGGCAAGGCGGAGCAAGAATCGGGGCGAAGGAGAAAGCAAAGGGAGACGGACTGGAAGGGCACGCGCAGTGCCGTACTTATAGCCGGCGAAGGCCAATCGTCGGCCTCCACGATCGCAGGTAATCATGACACGATTTGCATGCAGGGACTTGTCCAATCCGCGCGATCATCAAGGCGTCGTGGGGAAGCGGAGGCGCTCGCGTCCAATCAACCGCCACGCGGCGCCCAAGGCCGCAGGCTGTTAGGGCCCGCGGCGCTTCGCCCTTGCCCTTTCGCCTCTCAGCACGGCCAAGTCCGGGCGCGCCTTGGGCTCGGGGGCTACTGTCGGCGTTCTAGGAACGGGGGTCCCCAGACTTGCCTGCCTGCGGCCTACGGCATGGCTCGAAAGGGGGCCCAGCATGGCCCATCTTCATCAACACAAGACCCAAGACCCTCGCGAGGGGCCAAGCCTCGCGGGGCGGTTGACACGGCGCTTCCTCAGGCGCGGCCTCATCAGGCTGGCTCGCGAGGAGGCGGAGAGATCAAGGCGGGGTACCTCATGAGGTGCCCATGACGCAAGCCATGACAACCACGGGTGCCAGGCGGGCGCCAGCCCGCGCAGTGTCTCCCTTTCCTCTTAGCTTTAAACGGGGCAAGCACAGGCGAGAGGATCAAGCAAAGGCGTCCATTTCGGTGCAACGAGACCAAGACCAGTCCAACGGTGGGAAGGAGGTCATCGTGGAGCCCAGAACGGCGTCACCACAGAGCCTTTGGCAGGCGAGGACCAACTTTAGTCAGGATAAGTGTACCAGATGTTCCCCTTCAAATTGGCCAATTGTTGGCGCCCTTCCCGCTCAATATTTGGGAAGAGGCCAGGGGCCTTTGCCTATAAATAGGACTAGTCACCCCCAGGGTAAGGGGACAGACAAACAGATAGACGGACGGACAGATCTAGAAGCCAGCTAGAAAGACTCACACAACAAAGAGAGAGAGAGAGAGAGAGAGAGAGAGAGAGAGAGAGAGAAGGGCGGCTGAACTCCCCCTAGCAGTCCATCGTCCCAGCTAAGAGCAGACCCTCGCGAGGCTGTTCTTCCTTGTATTGTTCATCGTCATCAGCCCAAGAGGCAATCCACCCACCACAAACTAGAGTAGGGTATTACACCACAATGGTGGCCCGAACTAGTATAAACCCTATGTCTCTTGTGTTGTTCTTTCAGTAGTTAGATCTTTGCGAGACGGAGAGGTAGAGGGCATAATCTCCACGCGCACCGCAGAGTTCGAACCTTAAGGGTCTGCTGGAACCCGAAATCCGATACCATCATCCCTGGGCCGTACTGACAGGCCGTCGTGGGTGCAGGACTCCGCCCACTGGTGCTGATGTCAGTGATGGCATGGCAACAGTGCCACGCCGGATGGAGATCTCCATGGTACGGCGCACTGTGGCCAAGCCATCCCTTGGAGTGGGCTTCACTGTGGCCACTCCCCGTCCCATCCTCCTTGATGAGGGTACGGGCTTTGTTGGAGCCGTGGGCCGACTCCCCAGGGTCGGCTTCTCTGGAAGCCGCCAGGTAGGAGTCGGCTTGTCTTGACCTCGCCTTTTGGACTCGGCCGTCTACAGGCAGCCGGCTATTTCTCCAGCCGGCTTCCAGAAGGCGGCTCTTTACCTTGGCGTCTTGAGGGCCGCAGTAAGCCTCGATGTCTTGAAAGGTTATGGGCGTCGGGTTAGCCTACCCGTGGCCCATTACTCCGACAGTAGTCCCCGAAGCTGGTGAGGCGCCGCAGATGATCAGCCGAGGAGCCTCAACAGTTTTCTTCCTCCGAGTGCTTGAGGCGAAACCTCGTTCGACTTTTGCCGGGCCGACTAGTAGGAGTCGGACTCGCCCAAATTGACTTGTCTAAAATTTTCGAATGCCTCGGCGGGATCCAAGTGGCGTGCTAGCTAAGCTTCAAGGCCGCCGCTCGTTTGAGGCCTATCACGTGGCAACATGTGGTCGGGCCAGTCTACCCACCCACGCACGCGACGGGACAGGCCTACAGGCAGGGCCCTCCACTACTGCACCTCGACACGCGGGAGGATCCGCAGCGGCCGTGGTGGATGGTTGAGATTCCCGCGGAGTTACTGCGCGCAGTAACTTTGGGCGATAAACGTGGAGGGCGTGGGGTAGTGGACGCAGTAAACCCCACGACCGCCCCCTCGGCTTCGCAGCCCATGAGTCTATAAGTAGGGGAAGGAGGGGGAGCGGCAGAGCACGCGCGCCCCTCCTCCTCATTGCTTCCTCTTCTACTTCCTCTCACCGCTGTGCCCCAAGCTGTGTCGAGCGCTACAGTGGTCCGTTCTCAATGAGTTCTTCTACCGCCGTCGTGCCCCCCTCGGTGCACTCCGGCACCTGGGACGGTTCGGAGGTCCACGATGATCACATTGATTTCCTCCGCAAGACACGACGGCTACCTGTCAAGGACTTTGTGAGGGTCCGCCTTGCGCCGAAGAAGGAAATCTCACCGATGCCGCAGGAGGGAGAGAGGGTCATCTTCCGCTCGCACTGCCTGCGCGGCCTAGGCCTGTCGGCGAGCAGCTTCTCCGCGCCTTCCTTGAATTCTATAGCCTCCAGCCGCACCACCTCACGCCCAACATGGTGGTACTGCCGTCCTCCTTCGTTGCCTTGTATGAAGGCTTCCTCGGCGTCCTCCCCACCATCGAGCTCTGGGGGGAGTTCTTCTTCTCCAAGCTCGGCACCCAGGCCGCAGACGTGCCGGCTCAGTGCGGCACATTCATCGCCGTGCAGAGGTCGGGGGCCGACAACCCGTTTCCCCCCATCAAGCTGATAAAGTCGGTGAATATGTGGCAGCGGTCATACTTCTATGTGAAGAACGTCTTCACGGAGGGCGACTGGGTCTATCTACCGGCCTACGTAGTCGGCCCGCCGGCTGGGAGGTAGCCCAACTGGTCGTATCGGGCCAGGACGCTGACGCCCACAGGAGCCGGCGCTGTCTCGCGACTCCGAGTGCTGACGCAGTCGGAGGGCCTGACTGGGACGGATTTGCTGGCCGCCTTCGTGGCGCGCCGAGTTCTCACACTCCAAGGTCGCCCCCACATGATTTGTCAGATGAGTGGGCATCGCGACCCGAGTCGGATGTGTACCAAGGAGATGCCTCACGAGGAGGTAGCCTACATGGTGAACTACCTTGCGGAGTGCAAGCTCTTGGAAGAGTGGCAGTTCGGCAAGGAACCCTATTCACGCGCCAACCCTCCGCCCGTCGTGAGTTGTTTTCTTTTTCTCTTTTTCTTTGACTTCTTTGCCGCCGAGTCTGTCTTGTTCAACCTGACTGGTCGGCTTTGGTCAGAACCCCCTCCTCCATCTAGCAGCCGACACCGCGGGGCCGGCCCATGAATTCCTCCCCGACCGGGCGGAGAGCGACGTCGACGACCCCGACTTGGGGGCGGCGGCCATGGAGGACGACGCCGAGGGAGGAGGCGGCGAAGTGGGCGGCCCAAGGCCTGGGGCCAGTCTTGAGGACTGCTTCGACGATGGCGCGGAGGAGGTCGTCCCACACCACCAGCCGGGAGCCGGCCAGCCCGGCAAGAGCTCTTCTGCCGCGCCGGGTGCCCAAGGCGGCGCGAAGAAGCGCATAGCCGCGCCGGGCATGTTCGGCAGTCGGCCGAAGAAACCCAAGGGCTCGGCCGCGGCGACCAAGCGGGATGAGGCGGCCACAAAGGCCAACCGCTTCCGCAAGGAGGTGAAGAAGCCGCCGCTGGTCTCCGCGTAAGTGCTCCTTCCTTTCGCCTTCATTTTTTCTTTGTTGATCTTGTCTGAGTTTTTGCTTGTTTTCCCTTGGTCTAGGGATCCCCTCTCTCTTGATAAGGTCGCTGTCGCCTCCATCGTGGGGTTGGCAGAGACTTCCGCCACCACTCGGCGGATCAACCCCGCCACCGATCTCCGGGAGGCGAGGGAGCGAAACGCGCAAGAGGTGCGCGAGGAGCAGGACGCCGCCCGCCTGGAGAAGGCGGAGGCTGAGAAGGCGGAGGCCGCCGCCAAGAAGAAACTGGCGGAGGCCGAGGCCGCCGACGCGGCGAAGAAGCAGGCTGAAGAAGCCGTGCATCGCCAATCAGCGGGTTTTTTCACTCCACTGAACTCCGCGCCACCGCCCCTGGAGTTCACAGGGCAGACTGGGGAAGCCGGCGGCGAGAACCCGATCATTGAGAGGGATGGCGGCGACGCCTCCATGCCGGACGTGATTGTGCCGCCACCGTCGCCGTCTGGAAGCGCGCAAGGCGAGCAGCCGGCGGATCCACCGGTGCCGCCGACTGAAGACGAGGTGGTGGCAGGCCTAATCCTCCACGTCGGCATGCCGACACGTCACCGTCTTGCGAAGGCGGCATCGGCGCCGCGCCCTTTGGAAACCCGCGCAGCGAGCTCCACGATCCCGGACGCCGAGGCGACGAGCACCGCGCCCACTGGGTGGGTGCGGGGAGGCGGGACGGGCCCGTTGAACCGGGCGCTTTTGGACGTCCAGGCCAAGATCCGAGCCGAGGGCGATGCCATCAAGGAGTGCACCAAGGCGCATCTGGCGTTGCGAGCAGCCATCGGGGTACGTTTCCTCCTTCGTTTCTGTTTCTTGTTCTTCTTCGTGGAGGGGCGCCAGTGCACCCACTGGGTGTAGTCCCCGAGTTTCGGGCCGACTGCTGAGCAGGCGGCTCGGAACTCTAATCGGCGAGTTCCAAGTACTAACATTTTCTGAAATTTTTGTCACAAGACTACCACAATCTTCGCGTGACCGCCTTCAATGCCAACATCGAGGAGCTGGCCAAGCAGACCGCCGACTTGTCAGAAAGCCGGAGTGAGTTTTCTTCCTTCTCTGCGGGGGCGCGCTGGTGCACCCGCGGGCTGTAGTCCCCGAGATTCAGGCCTACTGCTGAGCAGTCGGGCCGGATCTCCCCGGCGACTATTTTTCTTTCTGTTGATGATTCCTTTCTTCGCGGGGGCGCGCTGGTGCACCCGCGGGCTATAGTCCTCGGGTGACGACTGATGCCTTTTTTCTTCTTCTGCAGAGGCTAATGCCACCCTGCAGCAGCAGCTGGGTGAGGCCAACACCGTGCTGCGTGCCAAGGAGGAGGAGTGCAACAAGCTGGCCGCGGAGCGCGATCTGCTGGTCACGCAGCTGGCAGAGCAGAAGGAGCTGCTCAAGAAGACCCAGAAAGAGGCGGAGGACAAGGAGACCGCCCTCCTTGCCGAATTTGCATCTGAGCGCTCCTCCTAGACCGACAAGGAGGCGCTGCTGGCCTCCGGCTTCCACGAGATCGAGGATTTGGTTGATGGTGAGTCCTTCTTATTTTCTTCTTTGAGTTGCCGGCTGCTAGTCGAGCCGACCTCTATTTCTTTGACTTGTTCTTCGTTCTTTGGTCTTGGCAGACTTTTTCCCTGGCCACTCAAACGCTGCCAACCAAGCCGTCGAAGCTGATCGTGAAGGGCGGAGGGCGTACGGCACGAAGATCGCCGCCGACGCCCCCCGAACCCTTGACGAGTAGATCCTGAGCATCGAGGCCCGCCTTCGGCCGGCACACCGGATGCTGCGCCAGCTTCAACGTGCCAGCGCCCAGGCGGTCGCCGCCTTGTGGCCGGACATGCAGGCACCACGCACCCCCAGCCGGACTGCCAACTGGCTGGAGGTAGCGGCTGGCTGCCTTGAGGCCTGGAAGGGCTCTTCGGCCCGGGCTAGAGCACGCCGGACCTTAGAGTTCGTCAAGGCGTGGTACTCTGGGCTAAGTCTAGCCCAGCTGGCCACGTTCCGGCTAGAAGCTCAGGTGGAGTTGGCGGTCATGGAAGATGATCTCGTCAAGCGTGCAACATCGATCGCCGAGTACACCGACACCAGCGTCTTCATCCCAGAGCTGGCTGAGAACGGCGACGAGGCGCCACCAGAGTGGTTCGGGCTGAACCCACGCGAGGACTCGACGGAGGTGATTGACTCCAGTGGCGAGGAAGAAGGCGAGGCGGAGGAAGGAGGCGAAGAGGAGGCGCCAGAGGTCGGAGCAGATAGCCAGCCCCAGCTTGACCGCGCCTCTAGCAACGAGCCACGCCCAACCGAGCTAGCTGCTGCCAGAGGCGACCAAGCGGAGACCGACCAGCTAGCCGCTCTGGCAACTGGCGCCGTCGACTCCTCCGATCCTCCGAACCCGTCTGCTGCCTCCTAGACTTTCCACTTTATCTTAGTTTTTATCTGCTTAAAAGTCTCGATGAACTTGTTAATTTGCGTAATTCCACCCGCGGGGTGTATTTTGAACTTCTGTTTGAAGATTCGGCCAACGGCCTTTGCTATGTAAATATGTTCCGAGTTCTATCTCTTCTTGCCTCTTGCTCTTTGGCTTTTTCCTTTGCCACCTTCCCTTGGTAGCTGTATTGCCAGCAGGACAGCCGCTCTGCGGACTGCTACTAGGTCAAGTATTTAGCTACTTTGGGAAGGCAAGTACTTGGCCGTTTAGAGTTTTTTAGCAAGTTGAGTAAAAAACGGCGAGCCGACTGCTCAAGAGTCAGTTGTAAAAAGGCTAGAAGCCGGCTTAAACTATGTACACGCTTTGAGTCCTTAGCCATTTTTCATGTGGACACCCATTCTACCTTACTCCTGCCCACCAGACAGTCGCTCTGTGAGCTGCGGCTTTTGATAGGAGACGGCTTAAGTCCCACACACTACTTGTCCAGCTGCAGGAAGCATTTCATAGTACAAGACGGCAAGTCCCCGGGCCGACTAGTCGAACCCGGTGCCAAGTGGCATAACGAAAAATAACATACTCATAGGCATAATTCTTATCATATAGATAAAAGAGGGCAGTCCCCGAGTTCTTCTCGGGGGCCCCGAAGTCTTCATACTTTAATACAAAAGGTAGCGTGGTACATACTGTATTAACTGTAAAATCTTCGGAGGAGGTTTGCATTCCATGGCCGCTCCGTCTCTTTGCCAGAGTCGTCCCTCTTGCGTGCTCGGGGCTTCTGACTGTCGATCAGGTAGTAGGAGTCGTTGCCCAACACTTTGCTGATGATGAAGGGGCCTTCCCAAGGTGCTGAGAGCTTGTGCTGGCCGGCTGTTTGTTGGATCAGCCGGAGCACAAGGTCTCCTTCTTGGAAAGATCTCGGCTTGACCTTCTAGTTGCAGTATCGGCGCATGCTCTGCTGGTAGACGCTGGACCGACTGAGTGCCAACAGCCAGCCCTCTTCCAGTAGATCGACGCCGTCTTGACGTGCTTCTTCTGCCTCTTCTTCGGTGTACATGGTGACTCGAGGGGAGTCGAATTCTATGTCCGTTGGGATGAAGACTTTGGCACCATAGACGAGGAAGAAGGGCGTGAAGCCGGTTGACCTGTTTGGAGTTGTGCGCAGGCTCCAGAGGATGGCCGGCAGCTCGTCGAGCCAGCAGCCGGCCGAACACTCCAGAGGCTCGACGAGTCAAGGTTTGATGCCGGACAGGATGAGGCAGTTCGCTCGCTCTACCTGGCCGTTTGGCTGCGGATGGGCAACGGACGCTAAGTCCAGTCGGATGCCCACGTCGCGCAGAAACGGGCCAAGGCACCTTTGGCAAAGTTTGTGCCGTTGTCGGTGATGATGCTGTGTGGTATGCCGTACCGAATTGTGATGTCGGAGATGAAAGTCACAGCAGTCGGACCATTCAGCTTCTTGATTGGCTTTGCTTCTATCCACTTGGTGAACTTGTCCACCGTGACAAGTAAGTGAGTCAGGCCTCCTCGTGCCGTCTTGAATGGTCCCACCATGTCTAGGCCCCAAACAGCAAAGGGCCAGGCAATGGGAATAGTCTTTAATGCAGAAGCCGGCTGATGTGGCTTGGAGCGGAACTTCTGGCACCCTTTGCATTTTTGGACCAGATCCTTGGCGTCTTCAAGAGTAGTCGGCCAGAAGAAACCATGGCATAAGGCTTTGGCGACGAGTGCTCTTGAAGCCGCATGGTGGCCACACTCGCCTTGATGGATGTCTTTGAGAATCTCTTGGCCTTGCTCCAGCTCCACGCAGTGCTGGTAGACACCAGTGACACTGTGCCTCACGAGCTCTCTGTTGACTATGGTGTAGGCTGCTGCCCGGTGTTGCACTTGCCGGGCCGAGATCTCATCAGTTGGTAGCTCTTTGTTCACCAGGAAACTGAGGATGGGCTGGGCCCATGAAGTTGCTGCGACTTCTGCAACTATCAAGACTTCAACTTGGATAAGGGTGGCTGGGCCGGGAGGCGGCGGGTTGGAGTCGGCAGCCGCTTGCTGTGTCAATGAAGTCCCCGGGCCGAGTTCTGAAGTCGCCGGGCTAGTTGCGGCAGTCCCCGGGCCGGGTTCTGAAGTCCCTGGGCCGGGTGCGACTGCCGCAACCCCGGGGCCGTCTGTCAGAACCCCCGTGCCGGCGACTGGGCTCTTAAGTCGGATCCGACTGCTTCTGGAGGAGCCGGCAGAAGATAGAGTCTGACTCTGGCGATGGCTTGACAGACGGCTTGAGGAGCCGTTAAAGGGCGACGCCGGTTGGTATTGCTTGACGGGTGGAGCCGATTCATGCCAGGGCGTCTGCTTGGTTGTTGTCGTTTCTTGGTACATGGAGAAACTCGCATCCCTCAAAATATCCGCTGAGTTGTTGTACGAGGAATCGGTAGCTCGCCATGTTTGCATCTTTGGCGTCCCAGTCGCCTGACGACTGCTGGACCACCAAGTCGGAGTCGCCAGAGCACAGGATCCGGCGAATGCCAAGCTCTTTGGCAAGCCAAAGCCCATGAATGAGTGCCTCGTATTCGGCGACGTTGTTGGAGGCGGCAAAATGGATTTGGAGCACATATTTGAGCTTGTCGCCTTTGGGCGAGGTGAGGACGATGCCGGCTCCCAAGCCGGTGCGCATCTTGGATCCGTCGAAATGCATCCGCTAATGGGTGGAGTCGGGCGCTGGTGGCAAGTACTGGGTCTCGGCCTAGTCGATGAGGAAGTCGGCCAGCGCTAGTGACTTGATGGCGGTGCGAGGCTGGTAGTAGATGGTGTAGGGGGCCTAATCTATGGCCCATTTGGCCACTCGGCCCGAATCATCTCGGCTTCCAATGATCTCGGCTAGTGGAGCTGTGCAGACCATAGTGATTGGGTGCTCTTGAAAGTACGGCTTCAGTTTCTTGGCGGCAAAGTGCACGCCGTAGCACATCTTCTGGTAGTGGGGGTAGTTTTGCTTGGAGGTTGATAGTACTTCACTCAAGTAATACACCGGTCTCTGGACTGGTAGTGCCTTGCCTTCCTCCTTGCGCTCTACCACGATAACTGTGCTGACTACTCGGCTGGTGGCGGCGATGTATAGGAGCATGGGCTCCTTAGGAGTCGGAGCCGCCAGAACAGGTGGAGTAGTCAACATCTTCTTCAACTGGAGAAAGGCTTCGTCTGCCTTGTGGTGCCACTCGACAAAAGTGGTCTTCTTCATGAGTTGGTATAAGGGGAGAGCCTTCTCGCCCAGCCGACTGATGAATCGGCTGATGGATGCCAAACAGCCGGTGAACTTCTGTATGTCCAGCAGTCGGCCGGGTACTTCCATCCTCTCAATGGCCTTCATCTTCACAGGGTTGCACTCTATGTCGCGTTCAGAGACCAGGAAGCCAAGAAGCTGGCCGGGTGGTACTCCGAAAACGCATTTTTCTGGTTGAGCTTGATATGAAATCGGCGCAAGTTCTCAAAGGTCTCCTTGAGGTCTTCCAGCAGTGTTCCGCGCTTCTCCGTCTTCACCACCACATCGTCCATGTAAACGTGGGCATTTCTGCCGAGTTGCTTGAGGAGGCACTTCTGCATGCAACGTTGGAAGGTGGCGCCGACATTCCTCAAGCCGAATGTCATGGTCAAGTAGCAGAAGGCTCCAAACGGCGTGATGAAGGTGGTCTTCAGTCTGTCAGCTGGGTTCAATTTGATCTGGTGATATCCTGAATATGCATCTAAGAAACTCAACAGCTCGCATCCGGCTGTGGAGTCTATCACTTGGTCGATCCTTGGCAAAGCGAACGGGTCCTGTCGGATTTTGGGTTCTGGCAGACCCTTGAGGTTCGAACTCTGGGGTGCGCGCGGAGATCTCGCCTTCTACCTACCTGCACCCCGCCGCCTCACAAAGATCTAAGCTATCGAAAGAACAGCACAAGAGACACAGGGTTTATACTAGTTCGGGCCACCGATGTGGTGTAATACCCTACTCCAGTGTGGTGTGGTGGATTTCCTCTTGGGCTAATGATGATGATCAATACAAGGAAGAATAGCCTTGCGAGGGTATGTTCTTGGCTGGGGGGATGATGCTAGGAAGAGTTCATTCGCCCTTCTCTCTCTCTGTTGCCTATGCCTTTCTCACTGATTGCCCGAGTTGCTCCATGTCTCTACCCCGGGGGTGGCTAGTCCTATTTATAGGCAAAGACCCTGGGCCTCTTCCCAAATATTGAGCGGGAAGGGCGCCAACAGCTGGCCATTTTGAAGGGGAACATCTGGTACACTTATCCTTACCAAAGTTGGTCCTCGCCTGCCAAAGGCTCTAGTGATGACGCTGGCTTGGGCTCCACAATGACGTCCTCCTTGTCGCGGAGCTGGTCTTGGTCTCGTTGCACCGAAATGGGTGCCTTTGCTTGATCCTCCCGCCTGCGCTTGCCCCCTTTGCACCAAAGAGGAAAGGCAGACACGGCGCGGGCTGGCGCCCGCCTGGCGCCCTCGGTCGTCATGGCTTGCATCATGGGCACCTCGTGAGGTACCCCGCCTTGATCTCTCCGCCTCCTCGTGAGCCAGCCTGATGAGGCCGTGCCTGAGGAAGCTCCGCGTCGCCCGCCCCGCGAGGCCTGGCCCCTCGCGAGGGTCTTGGGTCTGTGTCGATGAAGATGGGCCGTGCTGGGCCCCTTTTGAGCCACGCCGCGGGCCGCAGGCAGGCAAGTCTGGGGACCCCCGTTCCCAGAACGCCGACAGTAGCCCCCGGGCCCAAGGCGCGCACGGACTTGGCCGTGCAGGGAGGCGGAAGGGCAAGGGCGAAGCGCCGCGGGCCCTAACAGCCTGCGGCCTCGGGCTCCGCGTGGCGGTTGATTGGACGGCATTGTTCCCCCACGCCCCCTTATTTTGGGCCCCGCTAGGCGGAATCGTAGTCGCACACAGCCGCTCCCTTTTCTGTTGCTCGAGCGTCCTCTGTCCTTCCTCCTCTCGAACTCCAGCTCCTTCTGCCAACCCAATCTCGGATCTTCCCCCCTCCTTCCCATCGCCATGGCTCCGACGAAGAAGGAGAGAGGGAAGAAACCCATGCCTCCACCTCGCTCGCCGCCGTTGGTGGCCCCCGCCGTCGGCCGGTCGATCATACTCAACCGAGAGGGCCTGGGCAAGGTCAGCTCGGCTATGGCTACTATCTTGAACGAGTGCGGGAGGACGACGGCCTGGCCTACGTCTCACTTCCCCACTGATAGGATAATCACTGAGGCTCATTATTTTGCGGATGCCCTGTGGGCGGGTCTGGTTCCCCCCTTTTCTGATTTCTTCAGGGCTGTGCTTTCCCACTACCAGATCCACATGATGCATCTGGGTCCTGAATCCATCACCCTTCTTTCGGACTTTGCTTTTGTTTGCGAGGCAATGATGGGCATCCTTCCGTCGGTTGCCTTGCTGCACCACTTCTTCTCTCTGCGCCTTGTCGACCCTACCCAATGCTCCGCATGTGTGAGCTTCATTGCCGCGTCTGAGACAGCGCCCTCAGGGATCGACTTCGGGCTTCCTTCGCCTTTGGCTGGGTTCCGCGAGCGATGGCTGTATGTTGATGTTGGGGTGCCCAGCCCCCTACTGTCGAAGCCAACCTCGCCTGCTGTCCCCAATTCGGGCTGGGGCCAGGAGACGCTCGAGAGCCCCCGGCTCGCCTTCGTCTGGCACCGCTTCGCGTTCTTGAAGTCGATCGGCGTGACAGCGCCCAAGGTGGTGAAGGAGTTCCTGTTACGCCGCATTGCTCCTCTCGAACGCCACTCCCGCCGGATGTGGGACTTCAGTGGGCGTGGTAATCGTATGAGGCTCCAAGAAGAGGATCTGACGCCTGAGGTGCTGAGGACAGTGCTCTTGATCCTGACTGGTGACCCCAACCCGGGTAGCATCCAGCGGGGAGGGGCCCTGCTGTACCTCTGCCAGAACAGGGACGATTTTGTGAAGCAGATGCCTATCTTTGATGAATGGGGGTTGCGCCCCGCCGGCCTCCAGGGGCCTCGCGAGAACTCAGTGATGGTGACTGCCCTTCCAGTCGGCCAAGGCGACTCTTCCTCAAGTGGCGGGGCAGGGAGGCATGAGGCGCCAGAGACCGAGGAGCCTCCCGACGGGGTGACAGCGCCGGGTGATGGTCATGAGGGAGCAGCTGCTGGGTCCCGTGCCGCCGAGGCCGAGAGCGGCGAGCAGCTGCCCTCAGCGCCTGCGGATGAGGCCCCTGAGGCTCCGGTTGCTCCTTCGGGCGAGGCGACCGGCAGTGCGCTCCAAGCAGGTGAACCTGACGCGGATCGCCTTGATGCTTCGCCCTGGTCGCAGTTTGATCCCTGCGCTCAGCTCTTGGGCCGCTTCCGCATGGATTTTGAGGCCCTCCGGAAGAAAAGGGAGGCCCTGCGCGACGATTACTCTTGTCGCCTGCTGAAGCATAGGAAGTACTTCACCACCGATGAGTAATCCTTCTCCTTCTCCAGCTCCCGATCTTTCTGTTGCTCTTGCTGATCCTTGCTCTGCAGGTCCCTTCCAGCCGAGCTCGCGGAGACGGCCGAGGTTCTGCCCCCTTTGGCTTCGCCCCCTCCTCCGTCCTCAAGTGCTCCGAGCAGCACAGCCCTTGTAGTGAGGGCGATCGGAGGGGCGAACCGTCCCGAGGTACATCGAGGCCCTACGCACCCCGCGGTCTTCCTTCGCGGGCCTTCTCGTGGCATGGCCGGCCTGCCGTGGGCTTCTCGTCTGGTCGTGGACTGCGACTGGCTGAGGCGCTCCCTGCGCTCTTCATCTGGGGGCGGGCTGGCTCCAGGCCGGGCTTCTGGCGTGGTGTGCCCGACCGTCGCGAGGGTGCCAGCCCCCAGCCCCCTGCCCGAAGAGGGAGTGCCGATTCGTGGCCTCCGGCGCTTGCTTGGGGCAGGTGATGGTGTGGAAGACGTGCATGAGCGTGCTCGGGAGCGTCGCGCTCTTCGCCAAGGATTCCTTCGAAGAGCGGCTGACGCGGTGGACCTGCTTGGTGAGGAGCTTGCTGATGAAGACCCGCGCCTTGAAGCCGAGGGCCCGCGCCTGGCTGCAGAGAGGCGCGAACTGGAGGGCGCGGTCGCCCTCGTGCGCCATTAGCGCGATCTTGACGATGAAAAGGCCAAGGCGTCGTTGGCGGCCTCTCGTGAGGCCCAATCTCGGGCCGCTAAGGAGGCCCGGGAGGCTGACCGGCAAAGAGAAGCTGCAGAGGAGCAGGCTCGGGAGTTCATGGCCTGGTGCCACTCACTGGAGGAGCAGGCGGAGCTACGCGAGGCAGCTCTCGCGTAGATGAAGGTGGCCTCTGGCGACCCAGCAGTGCTCCAGAAGCGTGAGGAGGCATTGAGGCTGGAAGCCGCCAAACGCACCCGCGAGTACGAGCGGCTGGAGACGAGGGAGCGGTTGGTGATGCAGGCGAAGGATGATGTCGCTGCATGGGAAGCCCGTGTCCTGGAGGAGGTTGGACGTCGGGTGGCGATGGCGCACCAAGACCTCGAGCGCGAGTTCGAGGGGAGGTTGGGGTTGATCCGGGTCGAGGCCGAAGGTAGGACCGCAGCCCTGAGGACCAAGCTGGAGGAAGCGATGCGGCGGGCCGATGCTCTTCGGGCCGCGCTTGAGGTAGCGCAAGGGGAGTCGACCACCTCCCGGGCCGAGGTGCTTCGTCTTCTCCAGCGGGTGGAGGAGGCTGAGGCCGTCGCGCGCGAGAATGCGGATGAGATACGTCAGCGGCAGGTCCTGGAGCATGAGCACAGCCCCATGCTCTCCACGCTCTGGGAGAGAGCCAACACAGCCTTGGGCAACATCTGCGAGGCGGCTGTTGGTGAGCCGCACGCAATCAACTACGCTGGCAACCTTCAGTTCTTCACCGCCGTGGTGACGCAGCTGGAGGCGCGATCGGTCAGGGCCGACAGGTTGGTGGAGGAGAGGAGCCGTGCCCTGGTCAGGCGCGCCTTTCCCCATGTCTTCAGCCATCTCCAGAACATGGATCCCCACTTCGACTTTGACGCCGCCATCGCCCCAGTCCCCTAGGCCGTCCGAGACGACCTGGCGCACTGGGTGGAAGACAATGTGGATGCTCTTGTCAGGGCCTTCGCTTCGGACAACGACCACGTGATCATGGCTGCTGACGAGGGCGGTGTGGTGAACGGCCTTGACGCCGCTGGCGGCGACGCAGACAGCGATGGCGAGTCTAGCGACGCCAGCCACGGTTGGAGGTGCTCCTGAGGACGCATTGGGGGATTTATCCGACTGATTATGTATTGTCCCTATTTCCTTACCCTGCATGAATAGAACTCAGGTTTTGGCCTGACGATTGTGAGAGCATTTTGGGAGGGGGAGCCCCTGATGTAAAACTTGTGTTCATCGTATTAGTAGACGTTACACTGCCCGTGCGTTCGGGCCTGTAGTTGGCTAGTTTACCTTTGTTTCGTGCGGGCCCCGAGGTAGCCTGCGGGAGGCTGTGGCGTCCCGAGTGTTCTCTAATCGAATCCGTAGGATGTGAGAGTGTCGCGGGCGGCGAGCTTCACAGGCGTTGGCCTTCTTCACAGGCTCCGGGCCTTTTCCAAAAGGGATAATCTTCACAGGCATTTGCCTTCTTCACAGGCTCCGGGCCTTTTCCAAAAGGCTAATCTTCACAGGCATTCGCCTTCTTCACAGGCTCCGGGCCTTTTCCAAAAGGATAATCTTCACAGGCATTCGCCTTCTTCACAGGCTCCGGGCCTTTTCCAAAAGGATAATCTTCACAGGCATTCGCCTTCTTCATAGGCTCCGGGCCTTTTCCAAAAGGATAATCTTCACAGGCATTCGCCTTCTTCACAGGCTCCGGGCCTTTCCAAAAGGATAATCTTCACAGGCATTGGAAATCCTCCCGAGAGGACGCGGCGGCGGCAGTCTGGGCTGCATGCAAGCTAGACCTGACCTGGTTCGCGAGGGGCTCGCGAGAGGAGGCAGCTGAGGCGAAGTGGTAATCGAAACGCGAGAAATGGCTCGAACGAGACTAAGCACCCCTTCCCCGAACACATGCAAATTCCAAATTCGAATCCAACTTAAATCCAACGGAGGGAAAATTACAACCAAAGGGAAAAGCAATGAAAGCAGACAAAAGGCCGCGTCCGACACCTAATCTACTCTTGGACGTCTTCTCACCAGCGCAGAGCTAAGTGCCGCCACTAGGCGTGGGAGGGAGCCCCAGGGCCTGAGGCCGGCACCCCTGAGACTCTGGGGCGTGTACAGCCCCACTCAATTTATGTGAGAGTGTCACGGGGCGGCGAGCTTCACAGGCACTGGGCCTTCTTCACAGGTACCAGCCTTGCTTCATATCGCCAGATGAGGGCCCCGCCTTGCGCCACACTCTAGTGCCATCAACGACGACCAGAAACCAGGACGCCGCCGATGGGGTAGAGCGCTCGCCAGCGGTTCCCCTGAAGACCACGGGTCCTCCGCCAGGGGCAGGCCCTGAGGCACCTCCCCAGCAGAGGGCCTAACTCCTGAGAACGCCTTGCTCTGAACGTCGCGGTGGTGATGTCGGATCTCTGGCCCTCTCCTGTAGCCCCCTGCGCCCTCCTCCCGAGGGCTAGGAGACTATGGGAGCGCGGTAGCTGCTCGCCGTGGCGACCTGCACCTCCTGCGATCCATGATTAGCGTATGCCTACTCCTGAGGGATTAGTGGTACCCTATAATCGTTGCCTCCAGCGTGGCCAGTGGGGCCGTCCCAGAGGCTCCCGCATCCGTATCACAAGACCGCGGATTCAGCACGCAGCGTACAACTAGCGCGGTGATTTATCTGTACCTTTTACAGGATATTTGTTTCTCATAGTTTGACTCTATGCGGGATCTAAACTCCCTTACCCTTGACAGGAATGGCAGGTGAAGTCCGGACCAATTGACTGTCCGGCTCCTTTGCCCGAAGACCCAGCAGACGCTCCTTTATCGAAGTTGCTGGCTCCGGCGCCTTACGTGGTGCCGGAGAAGAAGGCCAAGAAGAAGAAGGCCACGGGGACTCGGAAGAGTTCCCGTCATACAGTGGTGTCAGACTCGTCATCCGACGAGTCAGAGACGCACTCCTCCCGTGAAGACGAGGAGGAGGATGAAGAACCCTCTCCCCCTCTAGCGGGGGGAGGAAAGAAAAGGAAGGCCGCCCCAACAGGGGAGGCCGAAGGGTCCAAGAAGGGGAAACCCTTCCTCCGGACTACTCCGCCAACGCCGCCGACGACGAAGAGGAGTGGCCGGGCAGAGCCAAGCGTCCGGTGAAATCGTAAGTATTAGGATACCAGAGTAACTCATAATATTCCTTTGTTGCACAGCTTTCCCTAATGTCGAACATAATTATGCAGCCCGTCCCAGGCCGGACTTGACGAGTCGTCGAGCGGCTCCCTGGATTCATCGGACGTGAACTCAGTTTCGCCCGCTGTCTCCCCCCGCACTACGGACGACCCCAAAGTGGCGTCGCGACAAGCTCCAGGACAGGAGGAGGTGGTCCTGGAGGAGCCGCGAGGCGACCTCCCGGACTCCAGGAGTAAAGGGGACAAGACCCCCTAGGGCTCCAAGTCCGGCTTTGAGCCGGACACCGCACCGGAATCTTCAACAGTTCCGGACCGCGGTAGGCGAACTCCTTCCAAGAGGAGCAAGCTTTCTGAGCCGGCGGCCTCCGTCCAACCGGAGGTACCGAACAATCTGCTGGAGGTGCTTAACGGCGCCTCCATCGATGAGGAGCATCGTACTATTATGAGTACGGTGATCCAGAAGGTTCAGTCCGCCAAGAGCGGACTGACTGAAGCTTGTGCTAGCCTTCTAACAGGCTTCGAGGCAAGTAAAAATATGTAAAAATATTACCGCATAGACAGTAGCCCCTGATGCTCTGTTTGACGTTCGGAAAGAAAAACCGAATAGAGGATCTATTAAATTTCGCAGGAGTCTAACAAAAAGGAGTCAATATGCGTATGCAGGCTTCACTGCTATCCACCGCCGCACTGACTGCGGAGGTGGGTGCCCTGAAGAAGGGCCTCGAGCAGACCGAGCAAGAGCTCGGCCTTGCCAAACGGCAGCTCGAGGAGAAGGATGGTAAGAGATACCATATAGAAAAAATATATAACAAAGATGCAATTGCAAAAAATAACAGGATTGTACTGCTTATTGTAGGGTCCACGACTAAGGTGGCGACCCTCAAGCAGGCGCTATCTGAGGCCGAGAAGAGAGCGGCCACGAAGCGCACCGAGCGAGAGAAACTTGAGGCCCAGGTCGGCGAGGTGCAGCAAGAGCTTCAGGCTCTCATGAAAAAACATGAGAGTTTGGAGCTGGACTCGAAGACGCGAGCGTCCGAGCTCGTGGCGGCCCTTGAAACTGCCAATGCTGCCAAGGCAGAATCCCAGAAGGCCCTCCAAGAGTTGGAGGAGGTGAAAAAGATAGCGGCGGGTAAGGCATTCTTTATGCAAACCAGACATATAAAAGCAAACTACTTGTTACTTACCAGAATCCGGAGTTCTCCAGGGGCATTCGCAGATCTTCCCCGCAGCGTATCCGATGCCGCCGCATTTTACCGAGCCGAGGAAGGCAGCTCGACAGAGAAGGTGTTCTGGTCCCAATACGCTGAGGCCGGACACCCTGTGCCCTTGAGCGACCAGCTGAAGCAGCTGGTCAGGTCCACAAGGCGGCCGAACAGGCCATGAAGGGCTTCATAGTTCGGCTGTGGCCCGGAGAGGCCCTGCCTGGGAGCTACTTCGGGCTGGTGCGGCGGCTGGTGGAGGCCTGTCCAAGGCTCGAGGTCATCAAGCACTCCGTCTGCATCAAAGGTACCCGTAGGGCCCTGGCCCGTGCAAAGGTGCACTGGGGTAAGCTGGACGGTGAGAAGCTTGTGAGGGAAGGGCCGCCACCGGGAAGGAGCATCGCAAGCCCGAGAACTACTATAAGGATGTTCTTGGGGGTGCCCGCCTTGTGGCGGATGAATGTACCAAGGATGTAATTTTTGAATGAACTCGCTCGTGTTTATCCTGTGCGCTGAAAACTTGTTCATATGCGCTAAGCAATGCTTGTTGAATTTAAAATATTACTTTCTGTGCGGCCGTTTATCAAAAAATTGGGAGATGGCCAGTCGTCGGCTTCTGCCCCCATGCCACTAGTGCTGGGGTGTTCAGGATAAACCTGAGCGCTCTTTTCCCCATAGTTGGGTCCTTCGAGGGAGGCGCTCAGCACAACGAACAAGGCAATCGGACTATAATGCTTGAATACTCTCACTTAGCCATAGAATTCTATAATTTTAAATTTCAGCGAAGCCCCTAGTATTCGGAAGACCGAGTTCGGGGCGCTATCCACGCCTTGGCCGGACTAAGCTGGTTCCTCGCTCAAAGCGGCATAAGTCTTTAAGGACTCGAAAAACCTCTCGAACAGCGACCAGTCTCTTGCCTCATCATGACAGTCAGTTTTACCTTTCTCCATTGAGGTGCTCAGCCCAGCTCAACTGGGGCACAATCGCAGTAGTTCTTCTAGTGCTACCTTAGCCGATATAGTGGAACGTAAGGCACCAAAACATAGGAGCCGGGCAAACCCAACTATTGACCCAAATCATGATTCGGAGCCGATGCATATAGTGCTATAAGTTCAGGGTGCCGCACTTGTGAAAGTGTTCGGACTTCTCACACCATATTGAGGGGTACTGAAGCCCCTGGCGTATTTTGCCGTACCACAATGTACGGGTGCAACATGTCATTAATAAACATATATATAAAATAGAGGATAATGCAAAAAATAGACAAAAGCTATGCATTGTTTATAGAAAGGCTGCTGTCCAAGCAGAACGATACGAATAGTGCGATAAGCAAAAGAAATTGGACTATTTAACCTATCCTGGCCAAGGGCAGGCCGCGGAATTGTATTCAAAACAGGTATACTGCTCGTAATAGAGACCACCTGGGAGTTCCATAATGCGGCATGGCTTGTCGGCTGTCCTGGATCTTGCATCGTTTGTGCGGCAGTTGAATTGCCGAACAGGTCGTCCGAAGGATGGAGTCCTCAAAGTAAGAGAAAGTGAAAAAAAGAATCCGGCAGCCCCTAGTACGGTTTAAGCCGTGTTTTGGGCGTGCCATGAAGGTGCCCCTCCCCTTGTGCCCATGGTATTTTGAGAGCATAGTTATGTACGCGAAGCACTGGTTTTGCTATATTGCGAGGGCTAGGGTTGGGGCCGCATTGCTACGCTTGCTCGGAACGTGCCAGGCGGTCTTGTTGTAGGTTACTCCAGACGCGCTTGACAGTGTCCGGCTTTTTAAGGGCCGGACTGGAGAACTGCCTAGAGAGGCTGCTTTGTACTTCTGCTGCGAGCGCTGCGGTGTGCTCCTCCGTTCGGAGGGAGCGTTCGGTGTTTCTGTTGACCGTGATTACTCCTCGAGGGCCTGGCATCTTGAGCTTGAGGTATGCATAGTGCGGTACCGCATTGAACTTTGCGAATGCGGTTCGCCCGAGCAGTGCATGATAGCCACTGCGGAACGGGACTATGTCGAAGATTAACTCCTCGCTTTGGAAATTATCCGGGGATCCGAAGACCACTTCAAGTGTAACTGAGCCTGTACAATTGGCTTCTACACCTGGTATGACGCCTTTAAAGGTCGTTTTGGTGGGCTTGATCCTTGAGGGATCTATGCCCATTTTCCACATTGTATCCTGGTAAAGCAGGTTCAGGCTGCTGCCGCCGTCCATGAGGACTCTTGTGAGATGAAATCCGTCAATAATTGGGTCAAGAACCAATGCGGCAAACCCGCCATGACGGATGCTAGTGGGATGGTCCCTTCGATCAAAAGTGATCGGGCAGGAGGACCATCGGTTGAACTTTGGGGCGACTGGCTCCATCGCGTATACGTCCCGTAGCGCACGCTTCCGCTCCCTCTTGGGAATGTGGGTTGCGTATATCATGTTCACCGTCCGCACTTGTGGGGGAAAACCCTTCTGTCCACTGTTGTTCGGCGGCCTGGGCTCCTCCTCGTCATCGCTATGCATCCCCTTGTCTCTGTTTTCGGCTCTTAACTTGCCTGCCTGCTTGAACACCCAACAATCCCTGTTGGTGTGTGAGGGAGTCCTGGATTAGGGGGTGTTCGGATAGCCGGACTATACCTTCAGCCGGACTCCAGGACTATGAAGATACAAGATTGAAGACTTCGTCCCGTGTCCGGAAGGATCTTTCCTTGGCGTGGAAGGCAAGCTAGGCGTGCGGATATTCAAGATCTCCTACCATTGTAACCGACTCTGTGTAACCCTAACCCTATCCGGTGTCTATATAAACCGGAGGGTTGTAGTCCGTAGGACAACCATCATCATACACAATCATACCATAGGCTAGCTTCTAGGGTTTAGCCTCTTTGATCTCGTGGTAGATCTACTCTTGTACTACCCATATCATCAATATTAATCTAGCAGGAGTAGGGTTTTACCTCCATCGAGAGGGCCCGAACTTGGGTAAAATAAAGTGTCCCTTGTCTCCTGTTACCATCCGACCTTGACGCACAGTTCGGGACCCCCTACCCGAGATCCGCCGGTTTTGACACCGACATTGGTGCTTTCATTGAGAGTTCCTCTGTGTCGTCGCTTTTAGGCCCGATGGCTCCTTTGATCATCAACAACGATGAGGTCCAGGGTGAGACTTTCCTCCCCGGACAAATCTTCGTCTTCGACGGCTTCGCTCTGCGGGCCAATTCGCTTGGTCGTCTGGAGCAGATCGAAAGCTACGCCCCTGCCCATCAAGTCAGGTTTGGAAGCTTAAACTACACGACAGATATCCGCGGAGACTTGATCTTCGACGGGTTCGAGCCACAGCCAAGCGCGCCGCACTACCTCGAGGGGCATGATATAGCTCTGCCTCTGAATAGTGCCCTGGAGGGCGCACACGCACCGGCCCCGATCCTCGACTCGGAGCCCGCTGCGTTCTTTGAGGATGAATGGTTGGACGTCACCTCGGGGGCTGTGATCTTGAAGGCGATCGAGCCGAACGCCAACCCCGCACTCCGCACGGCCCATGACTCCAAGGCTATAATGTCCTCGTCTTTGGAGGGAGGCATGTAGTTATCATCCTCAACCTCACGGCCCACAACTAGCTTGCCTTCCACGCCAAGGAAAGATCCTTCCGGACACGGGACGAAGTCTTCAATCTTGTATCTTCATAGTCCTGGAGTCCGGCTGAAGGTATAGTCCGGCTATCCGAACACCCCCTAATCCAGGACTCCCTCACACAACAACAGGGATTGTTGGGTGTTCAAGCAGGCAGGCAAGTTAAGAGCCGAACACAAAGACAAGGGGCTGCATAGCGACGACGCGGAGGAGGCCAGGCCGCCGAACAACAATGGGCAGAAGGGGTTTCCCCCACAAGTGCGGACGGTGAACATGATATACGCGACCCACATTCCCAAGAGGGAGCGGGAGCGTGCGATACGGGACGTATACGCGATGGAGCCAGTCGCCCCAAAGTTCAACCCATGGTCCTCCTGCCCGATCACTTTTGATCAAAGGGACCACCCCACTAGCATCCGTCACGGCGGTTTTGCCGCATTGGTTCTTGACCCAATCATTGACGGATTTCATCTCACAAGAGTCCTCATGGACGGCGGCAGTAGCCTGAACCTGCTTTATTAGGATACAGTGCAGAAAATGGGCATAGATCCATCAAGGATCAAGCCCACAAGGACGACCTTTAAAGGCGTCATACCAGGTGTAGAGGCCAATTGCACAGGCTCTGTAACACTTGATGTGGTCTTCGGATCTCCGGATAACTTCTGAAGCGAAGAGTTAATTGTAACGCCCTCAATGCGGCTATATCTCCCACGTGTCGAAGCACGACTTAGAGGCATAACCGCATTGAAAGCAATGTCGCAAGTGAGGTAATCTTCACACAACCCATGTAATACATAAGGGAAAAGATACATAGTTGGCTTACAATCGCCACTTCACACAAATACATGAATAAAACATTACATCATACAGTTACAATCAGGGCCCGACTACGGAGCCAAAATGAAAGAAGAAACCCCAAAAGCGACAAAGGACCAAGATCGACCCCAACTGGGCTCCACTACTGATCGACTAGAACGAAACAACACAAAGGGTAAGATCTTCATCGAACTCTTCCTTGAGCTTGGGTGCGCCACCTGCACGGTCTCAGCGGCACCTGCAAACTGGTTTGGAAGTATCTGGTGAGTCACGAGGACTCAGCAATCTCACACCCGCGAGATCAAGACTATTTAAGCTTATAGGTAGGGTAAAAGGTATGAGGTGGAGCTGCAGCAAGCGACTAGCATATATGGTGGCTAACATACGCAAAAGAGAGCGAGAAGAGAAGGCAAAGCACGATTGAACAACTATGATCAATAAGTGATCCTGAACTACTTACGTCAAGCATAACTCCAACAACCGTGTTCACCTCCCGGACCCCGCTGAGAAGAGACCATCACGGTTACACACGCGGTTGGTGTATTTTAGTTAAGATCAACTTTGGGTTTTCGACAACCGGACATTAACAAATTCCCATCTGCCACATAACCGCGGGTACGACTTTCGAAAGTTCAAAACCCTGCAGGGGTGTCCCAACTTAGCCCATGATAAGCTCTCGCGATCAACGAAGGATATTCCTTCTCCCCGGGAAGACCCGATCAGTCTCGGAATCCCGGCTAAAAGACATTTCGACAGCAATAAAACAAGTCTAGCAAAACCGCCCGATGCGCCGACATCCTGATAGGAGCTGCACATATCTCGTTCTCAGGGCAACACCGGATAAGTCAAGCTACGAGTAAAACCAGCCCTCGAGTTTCCCCGTGGTGGCCCCGCAGGTTGCTCGGTTCGGGCCAACACTTAGACAAGCATTGGTCCGGGGGGGGGCTAAATAAAGATGACCCTCGGGTTGATCAGACCCAAGGGAAAGGGATAGGTGGTAGGCAAATGGTAAAACCAATGTTGGGCCTGCTGGAAAAGTCTTATTCAAAGCGAACTGTCAAGGGGGTCCCATAAATCACCCGACCGCGTTAGGGACGCAAAATCCGGGAACATAACACCGATATGACGGAAACTAGGGCGGCAAGAGTGGAACAAAGCACCAGGCATAAGGCCGAGCCTTCCACCCTTTACCAAGTATATAGATGCATTAATTAAATAAGATATATTGTGATATCCCAACAAGTAAACATGTTCCAACAAGGAACAACATCTCCATGTTCCAACAAGGAACAAACTTCATCTTCACCTGCAACTAACAACGCTATAAGAGGGGCTGAGCAAAGCGGTAACATAGCCAAACAATGGTTTGCTAGGACAAGGTGGGTTAGAGGCTTGGTTTAACAATATGGGAGGCATGATAATCAAGTGGTAGGTATCGCAACATAGGCATAGCAAAAGAGCGAGCAATCTAGCAAGCAAAGATAGAAGTGATTTCGAGGGTATGGTCATCTTGCCTGAGATCCCGCAAGAAAGAAGAACGAGTCCATGAAGAAGACAAACGGACGTAGTCGGACGGGTGCTCACAAACGCGATGATAACGGAATCAACCCGAAGAAGCAACACCGAAAAGAAGCACACAACACAGTAAACAAACAACACATGAATATGACATGATGCATAAACAAGAATGATGCATGTCCGGTTTAATGAAGCATGGCATGGCAAATGCAACAAACAACACTACAAATTAAGTGGAGCACAATATACAATGAGTTGCATATTGACGAAACACCACAACAATTATTTAGTTCTCTCTTGTTTATGTACCCAACAATATTAAATGTTGTTTAACATGGCAAGGGGTGAAGCACAACAAAACTACCTATCTAGACAAGTTTAAATGAGGCCGGAACAACAAACATCAATTCCGGAAACTCCTCATATGCACATTTCAAATTTGGTACTGTTCTGCCTAAAACATATTTTAAAGTTGTTAAACAGGAAAATAAAGTGCAACATGTTAAACTAGGCATTTTTCCACCCCATTTACATATATAATTTATTTAAAACCGAGTTACGGTTAATTAGTTATGAATTAAATCATTTTAACATGGCATTTGAGCAAATTTAAACAAACAGCATTTTAAACATTTCAAACATGGGTGAAAGTTGCAAATTATTAATCTACACAAAATTTTGAGCAAGTTTCATATATAAATCATTTTAATCCGATGCACGGTTCAAGAGTTATTATATGCATGAAGATGAGGGTCTTTTCTGTAAAACGGTAAATTACTGGATAAAAGAGAAATTCGCCAGACGAAAAAAACACATCATGGGCCGAATCTGGCAGGCCAATAGTGCACAGGGGGGGCGCTGGGGTGTGGTGCTCACCCTGGGCTTGGCCCGTTTGGCGGGGAGGGGAGCATGCCGCGAAGGGGAGCTGGGCCGGGCCTTGGCGCGGTTGCGGCCCACGCGGGGCCCACGCGCGCGCTGGCGTGGTCAATGGCGGCGGGCGGCGTGGATCGGGGCTCCTCCCGATCCCATCTGGAAGGTGGCGGCGGCCTACGGCGACAACGCCGGCGACGAGCGCGGGGACGGCCAGGACAGACGGAACGGGCGGATCCGGGCGTGGGGCCCCCGGATCCGACGACGGCGAGGCCGAGGAGGCCGGCGACGAGGTCTCCAAGGCGGCGGCGGCTCCTACTGCAGAGAGAGAGAGATAGAGAGAAAGCGTGAGAGAGAGACGACGGGAGAGAGAGGGAGCACGACGGAGGAGCAGAGTGGCGGGGTCGGCCTGGGAGGTCGCCGGCGGCGGGGCTGCAAGGAGGCGAGGGAGGCGGCCGGCGGCGGGGAGGCGCCGGGAGGCGGGCGCCGGCGGGCAGAGCCGCGGGGCGAAGGCGGCGATGGAGAGGGCCTCGGGGCCCAGATCGGGGCCCGGGCGGGCCTCGGTTGGGTCCAGGCGGGCCGCGGGGACAGGTGGGGCGCTGGGCGCGACGTGTCGCGCCCAGAGTGGCTGGAGGCGGCGACGTGTCGGCGCGGGAGAGGTGGAGGGCGACGGGTGCGGCGGCGCAGGGCGGCGGCTGGCCGTTGGGGCGGCGCCAAGTGGCGGCGGGGGAGCCGCTCGGCACGGAAAACGGAGGAGGGGCGGCGGCTCATGATTGGGACGGTGTGGAAATCAAGGGAGGAGGTTAGGGATGACAAAAATGGCAAGGGGGGCTGCCATTTATAGAAAGAGGGGCTAGGGTTGGGTTTTTTGTCCGTTCCGGAGCCGTTCGATCCCGATCGGATGACCCGGAGCGGAGGGGGCTAGATAGGTGGGCTAGTGGGCTGTGAAGAGAGGTTGGGCTGAGAGGAGAGGGGGAGAAGAGAGGAGTGCAGCCCGGCAACTGTTTCCGGAGACCGAAAACGTCCGACGTTTGCGCGGCTATAATGCCGCTATAGTTATCCGTTGGGGCACCAAACGGACTCCGAATGCGATGAAACTTGGCAGGCGGCCTACCTACAACAAAACAACACCACCTGCCAACTTTCATCCCATTCCGAGAACATTTCCCGGCCACTTATAAAATAATATTCGAACATGCCGCGGGCGCGTGCTAGTGTGGTTGGTCTCAGAACGGACAAGGGAGAGAACTCGGAGAACCCGGACGGATGCAAGTTTCGAAAATATGATGATGCAATGCGGATGATGGCATGGCAAGATGCGACACGCAAGCAAATGACATGGCAAGGACGGCGAATAACTGGCGGACACCTGGCGCATCGGATCCGGGGCGTTACAACACTCCACCACTACGAGAGGATCTCGTCCCGATATCTAGGATGGCACCGGAGAGAAAACGGAAGAACAAGAGGTAAACCAATGTTGCTTCTTTGACAAAAGAGTGAAACCAAAGAACCTTGAGAGGTTGAACAAAATGAAAGAACGAAAACAATGAAGATGAACAAAGTTGAAAGCACTCCGTTAGAAAAAAGGAACAAGGGATACAGCGAGAATCAAGAGGTTTAGTGATAAGATAGATATTGAAACCACTCCAGTTAAAACAAGATAGGAAGGAATAAGAATGATATGATATGGGCAGCACTCCGACTGAAAAGAGAAGAAAAACTTGATGAGATGAAAAGATATTGAAGAGATGATACAACACTCCGGTTAAAACGAGATGTACAAAGAACGATAATGATCAATTACGATACGCTCCGGTTGGAAAATGGAAGGGATCGAATATGAACTTGGCAAGATGCGAGGATACTTGATGAGATCAACAACACTCTGTCTCCGAAACTATTGAAAGAAAGGCACAATGGGTAATAAAGATTTCATACGGCACTCCGGTTAAGAAGGGGGAGCAAAACTTGTTAAGATAATAGAATTTGAATGAATGACACGACACTCCGGTTGAATGGATAAGCAAAAGCAAAGAACATGATCCTCACCATTCGAGAAGAATAGTGAAGGGAGCAACATCACAATGCCTTCGGAAGAAAGAATAGAAAAATAGATCATTGGAGAAGAAAATGACAACTTCTGCCACAACCGGAAAACAATAGATTGGATTGATATCAACAAGGAGACGAGAAACTTATTTCACCGGAAGGACAAATGAAGAACTTGGGTCATTAATGATCACCATAAATAGCAACAATCCTTAGGGAAGGCTTTAGGTGAAATATAACCCAAGATAACTCCAATGAAGAGATTGATGGATTTAAAATACCTCATTCTTGACAACATGTGAATCATGAAGCAAGAAGGGAAATTGTCAAGAATGACATAACACCACCTCAAAAGATAAGGTAGAAAGAATTGCACTTCGGGATGCAAGATGAAGAAATGCTTGAACTCCTCAAGACAAAACATGTGTTGAAACACCATGTTTATTTTAGAGTATGGCTTGACGGATCATAACTTCGAGAGGAATCCTGATGAACAATTGAAGAATGAAAAGAATCCTTGAAGAAGCACCATGTAGAGCCTCCATGAAGAACTCCGGTAATAAAAGGATGATAAAAGAAAGAGAAGTTGAAAACACAAACTGAAGCCTTGCAATGATTAGATGAAGCTTTGAAATGATATAAACGAGAAAAATTAGGAACTCCGGAAAGAAAGATGAACAAATGAAATCAAGAATTTGAAGAACCTCCGGAATAGGGAATTGAATTTACTCGATGAAACAAGAATAAGAATTACATTATGCTCATCCTTCACCAATTAAATTGATGACAAGCGATGGATTTGGCATACTACTTATTCCCATAGAAAGGATTAAGATAGATATGGCACAAACTTGGGAAGGTCTTCAACGAACCACCGGTAGGATTGGAAAGGACGAATGAATCTATATGATAACGAAGGAAGAAAACTCTTGAACGAACCACCGTAAGAATTGAAAATGAACGAAGAAGAGATAAGAAAACACCGGGAAGAATTAGCAAATGAACGAGGATGCTTGCTAGGATTTAGATACAAATGAACGAATAGATCACGAGCTGATTAGAGAATACTTGAATGATGCACCGGTAAGATTTGGAGAACGAGAGCTCAAAGCTGAGAATGAAGAATTATGACATTTTGGGCTACGGAGGAAAGAAATGGGAACAACTCGTGAAATGCTCCAGATGGGTAAAAAGAATTCTCACAATCGAAAACAATTATGAGAGGATGGCATCAGGCTAGAACCATGAATCTTGAAGAGAATGGAGCAAGATTTAAGAGAAACTCTTCTTCGGTCTTCAAATGTTGAGAATGACGACGAGAAACAACAAGAATTTAGTTGAGACACTCCGGAATGAAAATTGGAAAAGTTGAACCAACGATGAAAGAATTGAAACGATTCTTGGAGAAGGAATATGACTGATGATAATTCATTCTTACGTCAAACTTTGAAATGAATTTTAGAAGCTCCGGGAAGATTAGAAGAGTCAGGTAAGATCCTGGGAAAAGACCTGTGGGTTAGGGCCCACTCAAAAGACACACCGTTGAAGTGATTGCTTGAAAGGGATATTGCACCGGTTGAATTAAATGGCTTGAATGAGATAGCATCCTCAAAAGAACTTGAGTGAAATGAGAATGAAAACTTGAATCTTCTGAGATATCTTCATCACTCCGGAACAATTGAATAGCGAGAAGTGAATGATTAAGAGGTGCACCGGCATGAGAAGATATTGAAACGGGGAAAAGATGTGATCACCATCGAAAGATTGCATTGAACACACCGGGGAGGATAAAAGAACAAATAATTATAAACTTGAGGCTCCGTTAGCATCTTCATGGAAATCACCGGATAGGAACATGAAGGAGAAGAATGGAGAGGCTTCACATCAATAAGATGGATACTTGATCAACAAATCTGCATCCTTGAAGAAATAAGGGTGGGAGGGCGGGAAAACAAAGACAACTTGGAACGGATGAAACAAACACCAATGAGAAGAATTGATAATTTATTCGCAAGATCAATTATCCGCATAGGAATATGAGAACACCGTTCAGGAAAAGTATGGAATCAACACTTGACATCGAAGCAACTCGAATACCACAAAACAAACAAAACAAAGGATTGGCTTGTAGAATAAGCCGGAAACAAACCTATGATAGATCCCATATCGTATCATGTGTCTGTTGGAAAGATATCCTAAGAGATACTTGAATTCCCACTTATAAACTCCCAAAACTTTCTGGTTATGCAATCAGGTGTTGGGGATACAGGGGAAGCATAATATCTCACCCAAACTAGCAAATCCTACAACCAGCTGTATCCATCCTTCAACACATAACCAAGAAACCTTCGGAAATCATATACCTCAACCTTCGAAAAGCATCCGTTATACGAGTTATGGCAATACTCCCGCACTCGCCACAGTACTGGGCTATCAGGGTTATCTCACCAACAACTGTACAAAAGAGATTTTCGATGTCGGCGTACTAAACTCAGGTATTCCAAAACCGCAACGATAAAATTATGACAACAACACCTCGGAGCTCAACTCCCCGGGACACTGCCACAACCCCTAAATGTCAGGAGGCAACCAAGACAATGTTGTCATCATAAAACCATCGGAACGATTCTAAGATACCCGCGTGATCCTAAAATTTTTTTTAGTGAAATTTGAGAAGAGAAGAGTCAAAACTCTACGTCAGGAAGCCTTACCAGAAGGTCGAAGGGACTGGGGAGTAAAAAGAATTCCTAAACTCTCCGATATATAATTCCTAAATGACTCAAAACATTTTTTCTAGACACAACTCGGCCGCTAAAAACGATCAATCAGTGGGGGCTCCTAAGGTCGGGGATGGCTCTGATTACCAACTTGTAACGCCCAGTCTAGATCCCGCCAGAAGTAACGACCACCAGCGGGTGTGTCCGGGGTGTTACATTAATCTTCGATATAGTCCTGTTCCGCAGTGTCTATCACGCCCTGCTCGGACGAACCGCATTCGCTAAATTCAATGCGGTGCCGCACTACGCATATCTCAAGCTCAAGATGACAGGCCCTCGAGGAGTAATTACGGTCAACGAAAACACTGAACGCTCCATCCCTACGGAGGAGCACACGGCGGCCCTCGCAGCGGAAGTACAAAGCAGCCTTTCAAGGCAACTCTCCAGTCCGGCCGTTAAAAATCCGGACAATGCAAAGCGCACCCGGAGTAACCTGCAACAAGACCGCCTGGCACGTTCGGAGCAAGCGTAGCAATACGGCCCCAACCCCAGCCATCGCAACATAGCGGAGCTAGTACCTCGAGTACACAATTATGCCCTCGAAATTCCATGGGCACAGGGGGAGGGGCACATTAGCGGCATGCTTACAATATGGCGTCAAACATACTAGGGGCTGCCGGATTTTTTTTACTTTCAGGACTCCACACTCCGGATAACCTGTTCGGCTTTGCTGCCGCACAGACGATGCAAGACCCAGGGAAGCAGACAAAGCTACGCCGCATTACGGAACTCTCAGGTGGTCTCTATTTCGAGCGATATATCTGTTTCTAAATTCCGCGGCCTGCCCCTGGTCAGGACATGTTAAATAGTCTAATATCTTTCTGCTTATCGCACTACTTGTATCGTTCGGCTTTGATAAATAGCCTCTCTATAAACAATGCATAGCTTTTCGCCTATTTTTTGCGTTGTCCTCTTTTAATATATATGTTCATTAAATAAACATGATCACAACCGTACACCATGGTACGGCAAAACACGCCAGGGGCTTCATTACCCTTCTATCTGGTGTGAGAAGTCCGTACACTTTCACAAGTGCGGCACCCCGAACTTATAGCACTATATGCATCGGCTCTTAATCATGATTTTGGTCACATGTTGGGTTTGCCCGGCTCCTATGTTTTGGTGCCTTATGTTCCGCTATATCGGCTAAGGTAGCACTAGGAGAACCACTGAGATTGTGCCCTGGTTCAGCTGGTTTAAGCACCTCAGTGGAGAAAGCTAAAACAGACTGTCATGATAAGGCGTGAGACCGGTCGCTGTTCGAGAGGTTTCTCGAGTCCTTAAAGACTTATGCCGCTTCGAGCGAGGAGCTAGCTATGTCCGGCCAAAGGCATGGATAGCGCCCCGAATTCGTCCTTCCGAACTAGGGGCTTCGCCGAAATTTAAAATTATAACGTTCTATGGCTAAGTGAGAGTGTTCAAGCATTATAGTCCGATTGCCTGGTTCGTTGTGCTGAGCGCCTCCCTCGAAGGACCCAACTATGGGAAAAAAGAGCCCTCAGGTTTACCCCGAACACCCCAGCACTAGTGGCATGGGGGTAGAAGCCGACGACTGGCCATCTCTCAATTTTTGATAAACGACCGCACAAAAAATAATATTTTAAATTAAATAAGCATTGCTTAGCGCATATGAACAAGTTTCAGTGCATAGGATACAAACGAGCGAGTTCATTCAAATACTACATCTTTAGTACATTCATCCGCGACAAGGCGGGCTCCGGCAAGAACTTCCTTGTAGTAGTTCTCGGGCTTGCGATGCTCTTTCCCCGGCGGTGGCCCGTCCTTCACCAGCTTCTCTCTGTCCAGCTTACCCCAGTGTACCCTTACACGGGCAAGGGCCCTCCGGGCACCTTCAATGCAGGCGGAGCGCTTGATGACCTCAAGCCGTGGACAGGCCTCCACCAGCCGCCACACTAGCCCGAAATAGCTCCCAAGCAGGGCCTCTCCAGGCCACAGCCGAACTAGTAAGCACTTCATGGCCTGTTCGGCCGCCTTGTGGAGCTCGACCAGCTGTTTCAGCTGATCGCTCAAAGGTACATGGTGTCCGGCCTCAGAATACTGAGACCAGAATACACTCTCCGTTGAGCCGCCCTCTTCAGCTCGGTAGAACGCGGCAGCGTCAGATACGCTGCGGGGAAGATCGGCGAACGCCCCTGGAGAACTCCGGATTTGGGTAAGTAACAGGTAGTTTACTTTTATATTCCTATTTTGCATTAAGAATGCCTTACCCGTTGCTATCTTTTTCACCTCCTCCAACTCTTGGAGGGCCTTTTGGGCTTCGGCCTTGGCACTCTTGGCGGTCTCAAGGGCCGACGCGAGCTCGGGTGCTTGCGCTTTTCACTCAAGCTCCAAACTCTCATGTTTTTTCATGAGAGCTTGCAGCTCTTGCTGCACCTCGCCGACCTGAACCCCAAGCCTTTCTCGCTCGACGTGCTCCTCGGTCGTTTTCTTTCCGGCCTCAGCCAGCGCCTGCTTCAGGGTTGCCACCTCGGTTGTGGCCCCTACAATAAGCAGTACAATCCTGTTATTTCTTTCTGCAATCAAGCCTCTCTATAGGCACCTTTTTTATTTTCTTTTTAGGGTATTTCTTACCTTCTTTCTCCTCGAGCTGCCGTTTGGCAAGGCCGAGCTCTTGCTCGGTCCGCCCGAGGTCCTTTTTAAGGACATCCACCTGCGCAGTCAGGGCGGCGGTGGACAGCAGCGAAGCCTGCATACGCATATTTGACCTTTTGTTGTTAGACTCCTGCGAAAATTACTAGATCCTCTATTCGGCTTTTCTTTCTGAACACCGAACAGAGCATCAGGGGCTACTGTCTATGCGGTAATAATTTGACATATTTTTACTTACCTCGAAGCCTGTTAGAAGGCTAGCGCAAGCTTCAGTCAGTCCGGTCTTGGCGGACTGAACCCTTTGGATCACCGTACTCATAATAGTATGGTGCTCCTCGTCGATCGCGGCGCCCTCAAGCACCTCCAGCAGATTGTCCGGCGTCTCTGGTTGGACGGAGGTCGCCGGCTCAGATGGCTTACTCCTCTCGGAAGGAGTTCGCCCACTGCGGACCAGGACTGTCGAGTCCGGCGCGGTGTCCGGCACAAAGCCAGACTTGGAGCCCTGGGGGGTTTCATCCCCTTTACTCCTGGGGTTCGGAGGATTGCCTTGCGGCTCCTCCAGGACTATCTCCTCCTACCCTGGAGCTTGGCGGGACGCCACTTCGGCGTCGTCCGCCCTGCAAGGGGAGACAGCGGGCGGAACAGAGTTCACGTCCGACGAATCCAGGGAGCCGCTCGACGAATCGTCGAGTCTGGCCCGGGGCGGGCTGCATAAATTACGAGCGATATTAGGGAAAGCCGCGCATTAAAATAATATCATGAGTCACTCTGGTATATAAGTACTTACGATTTCGCCGGACGCTTGGTTCTATCCGGCCACTCCTCTCCGCCCTCTTCGGCGTCGTGGGAGTAGTCCGACGGAGGGGTCTTCCTTTTCTTCGACCCCTCGGCCTCCCCCGTTGGGGTGGCCTTCTTCTTCTTTTCTCCCCCCGCTGGGGGGGAGAGCTTTCTTGTTCCTCCTCCTCGTTTTCACGAGAGGAGAGCGTCGCGGACTCGTCAGATGACGAGTCCGACACCACCATGTTGCGGGAACTCTTTCGAGTCCCGGTGGTTTTCTTCTTCTTGGCCTTCTTCTCTGGCACCACATAAGGTGCCGGAGCCAGCAGCTTCACCAAGAGAGCTGGGGCTGGGTCTTCGGGCAGGGGAGCCGGACAGTTAATTGGTCCGGATATATCCCGCCAAGCCTGTCAAAGGTAAAGGGAGTTTAGATCCCGCATAGAGTTAATCTATGAAGAAGAGCTTAACAAACCTGTCAAAGGTATAGATAGCTTACCTCGCTGGCGTGACGCTGCGAGCTGTATCCGCGGTCCTCGGAAGCGGATGTGGGGGACTCGGCGCCTTTGGTCAGCACCTTCCAGACGTCTTCATATGTCGTGTCGAAGAGCCTACTGAGGGTTTGGTGCTGCGCCGGGTCGAATTCCCACAAAGTAAAATCCCGTTGTTGGCACGGGAGGATCCGGCGGACGAGCATGACCTGGATCACATTGATCAGCCGGACTGGCTCGTTCACCAGGGACTGGATGCACGTTTGCAATCCAGTCACCTCTTTCTCGTTACCCCATGACAGGCCCGTCTCTTTCCAGGACATGAGCCGCGTGGGGGGTCCGGATCTGAAGTCGGGGGTTGCGACCCATTTCGGATCGCGTGGCTCGGTGATGTAAAACCACCCGGCCTGCCACCCCTTTAGGGACTCCACAAAGGAGCCCTCGAACCAGAGGACGTTGGCCATCTTGCCGGCCATAGTGCCTCCGCACTCCGCCTGGGTGCCGGACACCACCTTGGGCTTGACGTTGAAGGTCTTGAGCCAAAGGCCGAAGTGGGGCGGACGCGGAGAAAGGCGTCAGACACGACGATAAACGCCGAGATGTTGAGGACGAAGTTCGGGGCCAGATCGTGGAAATCCAGGCTGTAGTAGAACATGAGCCCCCGGACAAATGGGTGAAGTGGAAAGCCCAGTCCGCGGAGGACGTGGGGAAGAAACACTACCCTCTCATGGGGCCCTGGGGTAGGAAGAAGCTGCCCCTTCTCAGGAAGGCGATGCGAGATGTCGTTGGACAAGTATCCGGCTTTCCTTAGCTTTTTTACTTGGGCCTCCGTAACGGAGGAGGCCATCCACTTGCCTCCCGCTCCGGACATTGTTGGAGAAGGTTGAGGAAGGAAGAGCGGACTTGGGCGCTGGAGCTTGAGTGCGTGAGAGATGGATGGGCAAAGGAGGAAGAAGGCGTAGGTTAAAAAGGTGAATCCTTATCCCTTTATACAAGCGGGTGCGGTTAGGCATCCCCATCTACCTAATAAAACTCACTTGCCTCCCAAGCGTAGTGGTAAATGGCGCGGTTGGGTTACCCATGTCCGTATTGATGATAATCCCGTTAAAAGGGGCACACGATCTCTGCTTTGACAAGACGTGCCAAGGAAATCGCCTCGCTAAAACACGCTGAGGTGGAACAATGAAAACAATTTATATAAAGAGCTTGGCCGCAGTGTTATGACGCACTGCGGAATACGTCAGCAGATTTGATTTGTGTTAATATTATTCTCTATATGGCAATATGTGGAAACTTATTTTGCAGAGCCGGACACTATTTTTGGTGTTTACAATCTTCTTGAAGAAACTTGGAGGAGGAACCCGCCTTGCAATGCCGAAGACAATCTGTGCGCCAGACTCGTCGTCATTGAAGCCTGGTTCAGGGGCTCCTGAGGGAGTCCTGGATTAGGGGGTGTTCGGATAACCGGACTATACCTTCAGCCGGACTCCAGGACTATGAAGATACAAGATTGAAGACTTCGTCCCGTGTCCGGAAGGATCTTTCCTTGGCGTGGAAGGCAAGCTAGGCTTGCGGATATTCAAGATCTCCTACCATTGTAACCGACTCTGTGTAACCCTAACCCTATCCGGTGTCTATATAAACCGGAGGGTTGTTGTCCATAGGACAACCATCATCATGCACAATCATACCACAGGCTAGCTTCTAGGGTTTAGCCTCTTTGATCTCGTGGTAGATCTACTCTTGTACTACCCATATCATAAATATTAATCTAGCAGGAGTAGGGTTTTACCTCCATCGAGAGGGCCCGAACCTGGGTAAAATAAAGTGTCCCTTGTCTCCTGTTACTATCCGACCTTGACGCACAGTTCGGGACCCCCTACCCGAGATTCGCAGGTTTTGACACCGACAGTGTGATTGGCTGGCTTTTCGGGGGTGCCATGTATCTGGCACAAGGGGTCGAGTATTCGGTCCAAACTGGACGGGCCCTGAGTATTTCTTTTGAATTGCGTTTTCCGCTGACCGGATTTGTGGCCTCGGAATCTGGCATTTACTGTCGTATCCTCGTTGCTGTCGCTGTTAACGCGACGCTTTTGCTTGTTCCGGCGCGACCTGCCGCTTTTGTCCTTGGTATCCGAATTACCAAGGTTCTTGGTTAAGTTGTTGCTGCGAGCTATCCAGCTGTCTTCTCCCGCGCAAAAGCGGGTCATGAGTGTCGTGAGGGCTGCCATAGATTTCGGCTTTTCCTGTCCCAGGTGCCGGGCAAGCCAATCGTCGCGGATATTACGCTTGAAGGCTGCTAGGGCCTCCGCGTCCGGACAGTCGACTATTTGATTTTTCTTTGTTAGGAACCGTGTCCAGAATTGCCTGGCCGATTCCTCTGGCTGCTGGATTATGTGGCTTAGGTCATCGGCGTCCGGTGGTCGCACATAAGTGCCCTGGAAGTTGTCAAGGAATGCGGCTTCCAGGTCCTCCCAAGAACCGATTGAGTCTGCTGGCAAGCTGTTAAGCCAATGTCGGGCCGGTCCCTTAAGTTTGAGTGGGAGGTATTTGATGGCGTGTAGATCATCACTGCTGGCCATGTGGATATGAAGGAGATAATCCTCGATCCATACCGCAGGATCTGTTGTGCCATCGTATGATTCGATGTTTACGGGTTTGAAGCCCTCGGAGATTTTATGATCCATTACTTCATCTGTGAAGCATAGGGGGTGTGCGGCGCCTCTGTACTGGGCTATATCACGACGCAGCTCAAAGGAGCTTTGTCTATTGTGTTCGGTCCGACCGGATTTATTGTATCCGGAGTGACGGTCGTCGTCACGTGCCGTGGGGCGCCCGCGCGATCCGTAGATCGATCTTGTTTGCCTTCCCTTGTCCTCCAGTATATCTCGCAGGTCTGGCGCGTTTTCCCGTGCCTTAGCATGTTTTGGGCGGCGTCGGGGCATGGCTTGAGTGGAGGGCCTAGAGGCCTCTCTGTTGCGGCCACGAGGTGGCCGGTCAGCCATGTCATGCGCTGGTGATGTAGGTGCTTCCTCCTCTAATCGGGGTAGCAGCCTGCGCTTTGGGTAACGCTTGGAGGGGCGTTCGAGTTCATAGTCTTCGGCCGCAAGGACTTCAGTCCATCTGTCAGCTAGCAAATATTGATCAGCTCTAAGCTGTTGCTACTTTTTCTTGAGGCTGCTTGCCGTGGCTAAAAGCCTGCGTTTGAAACGCTCATGTTCGGCGGGGTTTGATGGTACGATGAATTCGTCATCGTCGAGGCTTGCCTCGTCTTCGGAGGGAGGCATATAGTTATCATCCTCAACCTCTCGGTCTGCCGCTCTCTCGTGAGGGCTGGCTTCTCCATCTTCCTGTGCTGAATCTTGCTAGGGGGGGTGTTCTTCGGCGCTATCCGGAGTAGTATTATCTCCAGTGCCGGAATCACCATTTTTGCTTTGGCGGGATTTAGAACGGCGCCGCTAACGCCGGCACTTGGGATGTTTCTTAGAGGTGTCATCCCCCGCTTTTCCATCGCCATCTCCATCTTTTGGAGTGTCCACCGTATATATGTCATATGATGAGGTGGCCTTCCAGCGGCCTACAGGTGCTGGTTCCTGTTCGTCTCCTGCATCGTCGTCCATACCGTCGATGTCTTCGGAGTCGAAGTCGAGCATGTCGGTTAAATCGTTGACGGTAGCTACAAAGTGGGTGGTGGGTGGGCTTTGAATTTCTTCATCGTCCGCATCCCATCCTTGCTGACCATAGTCCGGCTAGGGCTCTCCTGATAAAGAGAGAGAGACTTTAGTGAGTTCAGGATGTCGCCGAAGGGCGAGTGCTGAAAGATGTCCGCGGCGGTGAACTCCATGATCGGCGCCCAATCGGATTCGATCGGCAGGGGCGCGGGGGGTTCGGAGTCCGGAGAGGAATCCGGATCCTCGGAGTCACGGGTCATGCAGAGTGCGGGGCTGGTGTTCGGCTCGATCGCCTTTGAGATCGCAGCCCCTGAAATGGCGTCCAACCGCTCATCCTGGATCGGCGCAGCAGGCTCCGAATTATGGGTCGGAACCAATGCGCGTGCGGCCTCCAGGACACTGTTCGACGGCAGAGCTAGATCATGCCCATCGAGACAGTGCGGCGCGCTTGGCTGTTGCTCGAATCCGTCGAAGGTCAAGTCCCCGCGGATGTCAGCCGTGTAGTTCAAACTTCCAAACCTGACCTGATGGCCAGGGGCGTAGTTTTCGATCTGCTCCAGGCGGCCAAATGAATTGGCGCGCAGTGCCAAGCCGCTGAAGACGAAGATCTGTCCGGGGAGAAAAGTCTCACCCTGGACCGCATCGTCGTTGATGATCAAAGGAGCCATCGGGCCTAAAAGTGACGACACGGAGGAACTCTCAATGAAAGCACCAATGTCGGTGTCAAAACCGGCGGATCTCGGGTAGGGGGTCCCGAACTATGCGTCTAGGCGGGATGGTAACAGGAGACGAGGGACACAATGTTTTACCCAGGTTCGGGCCCTCTTGATGGAGGTAAAACCCTATGTCCTGCTTGATTAATATTGATGATATGGGTAGTACAAGAGTAGATCTACCACGAGATCAAGGAGGCTAAACCCTAGAAGCTAGCCTATGGTATGATTGTTGTATGTTGGACTTGTTGTCCTACGGACTAAAACCCTCCGGTTTATATAGACACCGGAGAGGGTTAGGGTTACACAAAGTCGGTTACAATGGTAGGAGATCCAAATATCCGCATCGCCAAGCTTGCCTTCCACGCCAAGGAAAGTCCCTTCCGGACACGGGACGAAATCTTCAATCTTGTATCTTCATAGTCCTGGAGTCCGACTAAAGGTATAGTTCGGCTATCTGAACACCCCCTAATCCAGGACTCCCTCACCTGGCGTACCGCACAACGGAGGAAACAGACCTCCTACATTCGGAACGGGGTCCTGTTGATCGGGAGGGGTGTGGTGTACCACAAAACGGAGGAAACGGACTTGTGTTGGAGCGCTACGGTCGAAACAGGGGTCCTGTTCATCGGGAGGGGTGTGGCGTACCGCAAAACGGGACTCCACGGGATACTGTTCATCTCCACCGTCGACCCCCTCCAGCCTCCACGAGCTACTGTTCATCCACCATCGACCTCCTCCAGCCTCCACGGGCTCCTGTTCATCCAGCCTCCACCGCGCGCTACTCCACCGGCTACTGTTCAACCACCCCTCCACCGTCTACTGTTCATCCAGCCCTCCACACCACGGGGTCCTGTTCAACCACCCCTCCACGGGCACCCATCCACCGACTACTCTTCATCCTGCCCTCCACACCACGGGGTCCTGTTCATCCACCACTCCACGGGCACCCCTCCACCGTCTACTGTTCATCCAGCCCTCCACCACACCACGGGGTCCTGTTCATCCAGAAGCAACGCCACCGCTCATTGTTCATCCACCCCCCCCCCCCCCGCAACGCTCACCGTTCATCCCATCGATCGGCTTCAGTTAGCAGCAGTAGCGAAGGAATCGCTCGATCGGGTTCAGTTAACAACCATCGATCGATCTCTCGGGTTCAGTAATGCGTAGCCTGCAGTGCAATCGCTCGGGTTCAGTTAGAGCCCAACGCCTTGCTCGGGTTCAGTTAGACCCAACGCCTCGCACACACGTGCGTACGTGTACGAGAGAAACGCGCATCGCTCGGCCCCCGACCTCCCACCGTAACCGGAATTCCCCGAAAATTTCCTCCCCCTCGCTTCTACCACGGGTTTTTCCGTCATGGACGGCCCAAAGAATGTCATGCAGCTGCGTCTCCGGCCCGCCCAGGACGAAAAGTCCATTTTTTGTCATGATTTTTTGTCATAGAAGTAGGAGCCCACCACATCTATCATGATACCGGGTTTTGTCACAATTATTGTCATATAAGTGTCATATGTATGACAGAATTTTTTTTCGTTCGGCCCAAAATGTCACGGATGTGTCTTTTTTTTGTAGTGCGCCAAAGCACCGCTACAGTATTATCGAGGTGGACTATGATGGAGGGGAGCACCGCACACGGCTAAGAGATCAATGATCAATTGTTGTGTCTCTAGAGGTGCCCCCGTATATAAAGGAGCAAGGGGGGAAAGGCAGCTGGCCAAGGAGGGCGCGCCAAGGGGGGAGTCCTACTCCCACCGGGAGTAGGATTCCTCCTTTCCTTGTTGGAGTAGGAGAAGGGAAGGAAAAAGGAGAACGAAGGAAGGGGGTGCCCCCCTCCCTAGTCCAATTCGGACCAGTCCATGGGGAGGGGTGCGGGCACCCTTTGAGGCCTTTTCTCCTTTCCCGTATGGGCCATTAAGGCCCAATACGAATTCCCGTAACTCTCCGGTACCCCCGAAAATACCTGAATCACTCGGAACCTTTCCGGTGTCCGAATATGGTCGTCCAATATATCGATCTTTACGTCTCAACCATTTTGAGACTCCTCGTCATGTCCCCGATCTCATTCGGGACTCCGAACTACCTTAGGTACATCAAAACACATAAACTCATAATATAACTGTCATCGAAACTTTAAGCGTGCGGACCCTACGGGTTCGAGAACTATGTAGACATGACCGAGACACGTCTCCGGTCAATAACCAATAGCGGAACCTGGATGCTCATATTGGCTCCCACATATTCTACGAAGATCCTTATCGGTCAGACAGCATAACAACATACGTTGTTCCCTTTGTCACCGGTACGTTACTTGCGCAAGATTCGATCGTCGGTATCTCAATACCTAGTTCGATCTCGTTACCGGCAAGTCTCTTTACTCGTTTTGTAATACATCACCCCGCAACTAACTCATTAGTTGCAATGCTTGCAAGGCTTATAGTGATGTGCATTACCGAGTGGGCCTAGAGATACCTCTCCGACAATCAGAGTGACAAATCCTAATCTCGAAATACGCCAACCCAACAAGTACTTTCGTAGACACCTGTAGAGCACCTTTATAACCCAGTTACGTTGTGATGTTTGGTAGCACACAAAGTGTTCCTCCGGTAAATGGTAGTTGCATAATCTCATAGTCATAGGAACATGTATAAGTCATGAAGAAAGCAATAGCAACATACTAAATGATCAAGTGCTAAGCTAACGGAATGGGTCAAGTCAATCACATCATTCTCCTAATGATGTGACCCCGTTAATCAAATGACAACTCATGTCAATGGCTAGGAAACATAACCATCTTTGATCAACGAGCTAGTCAAGTAGAGGCATACTAGTGACACTCTGTTTGTCTATATATTCACACATGTATTATGTTTTCGGTTAATACAATTCTAGCATGAATAATAAACATTTATCATGATATTAGGAAATAAATAATAACTTTATTATTGCCTCTAGGGCATATTTCCTTCAGTCTCCCACTTGCACTAGAGTCAATAATCTAGTTCACATCACCATGTGATTTAACACCCATAGTTCACATCGTCATGTGACCAACACCCAAAGGGTTTACTAGAGTCAATAAGCTAGTTCACATCGCTATGTGATTAACACCCAAAGATTACTAAGGTGTGATCATGTTTTGCTTTTAGAGAGAAGTTTAGTCAACGGGTCTGCCACATTCAGATCCGTATGTATTTTGCAAATTTCTATGTCAACAATGCTCTGCACGGAGCTACTCTAGCTAATTGCTCCCACTTTCAATATGTATCCATATTGAGACTTAGAGCCATCTGGATCAGTGTCAAAATTTGCATTGATGTAACCCTTTACGACGAACCTTTTTGTCACCTCCATAATCGAGAAACATATCCTTATTCCACTAAGGATAATTTTGACCGATGTCCAGTGATCTACTCCTAGATCACTATTGTACTCCCTTGCCAAAATCAGTGTAGGGTATACAATAGATCTGGTACACAGCATGGCAACTTCATCGAACCTATGGCCAAGGCATATGGAATGACTTTCATTCTCTTTCTATCTTCTGCCATGGTCGGGCTTTGAGTCTTACTCAATTTCACACCTTGTAACACAAGCAAGAACTCTTTCTTTGACTGTTCCATTTTGAACTACTTCAAAATCTTGTCAAGGTATGTACTCATTGAAAAACTTATCAAGCGTCTTGATCTATCTCTACAGATCTTGATGCTCAATATGTAAGCAGCTTTACCGAGGTCTTTCTTTGAAAAACTCCTTTCAAACACTCCTTTATGCTTTGCAGAATAATTCTACATTATCTCCGATCAACAATATGTCATTCACATATGCTCATCAGAAATGTTGTAGTGCTCCCACTCACTTTCTTGTAAATACATGCTTCACCGCAAGTCTGTATAAAACTATATGCTTTGATCAAATTATCGAAGCGTATATTCCAACTCTGAGATGCTTGCACGAGTCCATAGATGGATTGCTGGAGCTTGCATATTTTGTTAGCACCTTTAGGATTTACAAAACCTTCTAGTTGCATCATATACAACTTTTTTGTAATAAATCCATTAAGGAATGCAGTTTTGTTTATTCATTTGCCAGATTTCATAAAATGCGGCAATTGCTAAAATGATTCAGATAGACTTAAGCATAGATACGAGTGAGAAACTCTCATCATAGTCAACACCTTGAACTTGTCAAAAACCTTTTGCGACAATTCTAGCTTTGTAGATAGTAACACTACTATCAGCGTCCGTCTTCCTCTTGAAGATCCATTTAATCTCAATGGCTCGCCGGTCATTGGGCAAGTCAATCAAAGTCCATACTTTGTTCTCATACATGGATCTCATCTCAGATTTCATGTCCTCAAGCCATTTCGCGGAATCTGGGCTCATCATCGCTTCCTCATAGTTCGTAGGTTTGTCATGGTCAAGTAACATGACCTCTAGAACAAGATTATCGTACCACTATGGTGCGGATCTTACTCTGGTTGACCTACGAGGTTCGATAGTAACTTGATCTGAAGTTTCACGATCATCATCATCAGCTTCCTCACTAATTGGTGTAGAAGTCACAGGAACAGATTTCTGTGATGAACTACTTTCCAATAAGGGAGCAGGTATAGTTACCTCATCAAGTTCTGCTTTCCTCCCACTCACTTCTTTCGAGAGAAACTCCTTCTCTAGAAAGGATCCATTCTTAGCAATGAATTTGCCTTCGGATCTGTGATAGAAGGTGTACCCAACAATTTTGTTTGGGTATCCTATGAAGATGCACTTCTCCGATTTGGGTTCAAGCTTACCAGTTTGAAACTTTTTCACATAAGCATCACCGCCCCAAACTTTAAAAAATGACAACTTAGGTTTCTTGCTAAACCACAGTTTGTACGGTGTCGTCTCAACGGATTTATATGGTGCCCTTTTTAACGTGAATGCAGCTGTCTCTAATGCATAACCCCAAAACGGTAGTGGTAGATCTGTAAGAAACATCATAGATTGCACTATATCCAATAAAGTACGGTTATGACGTTCGGACACACCATTATGCTGTGGTGTTCCAGGTGGCATGAGTTTGTGAAACTATTCCACATTGTTTTAATTGAAGGCCAAACTCGTAACTCAAATATTTGTCTATATGATCAGATCGTAGAAACTTTATTTTCTTGTTACAATGATTCTCTACTTCACTCTGAAATACTTTGAACTTTTCAAATGTTTCAGACTTATGTTTCATCAAGTAGACATACCCATATCAGCTCAAATCAACTATGAAGGTCAGAAAACAATGATACCCGCCGCGAGCCTCAACACTCATCGGATTGCATACATCAATATGTATTATTTCCAATAAGTCAGTTGATTGCTCCATTGTTCTGGAGAACGGAGTTTTAGTCATCTTGCCCATAAGGCATGGTTCGCAAGCATCAAGTGATTCATAATCAAGTGATTCCAAAATTCCATCAGCATGGAGTTTCTTCATGCGCTTTACACCAATATGACCTAAATGGCAGTGCCACAAATAATTTGCACTATCATTATTAACTTTGCATCTTTTGGCTTCAATATTATGAATATGTGTATCACTACGATCGAGATCCAACAAACCATTTTTGTTGGGTGTATGACCATAGAAGGTTTTATTCATCTAAACAGAACAACAATTATTCTCTAACTTAAATGAATAACCGTATTGCAATAAACATGATCAAATCATATTCACGCTCAACGCAAACACCAAATAACACTTATTTAGGTTCAACACTGATCTCGAAAGTATAGGGAGTGTGCGATGATGATCATATCAATCTTGGAACTACTTCCAACACACCTCGTCACCTCGCCCTTAACTAGTTTCTGTTCGTTCTGCAACTCCCGTTTCGAGTTACTACTCTTAGCAACTGAACCAGTATCAAATACCGAGGGGTTGCTATAAACACTAGTAAAGTACACATCAATAACATGTATATCAAATATAGCTTTGTTCACTTTGCCATCCTTCTTATCCACCAAATACTTGGGGTAGTTCCGCTTCCAGTGACTAGTCCCGTTGCAGTAGAAGCACCCAGTCTCAGGCTTAGGTCCAGACTTGGGCTTCTTCACTTGAGCAGCAACTTGCTTGCCATTCTTCTGGAAGTTTCCCTTCTTCCCTTTGCCCTTTTCTTTGAAACTAGTGGACTTGTTAACCATCAACACTTGATGTTTTTCTTGATTTCTACCTTCGTCGATTTCAGCATCACGAAGAGCTTGGGAATTACTTTCATCATCCCTTGCATATTATAGTTCATCACGAAGTTCTACTAACTTGGTGATGGTGACTAGAGAATTCTTTCAATCACTATTTTATTTGGAAGATTAACTCCCACTTGATTCAAGCGATTGTAGTACCCAGACAATCTAAGCACATGCTCACTGCTTGAGCTATTCTCCTCCATCTTTTAGCTATAGAACTTGTTGGGGACTTCATATCTCTCAACTCGGGTATTTGCTTGAAATATTAACTTCAACTCCTGGAACATCTCATATGGTCCATGACGTTCAAAACATGTTTGAAGTCCTGATTCTAAGCCGTTAAGCATGGTGCACTAAACTATCAAGTAGTCATCATATTGAGCTAGCCAAACGTTCATAACGTCTGCATCTGCTCCTGCAATAGGCCTGTCACCTAGCAGTGCATCAAGGACATAATTCTTCTGTGCAGCAATGGGGATAATACTCAGATCATGAATCCAATCCGCATCATTGCTACTAACATCTTTCAACATAGTTTTTCTCTAGGAACATATCAAAATAAACATGGAGAAGCAACAACGCGAGCTATTGATCTACAACATAGATATGCTAATACTACCAGGACTAAGTTCATGATAAATTTAAGTTCAATTAATCATATTACTTAAGAACTCCCACTTAGATAGACATCCCTCTAATCATCTAAGTGATCACGTGATCCAAATCAACTAAACCATAACCGATCATCACGTGAAATGGAGTAGTTTTCAATGGTGAACATCACTATGTTGATCATATCTACTATATGATTCACGCTCGACCTCTCAGTCTCAGTCTTCTGAGGCCATATCTGCATATGCTAGGTTCGTCAAGTTTAACCTGAGTATTCCGCGTGTGCAAAACTGGCTTACACCTGTTGTATATGGACGTAGAGCTTATCACACCCGATCATCACGTGGTGTCTGGGCACGACAAACTTTGGCAATGGTGCATACTCAGGGAGAACACTTTTATCTTGAAATTTAGCGAGAGATCATCTTATAATGCTACCGTCAATCAAAGCAAAATAAGATGCATAAAAGATAAACATCACATGCAATCAAAATATGTGACATGATATGGCCATGATCATCTTGCGCCTTTGATCTCTATCTCCAAAGTACCGTCATGATCTCTATCGTCACCGGCATGACACCATGATCTCCATCATCTTGATCTATATCAATGTGTCGTCACATGGTCGTCTCGCCAATATTGCTCTTGCAACTATTGCTATCGCATAGCAATAAAGTAAAGCAATTATTTGGCGCTTGCATCTTATGCAATAAAGAGACAACCATAAGGCTTATGCCAGTTGCCGAAAACTTCAACAAAACATGATCATATCATACAACAACTTATATCTCATCACGTCTTGACCATATCACATCACAACATGCCCTGCAAAAACAAGTTAGACGTCCTCTACTTTGTTGTTGCAAGTTTTACGTGGCTGCTACGGGCTGAGCAAGAACCGTTCTTACCTACGCATAAAAACCACAACGATAGTTTGTCAAGTTGGTGTTGTTTTAACCTTCGCAAGGACCGGGCGTAGCCACACTCGGTTCAACTAAAGTTGGAGAAACTGACACCCGCCAGCCACCTGTGTGCAAAGCACGTCGGTAGAACCAGTCTCGCGTAAGCGTACGTGTAATGTCGGTCCGGGCCGCTTAATCCAACAATACCGCTGAACCAAAGTATGACATGTTGGTAAGCAGTATGACTTATATCGCCCACAACTCACTTGTGTTCTACTCGTGCATATAACATCTACGCATAAAACCTGGCTCAGATGCCACTGTTGGGGAATGTAGTAATTTCAAAAAAATTCCTACGCACACGCAAGATCATGGTGATGCATAGCAACGAGAGGGGAGAGTGTTGTCTATGTACCCTCGTAGACCGAAAGCAGAAACGTTAGCACAACGCGGTTGATGTAGTCGTACGTCTTCACGATCCGACCGATCAAGTACCGAACGTATGGCACCTCCGAGTTCAGCACATGTTCAGCCCAATGACGTCCCTCGAACTCTGATCTAGCCGAGTGTTGAGGGAGAGTTTCGTCAGCACGACGGCGTGATGACAATGTTGATGTTCTACCGACGCAGGGCTTCGCCTAAGCAGCGCTAAAGTATTATCGAGGTGGACTATGGTGGAGGGGGCACCGCACACGGCTAAGAGAACAATGATCAATTGTTGTGTCTCTAGAGGTGCCCCCCTGCCCCTGTATATAAAGGAGCAAGGGGGGGAGGCGGCCGGCCAAGGAGGGCGCGCCAAGGGGGGAGTCCTACTCCCATCGGGAGTAGGATTCCTCCTTTCCTTGTTGGAGTAGGAGAAGGGAAGGAAAAAGGAGAAGGAAGGAAGGGGGCGCCCCCTCCCTAGTCCAATTCGGACAAGTCCATGGGAAGGGGTGCGGGCACCCTTTGAGGCATTTTTCTCCTTTCCCGTATGGCCCATTAAGGCCCAATACGAATTCCCATAACTCTCCGGTACCCCTGAAAATACCTGAATCACTCGGAACCTTTCCGATGTCCAAATATAGTCGTCCAATATATCGATCTTTATGTCTCGACCATTTCGAGACTCCTCGTCATGTTCCCGATATCATCCGGGGCTCTGAACTACCTTCGGTACATCAAAACACATAAACTCATAATATAACTGTCATCGAAACTTTAAGCGTGCGGACCCTACGGGTTCGAGAAATATGTAGACATGACCGAGACACGTCTCCGGTCAATAACCAATAGCAGAACCTGGATGCTCATATTGGCTCCCACATATTCTACGAAGATCCTTATCAGTCAGACTGCATAACAACATACGTTGTTCCCTTTGTCATCGGTATGTTACTTGCCCGAGATTCGATCGTCGGTATCTCAATACCTAGTTCAATCTCGTTACCGGCAAGTCTCTTTACTCGTTCCGTAATACATCATCCCGCAACTAACTCATTAGTTGCAATGCTTGCAAGGCTTATAGTGATGTGCATTATCGAGAGGGCCCAGAGATACCTCTCTGACAATCGGAGTGACAAATCCTAATCTCAAAATACGCCAACCCAACAAGTACCTTCGTAGACACCTGTAGAGCACCTTTATAATCACCTAGTTACGTTGTGACATTTGGTAGCACATAAAGTGTTCCTCCGGTAAATGGGAGTTGCATAATCTCATAGTCATAGGAACATGTATAAGTCATGAAGAAAGCAATGGCAACATACTAAACGATCAAGTGCGAAGCTAACGGAATGGGTCAAGTCAATCACATCATTCTCCTAATGATGTGATCCCGTTAATCAAATGACAACTCATGTCAATGGCTAGGAAACATAACCATCTTTGATCAACGAGCTAGTCAAGTAGAGGCATACTAGTGACACTCTGTTTGTCTATATATTCACACATGTATTATGTTTCTGGTTAATACAATTCTAGCATGAATAATAAACATTTATCATGATATAAGGAAATAAATAATAACTTTATTATTGCCTCTAGGGCATATTTCCTTCAACTTTGTATTGAGATCCAAAGAGAGAGAAGAAGCCATCTAGCAAATAACTATGGACCCGAAGGTCTGTGGTAAACTACTCACACGTCATCGGAGAGGCTATGGTGTTGATGTAGAAGCCCTACGTGATCGAATCCCCCTCCGGCAGATTGTCGAAAAAGGCCCCAAGATGGGATCTCACGGGTACAGAAGGTTGCGGCGATGGAAAAGTGGTTTCATGGCTCCCCCGGAGGGTATAAGAGTATATATAGGCGAAAGAAGTAGGTCGGCGGAGCTACGAGGGGCCCACGAGGGTGGGGGCGCGCCTACCCCCTGGGCGCGCCCTCCTGCCTCGTGGCTGCCTCTTTTCGTCTTGGACTTCCACTCCAAGTCTCCTGGATTGCATTTGTTCCAAGAAAGATCCTCGCGAAGGTTTTGTTCCGTTTGGATTCCATTTGATATTCCTTTTCTACGTGGATGTCCCTCTTTTTCGGTGCCAGGTGCCCATCATCTTCATCAGAGATCTTGAGACGAGCCCACGGGTCCAGCCACAGAGCAGGTCGAGCCTTCTTCAGCCACAAGTGATCGCCAACGGTTTCTGGAGGGATCTTGTTAGGGTTTCCACGAAGCTCATCAACTTGTCCTTGTCCGATCCGGAGGAGAGAATCGCCCAGTTCCTCACCATGTTCCTGATCAACCTCAAGACCCGCGGAATGGAAATCCAGGAGGTGTTTCTAAAAATCATAGCATTTCTATATTTACAGAGGCACCAAAGGACAGCTGAGCTAACAGTGTTTAAAATTGAGCACTTTTTGGTAGCAATCCAGAATCTGGCGACAGATTTGAAGGATGAGCCAATCTGACTAGAGAAATATTCCTCTATGTGGGCCAGAGATGTTTAGCAACTATACATTCAAAAAATAGGTGAGAACAAGACTCTTGTTCCAAGCAGTAAACACAATCAAGGGGTTTGATGATGTGTCTCTTGCTAAGGTTATCCGTAGTCATCAATTTGTTTTTGGAGAGAAGCCAGGGAAATACATGAATTTTAGGGGGAACTCTCAATTTCCAGACAGCAGGGATAAACACGGGTTGAACCCCTCTAAAGTTGATAACATGATAGAGGGAGCTCGAGGAATACTTCCCCTTATTGTCCAGCTGCCAAATCAGGGCATCCGGCTCAGCAGTAAAGGTAATGCTTTTGGCAATTTCCTCGAACTGGAACCATTGTTCCATGAGACTATCACTAAAGTTCCTTCTAAAAGAGAGTTTTAGGCATTGACCGTCCCAAACTTCATTGAAACTTTTGTTAAGCTCATTGCAGACAGAGTAAATAGGCCAAAATTGGACTGCTAGGGGGGATGTGCCAAACCAAGTATCTTCCCAGAACCTGGTTCTGCTCCCATCCCCTATGTTCCATCTGTAGCCAAATTTCACAACATGCATAATAGATTTTAATCCTTTCCAGAATTTAGAGGTCTTAGGGTTGGAGGAAGGGACAAAAATATTAGGTTTATTTCCTAGGTATTTATGGGCAATAAGAAGCTTACAGGGTTTTAGGTCTTCCTCATAGAATCTTTTAATCCAAGACCCTAGAAGACATATGTTAATTTCTTGGAGTTTAGGTATGCCTAGGCCTCCAAAATCTTTTTTCATAGAGACTAGGGCCCAATTAGCAAGGTGTAGCTTCCTACTTCCCTCAAAATCATTCCACAAGCAATGAGACATCTGAGAATTGATGAGGTTCACTGCCCATTTAGGGAACTTGAAGAAGGAGAGGAGATACACTGGAATGCTAGCCAAACAAGCTTGTATGAGGATCAATCTACCTCTGTAAGAGAGAAGTTCGCCCCTCCACCCAGCAATCCTTTTAATGATTTTATCCAGAAGGGGTTGGATATCCTCTCTCCTCAGTTTATCATAGTGGAGAGGGATACCTAGGTACTTAATGGGGAAGTTTCCTTTATTACAGAATAGAACAGAGAGGAAGTCAGCTAACTCCTGATCATCCATTGGATAGGGATGAGTTCACTTTTAGAGTAGTTGATTCTCATGCCTCAGACTTGTTCAAAACAGGTTAGAACAGTTTTCAGATTGCTAGCATGTGTGGAGTCATTGTCTAAGAAATGGATGGTATCATCTGCATATTGAAGGCAGATGATGCCACCAGGGCAGACCTCAGGACAGAGCCCTGCAATCAGACTATGATTAGCAGCTTTGCTCAACATTTTAGTAAGAATGTCCACTACTAAATTAAACAAAAGCGGGGAGATGGGGTGACCTTGCCTAAGGCCTTTACCAGCAAGGAAAAAATCACTTTCACGGTTATTTAACTTGACCCCAACAGACCCCCCATGAGTAAGTTGCTGGATCCAACTGTCCTCTATGAAAGGCTTGGAAAAGATCTAAGAGATTATTTTTCACCAAGTCCCAAAAATGCTGGTAAAACAAGAAGGGAATCCCATTAGGACCAGGAGCCCCATCAGGATAAGAGCTAAAAATGGCTTCCTTCACCTCTGTCTCTGAAAAAGGGGCTTCTAGCAGCTCATTTTCAGCAGGAGAGACTTTTTCAGAAGCAGAGAAAAAATTGTTTTGTAGAGAGAACCCAGAAGGGTTTTCTTTCCTAAACAAGTCTTTGTAGAAGTCACTAGCCACTTTCAGCATCTCATCTACCTCAGTAACAGGGCCATTAGGGCCATCAAGGGAGTGAATGAGGGTTTTCCTCCTCCTCTAGTTAGCTACTGCATGGAAGTAAGCAGTATTTCTATCACCCTCCTTAATGTTCCCATCTCTAGACTTTTGTTTGGCTTTGATTTCTTCTTGAAGCCAAATTTTCTTGAGCTCTCCATGGACAAAGTTTAGTCTATTAGTCTCAGCCTCAGAGAGGTCAGTGGTTTCTGCCTTAATATCTTGAGAATCAAACTCAAGGATGAGAAGCCTTTTGTGTCTTCTAAGATTAGCTTCCTCATTGGAGTTCCACCCTTTGGTAGTTCTTCTAAATCTCCTGATTTTGATCTGCCAATTTTCTAGGGGGCAACTGCTCCCAGTAGGCTCATTCCAGATTTTCCTGACTAGCTCAGTAAAATATTCTGTAAGCAACCACCACTTTTCAAATTTAAAACTATTGCTCTTTGGAGTTTGGTTAAGACCAGAGTCCCAGAGCAAAGGAGTGTGGTCACTACCACATCTGGGCAGAGCTCTACAACTAGAAACGGGGAAGAAACTATCTAATTCTGTGCCACAGAAAATTCTGTCAATGGTGGACATAATCCTGGAGCAACACTTCCAACATATCTAGCATAACTGTGGGGTTTCCTTCTGACAGGGCAATTCTCAACTTTATGGGTAACCATTTTGCAGATAAAACAACTCTTGGGCTTGACACATTTATCCAAATGATGCCCTGGTTCCCCACAGTTGTAGAAGATCACCTCAGAGTATTCCATAAGGCCCGAAGCAGGGTCAGGAGCAGTTTTCTGGATGTCCTATCTCTTCTTTGGCTGATTCTTGCCTTGAGATTTCCCACTGATCTGAGAGTCAGAACCACTAGCAGATTGATCTTGGGCAATTACATGAGCCTGCCCAGATTGTGCCCCCATTTGGGGCGGAGGTGGGCCGTACCACTGCCCAACCGACGCTCCCCCCATTGTGATAGGGGAAATTCATCGGAGTTCCTGGTTCCTTCTCATCCTCTAGTCAGATGTTGTCTCCCAGGAAGCAGAAATAACCACCAGACAGCTCAATTGAAGCAGATTGCAAGCCTAATTTCAATCTTCTGCAGGTTTGGGGGAGAGGTAAGGTAGGGGATCTACCTGCTCCGGCTCCGGTGGCGTGCTAGCATGGATCTCCTAAATTCACTTCTCCTTTCGCCCATCGAACGGACGCAATCGGCGGCTCACTGGGGTGGGGCATCCTGTGCTTCTCCGAGAAATCTCCTTCGAAGTAGATCCACAGGGCTAGATTCAGCAGCTCCCAATCCACATGATCCTTGCACATCCGAGCATACCTGCGCGAGTGAGAGAACGGATTCGGTCCCTCCTCGGCTTCCTCCCTCGCAGCTTCCTCCTCTGCTTCCCTCCATTCGCGTGTGCACTGGGTCCAGGAGAGAGTGTCGTCGCGGATCCACATCGCCCGCTCCCTCCATCTCCTACCTCGAGTCTCCCGCAGCACCGCTGGCACGATGGAGTCGAGCAGCTGGAGCATCCACGGGAAGGCTTTGTAGACATGTGGGAGATGCATCTTGTACATCTGCCTGTCTTCCAGCCATTCCCCCGTGGATATGGCCGGCGACTCCATGGTGCGCGCGAGCGGACTTGCTGAGGGGGACAGGCGCTCCCGAAGTCAGGAGGCGCGGGGTGGCGGCGAGATCTATGGCGGCGGCAAGGGTGGAGGTGGTGGCGGGGGCGAAGGGGATCGCGAGAGCGGTCATCTATTTGCCAATTATGTGAACTAAATAGTCAACATGTAAAATAATTTAAATATATATAATATAGTTAGAAGGGAAACATAAGTTGGACCTGGTGTTCCTATTCTTATATAGAAAAATAGAACAGACCTCTGCGTTTTCTTCAAAAAAATACATAAATTGGGCTGCCAAAAATAAAACCTTGGATGGGAGGTCCATAGGCCGGTCGATACATGACGGCCCTAAGAAAATACAAACAGGCCTATGGACCTCCCATCCGAGGTCATGGGCTGCGCATGTTAAAAGTTAAAGCCTAGACGGGGCAGCCCAAAATCACGTCCAACACTTGCCAAAACTTCGTCCCTCGTTTTCTCTGTGTTTCACACACTCGACATTGTGTGGGCATTTTGACTGTGCATCATATGAAGATGTGCTATGCATGAATGTTGATCAGCATGATGTTACTGGCTGGTAGTTCCATTTTCGACCATGAATAAAACTTCCAACATGATGTTAACCCTGTGTGAAAAGGCCGTGTTAATATAAATGCTCTGCCTCTGAAAGTTGCAGTTTCTTATCTGAAACTGAACTTGTAGTTTCTTCTCTGAGAATCACATTGTTTGCACTTTTATACTCCTATGAAACTACATTTTTTTAAGTGCTAAAAATAGATCTCTAGAATTCATAAAATACTTCATATGCTCAATACTGCAAATCTGAAATTCAAAAGACATTCATATCTGAAAGTACTCTCAAAATACACAACACAAAACACAATTCACAACCTGCAAATACTGACAACCCTAAGCTCCTCCTGACAATTCACAACCTGCCCGACTATTGGGCTGGGGGGGGCAACCCCCTCCTATTCCTTGGCGGCAGACAGCTGCCCTGTGAGACGATGTGAACGGCGAGGGAGACGATGGCGGGGAAGCGTCGTCAGGCCAACTGCTTTTCTCCTCTTGCAGTTGGATTCGGTCGACGAAGACTCCACCGGCTCGCTCTGGCACGACACCCTCACAAACGACACCCTGTAGATGCTCGATCTTTCAATCTCTGGTGGATGCTCCATCTGGGATCGATACTCCCACCACCGCTCCCTCATGATCAGATTCGGTGAATCTGTTTGCTCCATGGCCCAGAGGAGCAGCTCTATGCACTCCGGGACGACTCCCTCCGGGAGTATGGCCGCCTTTTCGCTCTGTTGCAGATATTTGGCCATGGATGTCGCCGTCGCCGCTAGTTGGTCCTTGTTGTCAAACCAAGACTGTATCTCCAACATCCTATATAGCTTCACAGGGTCGTTGTCTGCGATCCTCACGTATTGGTTGTACTCCTCCATCGATCTACTTCTCCACTGCACCTTCACTCGCCGGCGGTGGTTTTTGAATGGAAGAGGAGAGGAGCTGCGCTGGTTTTGGATTAGAACGGGAGAGCAGCGACGCTGGTTTTGGACTGGAACAGGAGAGGAGGGGCGGTGGTTTTGAAATGGAAGAGGAGAGGAGCGGCGCTGCATTTAGATTGGAACAGGAGAGGAGCGGCGGTGGTTTAAGAGGAGAAGAGCGGAAGAGCGGCGCTGGTCTTGGAAGTATTTTTTTGTTGTTTTGCGTATTTTGGGTCAAAGTTTGACCACATACTGTATTTGCCAAGCAAAATGTGAATTTATGTCACCAAAAATTGTATCGTTTGGCTCGTATCTGGATGTACTTTCAAATTATACTCCCTCCATTTTTGTATACAAGGCCACAAACTCATATTACAGGTACCAAGGTAAAAATCAATGCTATGTTTAAGTCAATGTTGCAAGCTAGCTTGCCACCTTGATTATCATGTTAATTAATGTGGTTTTTCTCTCCCAAGCACAACAAGCCAACCCTCTTACTCCTCATTGGTTGATTAATGTTGGGAATGCAAGCTAACCTTCTCACCCCCGCATGCACACAAGGGATATTAATGTCCTCGGGTGCTAGTACGAGGCAAACACCATCAATTTTGCATCGATTAATGTTAGTGGCCTCGTATAGTTGCAAATTGTAATTTTGATAGTGGCCTTGTATACAAAAATGGAGGGAGTATTATTTTTACAACGTATAACATATATTTTATGTGCGAAAATCATGGTCAATTATGACCCAGAATAAAAGGGAGACTAGTTAATGTGGGTTCACTTTCTTAATTGAAGGGTAAATTGATTTGGATTTTGATCCAGTCACAGCGCGCCGGCCCTCTCGTCTGGGGTGCGATGCGAACGTGACGGGCATGCCAATGGTCGGTTCTCAATTGTCGTCCCACATGTGTGTGCAAACGCAATATGACGCGCGTTCCATTCGGAGAGCAACGTGCCAGACCGACCGACCGTCTGGGGTGCGACGCGAATGCGACGGGCGTGCTGTATACTCCGTACATGTGTACTGCCGTTTTCTAGACGCTTTGCTCCATGGGCGCGGGCGCAATCCATGGATACAAAATTAGTATACTATATACTATTTAAAAGTCGAGGGCGGGGCTTTTCCTGCGCGGTAGGCGGCGAGGCAGTTCCGCCTAGTCGGTTCGACAGAGACACGAGAAGACGAGGGAGTAGGCTGCTACAAATGTAGGGCTGTGTGATTTGACAGCCAGTTACTGCTGGACAGGTGGGGCCCCGTGATTTGACTTGACATTATCATTTTAACTGCGGCGCTACGACCGGCGTGAGTCTCCTGATTCCTGACCACCTCCATACAGGTGCCTCTCCCAATGCTCCACCATGTAGTAGAGGCTGGCTCTTGCATTAGAGCCCACTTCTCCACTTTTTCCTTGCCTCTCTTTCCTCCACATATGCAAAAATGCCATGTAAAGCGCACTATTGTACTTGCTTTTACTTGCTCCTACAGGTGCTTAAGCTTGCCACATAGGCATAAAGTCTCATGTGGCAAGTTAACCAAGAAGAGAGAGACTAGTTTGGTGACCCAAGGAAGAAACGGTGCTAAGCGCGTGTACCTAGGTGAAAAGACAATTTTGAGTCTATAGCTAATTAAATGAAGCAAACTTATCAACACCATTTCATTTGAAGAGGTCACTCCTTGACAAATGCAATAAATACACGCGCTTAGCACCGTTTCTTCCTTGAGTACGAAGAAAGAGATAGAGAGGAGTAAAAAATACACTTATAGCCAACCTTGTTGTAGTATGAGTGACTAAGTGATGACTATGTATGACATGCCAACATCAGATAGCCTAACGCACCATGTTAAATCTCCAAGGGCGCGACCGCGCGAGCGACGCGATGGTCGTGGTAGGCGCAACCATGATACTGGCTGCTGGCAGCCCTTGGATCTGAGATCAAACGGTCGCATGCTAAGTTTCTGAAAATTTGCAGAATAACCCTCCAGGATAGGATATTCACCCATAGGTCTAGAATCACGCCGTGCAACTGTTCGATCTCAGATCTAAGGGCTCTCGGAAGCCCGTATCATGGGAGAATGGAAAGCCACTACCCTGCCGTTCGCACGCTGGGAGTTCGCTCCTACTCGTCCCCGCACGTCTTTCAATACTACGGCGGTTCGCTCCTAGTCGTTCCGTCCATTCACATTACGGCAATTCGACTAATCCTAACCCTCCTTCAAAATCCATGGCGTCCCAAATCTCCACGATCGGCGGTGATTACAAGGTTAGAACCATCACCGGCGATGAGTTCGACGTCATCTACACCCGTTCTTCCGCGACGGTGAAAGGATGCCTTTCTCGCTTTAGACGCATGTTCGAAAACTCAGATGATGAGTGGGTCGCTGGGCTAGATGTTGAGTACACCATAGTCCTGTGGCGGGAGATGGATCTAAAGGACGAAGAGAGGAAGAAGCCTGCCGTGATTCAGGTTTGCGTGCATGACTTATGCTTGGTCTACCACATATGCCATGCCGACGTTGAGTGCTAGGATTTTAAGGACTTCCTCAGGAGCAACCTAGTCAAATTCATTACTGTAGACTTTCGTAACGACAAAGAAGTCTTGCGTCGGATAGGCCTTGCTGTAGGCAACACCTTCGACCTCCAGAAGAATCGGCTGGTGTCCTCTTGTCAGCCTTCAATGCTGACCCTGGCAGGAGCCATGGTTCATCCTTTGTACGGTAAACTGGAGAAACCTCATTACACGTTTCATGGTCATGCATGGCAGCGGAATGTACTAGATATAGACCACATCCACTATGCTGCAATGGATGGCTACCTTTGCTTCAATATCTACAAGGGTTGGATGAAGTGCAACAGCCAAGTGTGCGGTTCAAGCAAAGAAGTATCAGCCAAGAGGAAGAGGGACAAGGACGAAGTCGAGGACATGGACAAGGACTCCGAGTAAGGTGGTAGTGTCGTTGCTCATGGTGGTTCTAATGTAGTGTCTACCGGAATAGTTGCAAAGTTTAATTTCATGTGTGCTTAATTTAATTTGAGGGGTGTGTTGTGCTGAGCCCCCAGCAGAACTATGTTATGTTTCTTCTTATTACTTTAACTCTTCAGTACGTACATACTAGTATTTCTTACATTTCATCTTTTAGTTGGTATAGTACTACCGCTCGTTTCTTCACATTATATACGTACAATATATATGGCCAACATCATATAGCCAGCAGTTTAATTGTCAAAGAATTTCAGTGTGCTTAGTTTTGTCAAAGAATTCTAGGATGCTTAGAGGGTGCTTGGATCCAAGGGACTTATTTTAGTCTGACTAATAATAGTCTCTTTAAGAGGGCTAAAGTTCGAAGCACCCCTAACTAAAGAGGGGCTAAAACTAGTCTTGAGACTAAAAATTTTTAGTCAGGGGTACCCCTACTAAAATGTGGATTAGTCCTCTCTCTACTCATTTAACTCCTCTCCTTTAACACAGGCGAGTTCTGGATTGGAGGGTTTGGAGGATAATAAATGCTCATTAACTTGATTTTAGCCTTTTTAGTATTTGGATCCAAGCATGGGTGAGGCTAGCATGTTTTAGTCCCACTACTTTTAGTCATGGGACTAAAACGTATCCAAGCACCCTCTTAGTTTTATTTGAGGGGTGGGTTGTGCTGGACACCATTATTGTGACTAGCCTTTTTAATAGTACTATATGCATAATTTAGCGACGAGCGCTCTCTATATGTACCACCTTTTTTTAATTTCAAGTTTTGCTCCATGGTGCAATCCATCGATACTACTGCTGTACAAAAGTATACATTTTTTAAAAGGCTAGAGGGCGGGGCAATCTAGCTTGGTCGGTTTCACGAGAGGCGAGGGCCTTTGTGATTTGACGGCTCATTACTGCTGGAAGGCGGGGCCTTGTGATTTGACTGCTCGTATAAATGCGCCGACGACCTGATCGAGGAGGAGCAAAGAACCGTGCGGTATACTCAAGTTTTCCACTGGAGTAGTACTGCGACGGAGGAGCACGAAACACGGCAGCTTAGTGCCTTATGGCGATAAAAAATGATCTAATTTGCTAGTCATCTCATTGTTAGCATTGTTCTATTCATTCCCTCAAAAATAAACCATTGTTCTATTCATGCCTCGCAGAGAACGTGACACGTGCGGCAAAACACCCGAAGCAAAAGAAGAAGGAAGATTATCACCCCAAATGATCTAATTCGCCGCGGAGTCGTAGCTGCTTCTTCATTGCCTCCACGACCTCCATCTCCTTGCGCGTCTCCTCCGCCATCTTCATCATTGTGTCCATGACGCGGCATTTCTCGACGCGAGCCTTCATCATCTGTTCCATGGCCATATTACGTACCTTGACAACAGCCGGGTGCTTGATGCGGAGCTTCGCCAACTCTTCCTTCTGTTCCATGACGAGGGCCTGTAGCATCTTCATCGAGGAACTACTATTCTCATGCAGCTTCTTCCAGCCGGCGTTCTTCTCCTTCAACAGGTCGATCTCATGGCAGAGCTTCGCATTGTCCTCCCGAAGTCGTAGGATTTCGCCGGTCGCCTTCTTCTCCAAGGCAATGCTCTTCTTCAGCAGCATCACCAAGCCGGCGGTCAACTCCCTCTGCTGATTGAGCTCAACGGGCATGTCGTCGAGGCTCTCCTTCAGCAACTCCATCAAGCCTTAGATGAACTCCTTCTGCTTATTGAGCTGATCGGGCATGCCGTCGAGGGATAACGACTCCAGCTCCGCCGACTCGGCATGTTCGCCTCCGCGGCTAGGGCGCTCCTGGGAGCCATCGCCTGCCCGTGAGAGATCTTTCGAAGTCTCTGCGTGGCGGCGAGCCCTCTTTTTTCCGCAGCCTTGGTTGCCGCTCCCTTGTTACGAGTAGTTCTCGACCTAGAGCTCTGCTCACCGGCCATGGCAACGACGGACGAAGAAGAAGCACTTATGAGGAGGAAAGGTAGAGTAATTTTCGGTTAGGCAGTTCCCCTTTTTATAACCTAAGTACTAGCTCTAGTACTAATACCTGCATAGTGGGAACACGTTCAGGTTTGGTACGTACTAGTAGGTGTGAGCAGGCTTTCGAATGTGATGGGAACAAGGTAAAGAATAATTGATGGTTTTGGTTTCGAGGCGCAAAACGGCTCCCGATGAGTTTAGCGGAACATAAATTTCAAGTACCGCACTGCTCAAATGCGTAAATATTATGTTACTATCAAAAATTGGCACAAAATATGAAGGAGACCAATGGAAGTACTACTAGCAACCCACGATTTAACTACTCGCATGCGCGCAGTGGAGTAGTAATGTCTTTCTTCCGCCCTCACGTCCACTCAATTTGCATGAGCTGTATTAATTGACCATCAATGAAGTGAACGACTTTACACGCGTCAAATTATCACATGGGGTGGATCTTGGTACAAAATTGCATCCTCCCGTGTACCCGCGTGTGTGTGCGAGGGAATGAGTGCGTGCGTGGCGAGCGTGCACATATTCGCTCCGTGCATGTACCGCCAGTATGGCTCAGGGAGGACGGGTACATTCTTCTGGAACCAGCAGCACGTCACTGTGATCAATCCACGCAAGGAGGTCGCGACAACACCTCCACATGTGCCACGTGGCTTCATGAACTGTAAGAGAGACATTGTGTAGCGTGCCATTGGTATTCTAATTTACGTGTTTTGCACATACTCGAAGTACTAGTAAGGCACACGTGCATTGCACGCATCAGATTTTGCAACCAAATTATGAATAAATACCACACTATAGCATGTAAGCTCTGAGTCATATATGCCTGATGTAGCCCTTCGTTTAATTCTTATAGTTCATCTCATTCAAAATCAATTAGTTTTTATAACAAAGCTAAGAACGGGGGAATAGGAAAAACATGGGATTATAGTGGAATGTCTTCTTGAATCCTATAGGATTGTACGAGTGTTTGATTGTGCATAGAAAAAACGCAGAATTCTTTCAAAGAGGTTTGAGTGGATGGGATGTTTCCTATGAAATCTAGTGCAAATGAATCATATGGAAAAATTCCTATGGTTTACAATCCTACGAATCAAACAACCAAGATAGGAAAAATTCCTAATGATTAGAATACTCCAAAATTCCTTTGAGAATCCTTTGAATCAAAGAAGCCCTTAATCTATTTTATGATTCATGGAATTGTGCGTTGTAAAGCATAAAGTAAAAACAAATAATGGCAATTCAACTAGAAAAAAAGTTTGGGCAGTAATGGTACGGAAGATTCTAGAACAAAAGAGAACCACTGTTGTTTTGAGGTTTGTGCATTATGCTTAAGTTCAACCATGGAGTCTGCTAGATTGTACATGTGGCAAAATCCGGTGGGGGGCTAGAAGATGGTGCGAGGGGCCGAGTGGAGGGAGACTATGAAGGAATGCACAAGTGCGAGATTGATATTTAGAGAGAGGGGGCGAACACGTGCGCTGTTGCGCGCAGTGGCGGAGCCATGAAAAATAAATGAGCTAGGGGGCCAAGCATTGCTAATCCTTTACGAGGAGGGTCAATTCATGAACTTCAACCATTTTTAGCAGCAATTTTCTAATGATCACATTCATATTAGCCTCGATATATAGTGATGTTAGGGGGGAGGGGGGCAGGGCCCTTACTGCCCCTGTCTTCGCCATTGTGCACGCGTCTGAGAGATGAAGTGGAAGGCATGGATAATGAGAGGGGGACGTTGGATATATAATTAATGTGGGTGTATTAGCTATATATGTTAATCCTATATAGAGAGGTATAGATTGATCGATGTGGACGTGGGAAAGAGGGTGAGACCTCACTGGATATATCGATTGATCGGTTTGTGTGGAAAACTATGAAAGACCTAGCTACATACACACATACATAGGAACATCGATCGTTGCGCATGCACGCGTGAGAGATAAAGAATGCCTGATATGATGGAGAGGGGGATGTGTGTTGGTGTGTGCCTTCATGGGAGACCGACCTGAAGAAAAAGATTGCATGCGTGCGATGGATAATGCCGACTGGTAGTGTGTGTGCATGCATGCACGAGAGAAAGTTAGTGGTACAATTATAAAGAGAAGACTACTGTGTGGGTGTAAAAGAATAGCTGAATAGGTGAGGTCATAATCAATGTAAAGTTGAATTCAAATATTTGAATAAGAGATCCTGATGTTTGAAACCCATGCATGCATGAATATAACGGAGATCTGCGCGGTGTGGTTTGGAAACAAGCATGTTGTAATGTATACACATTGAACAAGGTCAGACTGATTTGAATTTGAGATACTGATGGCAGACATCATTTGGCCATGTCGCATCCGTGCATGGACACTCTATTCTAATTGGAGATGATGGGCGGCTTTTGCATCACATATCTATATCTATACCCCTATATATATATTATATTATATTTTATATTTTTTTATATTGTGTGCGGGTAACTTTAACTTTGAAAGATGGTTGTTGGATGAGGCAAATTCGATGGTCCAAAGATGGCAAATTTGAGCACTACTAGCCGTTGGATATCATCTAGATTCCACCAGATTTCACCACATGTATAATCTAGAAGACTCCATGGTTAAATTTAGCATAATGCACAAACATCAAAACACAAGCACTTCTTATTTGTTCTAGACTCTTCCGTATCAGAATTGCCCAAATGTTTTTCTACATGATTTGCCGTTATTTGTTTTTACTTTATGTCTTACGACGCACAATTCCATGAATCTTCAAATAGATTAGCTTTCTTATAAAAACTAGATGATTTTGAATGAAATGAACTATAAGAATTAAACGAACATCTACATCATGCATATATGACTCAAAGCTTGCATGCTATAATGTGGTATTTATTCATAATTTGGTTCCCAAATCTCATGCGTGCAATGCACGTGTACCTTATTCTAGTCTAAATGGTGTTTGTGTGTGTGTTGTGCGTGTTGAGGTGCAAATTGTCTTTTTTTGGGTACACGTTAAGCTTGTTCTTCTGAAATTTCAAGCCGCGCCTTGTTATGCCGAAAATTCAAGCTAGTGTCTCTATCTATCGTGCTGCGAAACTCCCGCCTCTTCAACCCGTGCCTTGTTAGCCAAAAATATTTAAGATATATCTTTGTCTCGTTGTGCTCTGACAACTCCCTCCATCTCAACCCGCGCCTTGCTATTCCGAAATTACAACGCGCGCCAAAACTCCCACCTCCTGTGAAATCCCGACACGCGAAATGCCCATGGTACCCCTGAACCGAAAGAACCGCCTCAAATCGGTGGGGGTACTTTTGTAACTTACCCCACATTTCGGACAAGCGCGTCTCTAAGCCATGGTTCCCCACTTCCATCCCATCCGCCCACCCATTCGTACACCGAGGCCGCGAAAACCCGCGGCGAAACCCCACACCCTGCTCCGTCCGCCACCCAGCCGGAGCCTCTTCCTCGACGACGTCGTCCACAGCAACACCTCGACGTCCCTCATCCACCATACCGGATTAGGATCCGTCGTCAATCTCATCGTCCTGCCGGTTCAGCCACCCCGTCCTTCACCTCCAAGGAGCTGCCCCGACGTTCCCCTCGTCTTTCACGCCACCTCCATTCCCACACCGCCGTCTTCACCTACACCACCGGAAGAGCATCATCATCACCGTTTCCTCGGATGAAGTTGCGGCCTAATCGGTGCCACCAAAGAGGTTGTACACTAATCGCCGCATTTTCTTCTTGATTTGATCTCACGGTACTACCGGCGCTCGGTCCCGAGCCGACACGGCGCGGCTCCATCCACGGCAACATCGCCGGCCACTTCCTCCATGGCGTCGCTCCATCGGCGGCGACGTCCATATCAGTAGGACCTTCTGCTACTTTAGCTCTCGCTCGCACTACTGCTCTGCTCTTGCTCTCGGTCCCTTGCCTGCTCTGCTCTTGCTATTGCTCTTGCTCTCTCTGCTACTCTCGCTCTTGCTCTTGCTTGCGATGCTGCTCTGATTTAGCTACACTTCAGTCGACTGAATCGACTTTTGGGTTAGTCAATTTTCAGGGGGGCTCGCCAGGGTGAAGGAAGAACCAGCCGCAGCGGGGAGGAGGGCTCGCCGGAGAGGTACCACACTATCTATCTTAGGGTTCAGGATGGGGGCGATGGTCGCCGGCGTTGGCGGGGCGGTGGGGACCGGCGGGCACGGGGGGGGGGCATAGAGGGATGGCCGGGGCGGCAGCGGACCGGCGGTGGGGAGTGTTTTCGAGGCGGGCGGGGCGGCGCACCGCCGGCCGCGGGTGGCGGGGGGCTGCTGTTTGGCCGGCTCAGGGGCAGAGGTTGAAGATGAACCGCAGGCCCTTGATTTCGTATCCAACGGCTGCAAAATCGACTGACCAGAGATGAAAAAGTCAGTCGACCGATGTGTAGCCGCACCTTGCTACTGCGTTTAGTTTTGACAACAAAATTTAGTTTCGACAGCAAAATTTAGTTTCGACAGTTAAGTTCAGTTTCGACAGTTAAGTTCAGTTTCGACAGTTAAATTCAGTTTCGACAGTTAAGTTCAGAGATGAGCGGCTGATGTATTTTACATCTAGCACTTTGTGGTTATGTATTTTACGTCATGTATTGGAGATGCTATTAGAATTCCACTCAGGTTAACGTTGTTCGTTGTCACTCTTGTCCTGCTTTAGCCTCGGCGCCGTACAACTCACCGGAGCTGCTCCAACGATGAAACCCTCCATCACAGCGGAGCAGTACCTCGGGCTCCATCTCCAGACGCCTAAGATCTTCTTCCCCTCCTCCGACAGCCAAGTCAGCCAGAGCATCCTCACCGGCCAACCCAATCACGCTGAGATCGACATGGCTTCACCAAAGAGGTTGTACACTTGTTGCATCTCTTTTTTACTCTACATGTTATATATATTGTCCATTGAGCACTCGTAGTAACGGGAAATACAATTATTTTATCCTACTATATGACAAGCAGTGAGGTACCAGGCAACTTAGCTATCCGTGATGGACTCTCTTGAACGCCATCATTATTTATCTCTGCGCGTTTGAGCTGTGCATTTGTCAATGGGCTTGGGAGTTGAGCTAGTATGGCAGTGGCCTGGGTCCAAAGTAATAGAAGTAGCACAAAAACATTTTTTTAGTGTAGGATTTTCCTTGCTCAAGCCTGCCTACTAGAATCGCCAGTGCTTGAAAGGAAAAGTGAATGAAAAATATCGGAATTGGAAAGTTTCCTATGGTACTACTTTTCATGATTTTGGTGCAAAGGAATGGAGCAAAGGAAAACTATAGGATTTGTTCCTTTAGTGTCTCCTTGAAAGAAAAACCGTAGGAATTCTAATTTCCACTTCTCCTCCTTTTCATATTCCTATTCATCAAGCACAAGACTAAGAGATAGTAGCATAATCGCATTATAACCGTACATTTTCTTTTGGTTTGACTTAATCTCACCATGCTTTTTTGCATCCTGTGATCTTCCAATTGTAGTGAATCAAACACCCAGATTGGCAGATATCCTGTGTTTTTAAATTCTCTGTTTTGCACGTGCATTCCTATCCTATTCCTGTCTATTTCCTATCCCTGCATTGATAGAATCCTCAAATTCAAACAAGCCCTTACTCAATTACTTCTGTTATAGCTATGTGTCAAAGAAAACCTTGTGTGGTCTTTCCTGCTCCTGCGGCGCTGTGTTCCACCCCAGCTCAGCTGCTCCAACGATGGAAGGGTTCACCACCGCAGGGATCCCCTCTCCAGACTGTCTTTCGCCGCCTCAGATCTTCTTCCCTGCTGCCGGCAGCCACGGCAACGACATTACCATCATCAACTGAGTAGATGACCTTGAAAACTACACGGGTGTCGGATTCTGGGTTTCGGCAGACCCTGAAGGTTCGAACTCTGGGGTGCGCGCAAAGATCGTGCCCTCTACCTCTCCGTCTCGTCAGGATCTAGCTACTGCAAGAACAACGCGAGAGACACAAGATTTATACTAGTTCGGGCCACCATTGTGGTGTAACACCCTACTCTAGTTTGTGGCGGGTGGATTGCCTCTTGGGCTGATGAGGAAGAACAGTACAGGTGAACGGCCTCGCGTGGACCTGTTCTTGGCTAGGGGATGAGCTGCTAGGGGGAGTTCGATCGTCCTCCTCCTCTCTCTCTCTCTCTCTCTCTCTCTCTCTCTCTCTCTCTCTAGACGCTGGATCCTCTGGATGCTGGATTGGATCCCCCCTCCTCAGTGGATGGTTAGCCCTATTTATAGGCAAAGGCCCTGGGCCTCTTCCCAAATATTGAGCGGGAAGGGCGCCAACAATTGGCCAATTTGAAGGCTTAAAGAGCCGCTCTTTGAAGACGCCGGGCTTCTGCGGCAGCCGCCTGGACGCCCGTCCGGCTATGTCGTCAGCTTCCTGGTTGGTGCCACGGGGCACGTGCTTCAGCTCCAGCCCCCAGAACTGCTTTTCCATCCTGCGGACCTCTGCTAGGTAGGCCTCCATATGCTCGTCCTTCGGCTCGTACACCTTGTTGGAGAAGTTGACTAGGAGCTGCGAGTCGCCTTTGACGGTCAGGCGCTTCACTCCCAGGGCCGCTGCGGCCTTCAACCCTGCTATCGGTCCCTCATATTCTGCTATGTTGTTGGAGACCTTTTCTCCTTGCTGGAAACAGAGTTGTACTGCATAGCAAAGCTTATCCTGAGTGGGTGATATCATCATAGCACCAGCCCCCGCGCCGTGCCTGGAGAATGCCCCGTCGAACTACATGACCCGGCCTTCTGGCGCCTCGCTCCCTAGGGAGAGGGAGCGATCCTCGTCATCCTTGAGGCCCGGCGCCTCTGTCCATTCCGCCACGAAATCCGCCAACGCGGCTCCTTTGATGACCCTAGTTGTGCTGAACTCGAGCTGAAACGCTTGCAACTCTATGTTCCACTCAGCGACCCTTCCGGCTGAGTTAGGGCTCCTGAGCACCTTCTCCAGGGGGTACGATGAGAGATGAGACGACCTTGATCGGGTGAGCTTGGAAGTAGTGCCGCAGCTCGCGCAAGGCCACCAGCAGCGCGAGGAGGAGCTTCTGGGGCATCGGATATCGGGCCCTCGCGTCCCGTAGCACCGTGCTAACGAAGTAGACCGGGTGCTCAACAAGGCTGTGTGCAGCTTGGGTCGTGGCGCCCTCGGGAGGTGAGGACACCTCGCGAGATGCCGTGGCCTCGGGAGGTGGACCATCCGGGCATGCTGCCTCTCCTGTCTCTTGTGCGTCCCTCGGCGGCTGACTCTCTTCATCTGTAGCTTCGGCTCTCTCGAGCTTTCCCTGTTCCCGTCTTGTCTGACCTCGGGCTGCCGCTGTGGTCTTGGACTGGCGCTCCTCCCTAACCGCCACCAGTGCTGCGCTGGCAGAGTAGGGAGTGGCGGCAAGGTAAAGCAGCAGAGGCTCCTGAGGGCGCGGAGCCACCATGACTGGGGGACTGGTTAGGTACCTCTTGAGATCTTGAAACGCCTTATCTGCCTCTTCAGTCCATTCAAAGGGCCCCTTTTTCTTCATAAGCTGAAAGAAAGGCAGCGCTCGTTCCCCCAACTTGGAGATGAAGCGCCCTAGCGCGGTCACACGCCTAGTGAGCTTCTGCATTTCTCTGAGGGTCTTTGGCAGACTCATGTCCTCGACCGCCTTGACCTTCTCGAGGTTGGCCTCGATGCCACGGTGAGACACGAGGAATCCCAAAAGCTTGCCCGAGGTAACGCCAAACACGCATTTCTCCGGGTTGTGCCTCAGGTTCACTGCGTCGAGGCTCGCGAAGGTCTCCTCCAGGTCTTGTATCAGGGTCCTGGCCTCTCGAGATTTCACCACAATGTCATCGACGTATGCTTCAACATTCTTCCCGAGCTGTGGGCCCAAGGTGATGTGCATCAGCCGCTGAAAGGTTGCCCCTGCGTTGCTAGTCCAAACGGCATGCATGTATAGCAGTATACCCCGCACGGGGTCAAGAAGGCGGTCTTCTCAACGTCTTCTATTGCCATCTTGATCTGGTGATATCCTGAGAAGGCATCCAAAAAGCACAGCAGGTCGCATTCGGCGGTGGAGTCGATGATCTGGTCGATGCGAGGGAGCGGGACCGGATCTTGCGGGCATGCCTTGTTGAGGTTGGTGAAGTCGACACACATGCGTTCCTTCCCCCCTTTCTTGGGTACAACGACAGGGTTGGCCAACCAATCTAGGTACCGGACCTCGCGAATAACTCCAGCGGCTTCCAACTTGCGGGTCTCTTGGACGATGAAGGCCTGCTTCTCTGCGGACTGCCGCCTGGCCTTCTGCTTCACGGGGCGCACATTTGGGCATACGTTGAGGTGGTGTTCGATGACGTTCCTGGGGATCCCTGCCAACTGATCAGGCTCCCAAGCGAACACTTTCTTGTTTGCACGCAGGAACTTGACCAGGGCCCCCTCCTGCTCAGGCCCCAGGTTGGCGCCAATGGTGAAAGTGGCGCTGGAGGACCCGTCTTCGTCAACGGGTATCTGCTTGGTTTCTGCCTTGTCCTGGGTGAAGAACTGCTTCTTCTTGGTAGGCGCAGCCCCCTTGGGCTCAAGGGTCCCCGCGTCGGCGGGCTGCGCCGATGCCGTCGCCTTGAAGGCGAGCTTGAGTACTCACAGGGCGTCCCCGGTGTCTCCGTGCACGGTGAGGGTACCGTTGCTCCCGGGCATCTTGATGAGGTTGTACGCCGGGTGCGTGGCGGCCATGAACTGAGCCAGTGCCGAGTAGCCGAGGATGGCGTTGTAAGGGAGGCCGATGGGGGAGATGTCGAAGTCGACCATCTCCGTGCGGAAGTTGTCGTAGGTGCCGAAGGTCACCGGGAGCCGGATCTGTCCCAAGGAGTCGGACGACCCGCCCCCGACGCCTGAGAAGGATCGGCTGGGATGTAGCCGCTCCCGGGGTATGCGGAGGAGGTTGAAGGTCTCGACCGAAAGCACGCTGAGGCCCGCGCCACCATCGACGAGGGTTCTGGTGACGGCCACCTGGCAGATGGTGGGGGTGCACAACAGGGGGAGCGCGCCCGAGCCGGCCAAGTTAGCTGGGTGGTCTTCCGAGCTGAAGGTCAGGCCAACCTCGCGCGCCGCCCGGTCCGTGGGAGCCCCCTGCCGTGCGGAAACGACGCCGATCTGGCGGGCAAACGGCTTGAAGTGGCGGCTCGTTGGTGGCGCCTGCGAGCCGCCCAGGAGGGCCGCGACAACCGGGAGCGTCGACGTTGCTGTGCGGCAGCCCGGTCACATAGGCAGGCGCCAGGGTGGTGCTTGTTGCTCGCCTCCCGTCAGGCCGGTGGCGGTGTTGACGGCGAGCGATGGGGAACGGCGAGGACGTCCACCAGCGAGGGCCGCTGGCGTGGCGCGAGCTCGACGTGCGCCGTACATGGATGCAGCGGTCGGAGGAGAGCGGAGCGGCGGAAGGCAGATTCCGGCGCACCCCTACCTGGCGCGCCAAATGTCGGATTCTGGGTTCCGGCAGACCCTTAAGGTTCAAACTCTGGAGTGCGCGCGGAGATCGTGCCCTCTACCTCTCCGTCTTGTCAGGATCTAGCTACTGCAAGAACAACGCGAGAGACACAAGATTTATACTAGTTCGGGCCACCATTGTGGTGTAACACCCTACTCTAGTTTGTGGCGGGTGGATTGCCTCTTGGGCTGATGAGGAAGAACATTACAGGTGAACGGCCTCGCGTGGACCTGTTCTTGGCTAGGGGATGAGCTGCTAGGGGGAGTTCGATCGTCCTCCTCTCTCTCTCTCTCTCTCTCTCTCTCTCTCTCTCTCTCTCTCTCTCTCTCTCTCTCTCTAGACGCTGGATCCTCTGGATGCTGGATTGGATCCCCCCTCCTCAGTGGATGGTTAGCCCTATTTATAGGCAAAGGCCCTGGGCCTCTTCCCAAATATTGAGCGGGAAGGGCGCCAACAATTGGCCAATTTGAAGGGGAACATCTGGTACACTTATCCTGACTAAAGTTGGTCTTCGCCTGCCAAAGGCGCTGATGATGACGCCGGCTTGGGCTCCACAGTGACTTCCTCCTTGTCGCGGAGCTGGTCTTGGTCTCGTTGCACTGAAATGGGTGCCTTTGCTTGATCCTCTCGCCTGCGCTTGCCCCCTTTGCACCAAAGAGGAAAGGGAGGACACTGCGCGGGCTGGCGCCCGCCTGGCACCCTTGGTCGTCATGGCTTGCGTCATGGGCACCTCGTGAGGTACCCACCTTGATCTCCCCGCCTCCTCGCGAGCCAGCCTAAGGAGGCCATGCTTGAGGAAGCGCTGTGTTGTCCGCCTCGCGAGGCTTGGCCCCTCGCGAGGGTCTTGAGTCTTGTGTCAATGCAGATGGGCCGCCCTGGGCCTCTATTTGAGCCACGCCACAGGTCGCAGGCAGGCAAGTCTGGGTACCCCCGTTCCCAGAACGCTGACAACGGGTCCGCAAGAGAGGTCGCACTCTTCCGTGTCTGCTTACGTTATGCGTCGCTTAATATGATGGCATGCTACAGACTCTGAGTCAGGTCCAAACTAATGCTGAAACTTGAGTTTTTAAATGGTTGTGGGGTACATATTGGGGCAGCAATCAGTACTATCTATCTACTATCTGGTTAATCTCCGGTGTCTACTATGAGTTTCATGTTGGGTGCAAACAAACATTAAAGGAGCCATTATCTGTATTTTTTAACTAAAGCTATTATCTGCCTGGTATCATTGGTTTTGGGTCTATCCACAGTTTGCTACCATCACTCTTGATTTCTGCATGCACTCCTTACATAATATCACTATGTTTTATTCCTATGCATGCCAGTTATTGTACACAATGGAACTGATCATGTAGAGCAAAAGAGACGACCCTTGCATGGCAATAAAATTTCATGCAGACGTCGTTCCATGGTGGGCGCAAAGGCAGCCCCCCTCCACCCATTTCGGATCGTAATCAAGAGGAAGATAACTATTATGAGGGGGATTCAGAAGGAGAAGACCACTCCTATTTACCCCATGAGGTCTTCGCTCTAACTTGGCATGCTAATGTTGGTAATATCATGCATATGGTGCCTTGCATTGCTTACTGTATACATTAAAGATGTCATCTGCTTAGTTTAGACATGCTTTGTGTCAATGCCATCTGTTTAGTTTCTTTATCGTATATGTGAATCATGCAATGCCATCTTGTCTAGCCAGGCATCATATATGTGAATTTTGCAATGCCACCCTGGTTAACCAGTCATCTTATATGTGAATTATATCATGCCATCATTTTTTTATTACGTGTTAAATTTGTCAACAATTTTAGTACATTCAATTACTCTTCTTGTGCATCAGCCATTTGGCACGGTCATGGAAAAATCTGGAGTGGAAACAAGGTCTTCAGAGCAGACAATGCTATCTGACGAAGCGCATGTCTTGCTGGTTACCGATAGCTCCTCAGAGGAGGATTCAGAGACAGATGACCAGTCATATTTCCCCCCCGAGGTGCATGCCCTTACCTGGCAGGGTTATGTTGCTCATATCGTGCGTGTGGTATCTTGCATTGCTATGTCATTTGCTTAGTTTAGACATGCTTTGTGTGAATGCCACCTGTTTAGTGTCTAATTACCATATATGTGAATTATGCAATGCCATCTTGTTGCAAGACATTATATATGTGAATTATGCAATGTTATCTTGTTGCAAGGCATTATGTATGTGAATTATGCAATGCCATGCTGTTTAGGCAAGTGTCATATATGTGAATTATATCATGCCGTCCTTTTTTTGTATTTCTCATTGCTTTTGTCGACAATGTTTGTATATTCAACTGCTCTTCCTGTGCATCAGCCATTTGAATTGGTGATGGAGAAATCTGGAGTGAAAACAAGGTCCTCAGAGCAGACGATGCTACCTGTTGAAGCAGATATCTTGCAGGTTACAGATAGCTCTTCAGAGGAGGATTCAGAGGTAGATGACCAGTCCTATTATCCCCCTGAGGTGTATGCTCAAACTTGGCAGGGTTATATTACTCATATAATGCATATGTTGTATTGCAATGCTTAGTTTTTACATCATATACACAATATTGAATGCCATCTCCTTAGTTGACAGATCATATATGCGATTGCCCTTTGCTCACTTCCTTAGTATATAAATCATATATTTGAATTATGTCATGCCATGATGTTTACATAGACAGCATGTATCTGAATTATGGCATGCCAACCCATTTTCTAAAGACATAATATAGTTATATCATCTCATCCTGTTTACATAGTCATCATATTTTAAATTATGTCATTCTATCCGTGAATTATATCATGCCATCATGTTTCCATCGATGGCATGTTTGTGATTTATGGCATCGTATAGTTATATCATGTCATCTTGTTTACATACTGATCATATTTTGAAGTATGTCATTCTATCCTGTTTAGTTAGCCATCATACATGTGAAATTGTGTCATGCTATCCTGTTTAATTAGCCATCATATATGTGAAATTTTGTCCTGCTATTCTGTTTGCTTAGACAACATAAATGTGAATTATTTCATGCCCTGTTTTCTTCCCTACTATCCATTGCACCTATCTATCTTACAATGTATGTACATTCAATTACTTTTCTTGTTTATTAGCCATTTCAATTGGAGGGAGTGATGGCAGTATCTGTGGGAGTAAAAACACGGTCTTCAGAAAAGATCGTGCTACCTGTCGATGCAGATAGAACCACGGTTGTACTTGCCCAGGAACCAACCCCACCACACATAACCCACACTCATGCAGATTGTAACCCTACCCAGTTGGACAGAGAACCAACTACACCCCTTATAACCCCAACCCCATCAGATAGACACCCAGTTAGCGTCGACACAACACCGTATCCACCACAGACCACCCAAACACGAGGAGTTAGTAAGGCAACTGTAGTGCCCAAATCACGAGGACCACCACTCCGAACCCGAAGTCAACGCTTAAAGGAGAAGAAGAATTGTTCTCAGGTCAGGTTCCGTAGCTATGGTTCATACTACTTTGCTCTTGCATCACTGTATTTACTGATACCAACTAATTTCAAATTTGAAGGATGCAATTGAAACTCCAATGGCGTAACAGGTATGTTTTAAACCTGTTTCTCCAACGTGTTTGGCTGTTTGTTGTTGTAACTTGCTCCATGTTGATTTCCGTTTCAATTGAATAAATAGTTATGTTCTCATGCCATGCACATTACAAGTGTTGTTATTGTTGTGTAGTTTCCCACACTTATATTCTGTCTATGCTGCTTTGTCTTAAATAGATATGATTCGAACTGTATCTATCTTGATTTGGCAACATAAACTAGAATGATATAGACCATACAGTGACCATACTACACAGATATATGTTTGTTTCATGCTGTTATCCTGTCCACCTTACTACTGAGCTGGTTTACCAAAATGAATTTCATATACTACATTGTAAACCTGAGATGTGTTTGTTTGTTTCTCTTTTAGAATGCGGATAAAATATTGGAGAAGAGTACCCTGTTATGCAATGGTAAAGGAAGTGATGCAGATAAGGTTCAAGATAGTGAGACATCCCTGTTGGTCTCCAAGAAAGCTGATAAAAACTATATTGAAGACACTGAGACAACCCCAAAGTCCTGTCTTGATGTAGTGTTCGAGTTACTGGATACCACTGCTGGCACCAGCTCTTCGAACTCGTTTCCTGAATTAGTTCAGCTTCTTGAGCCTCAACTTCAAGTTGAAAGACATTGATCAGATGTTATGCGACAGGAAGCCGAAGGACTGAGGAAGTCCCTGCAGAATTCAGATGCATACTTTCTGGTGCAACAACAAGCGCTGGAGGACTTAAGCTCCAAACAAGAGAAAGTTAATAAGCTTGCTAAGCATCTTGCCAGCATTATGGGTACCCAGGATATTGTTTCTTGAGCTCTTCTGAAGTGGTTTCAGTTCTGGACTTGTTTTGCTGTGGCGTTTATATGCTGTTGTGTTTCCTATATTTGCACTGGTGGCGAACTTTGATGCCCAGTGGATGTAATATGTGTTATAGCCGTGATAGCCTAGTGTAAGTTGCTTGCTTATTTATTTCCTTGTTGTCTTATTTATTTGTTTGCTTGTAGTCAGTGCAGTTCTTTTTCTGCGGTTTGCTAGTGGCTGCAATAACCTATTTTTTAAAATGAGGCCACAATAACCATGGGCTAATATTTACTATAGTCACACTGGGCGTCCTACGGGCCGTAGAAACAGTGCGCCTTCTACGGGCCGTATAAACAGTGGGCCTTCTACGGGCCATAGAAATAGTGGTCCTTCTACGGTCTGTAGAAACAATGGGCCTTCTACGAGCCGTAGAAACAATGGGCCTTCTACGGGCCGTATCATCAATGGGCCTTCTACGGGTCGTATCACCAATGGGCCTTATATGGGCCATATGATCGATTGGCCAAACATGGGCCAAACAGACTGCATTCTGGCCGTAAACGGGCTAGAGTTGGAATGGTCCGTTCATGGGCCGACCATAACGGGCCATCGTTAATAGGCCATATTTGATGACGCTATGAAAACGGCCCAATGTATTAACGGACCACAAACGGGCCGACTGTAACCAAGGGCTGAATTTGGCCCACAAGCAGAAAATGACAGTAACGGGCCGTAAGTAAACGAATGTTGGAAAATAGCCCAAGAATAAATGGGCTATGAGAAGGCCGAAAGATAACATGGGCTGGAAAAGGCCCAACGGAATAACGGGCCGTTAATGGGTATAAAGTGATAAAATGTTCTTTACGCGCCAGTTTCACCACGGGCCGTTAATGGGTGTAAAGTGATACACTATTCATTACGGGCCAGTTTCGCCACGGGCCGTTAATAGGCCAAGAGTTACATAGGGCCTCATATGGGCCGAAAGACGTCATGGGCCATACATGGGCCAGAAGTGAAAATGGGCTGGAATCATATTGGATGGCCCAGATGATGCTACTGGGCCTAATTCGAATAGAGCGTAACGGGCCTTGGGTTAGCGGGTTGTAAATGGGCTATATGCAAACATTCCGTTAACAGGCTTTCCATGGGCCGGCCCGCCAGCTTTTGACCAAGTCAAACGGGCCGACCTTTTCACAGGAATGGGCCTCTGTTGGGCCATGACACATGTCGACGTATCATAGGCGCCTATCTGACCCACTAACGAGCTGACACGTGTTTCGTTCGGCCAATAAGAATTTTACACGTGGAAATTTCCCATTGGTCGGGGCTGTTAACGGGTTATCGGATCCAAAACCCGACCCGATAGCTTAACGGCGTTTCGTTACGGTGGATGCCACGTGTCGGTCACCCTTGACGAAAGCACTTCTGTGACGCGCGATTTATCGTCATGGAAGTGGACACTTCCGTGATGATAATTTTGGTAATGTCATGGAACACTTCTACGACAACACAGGTATGACTATCTTGATTCTGTCATAAATTTGTCATGGATGTACATGCATGACAAAAAACGCGACCTACTGTGACAAACACGTATCATCACGGAAGTGTATTTTTTTGTAGTGTGTAGTTGTCCACCATGGTCGGGTCGATGGTCTACACCACCGAGACATCTGTCTCCCTCGCGTGGGTCTCCACTCTATGCTTGTCGAACTCCATTGGAGTGCCGCTGGACATCCCCTCTCTATGTGTCGTTGTAGGTGTGCTTGCTGTGTTGTGGGGCGCGATCGAAAGGTTGAAGAGACTAAGGTTATAATGGCCGCGGGAATTAAAGGGGAAGCCGGACGACCAGGAATATCGGCAGGCCCTGATGGAAATTCTAATTTGCAGCATGTAACTCCATCGTGCCACACGTAACTACATCGCGTGGCAACGCGTGCGGCGCAACCGCATGCATACAGGGCCCCTGACGTGATCGTGTGCACGCCCGACCGTTAGCAGAGCGCGCGCGGAGGGACGCGAGCAGAGCGCTCCGTGGTCGCCTCAACGACGAGCAACCATATATATATATATTCATATAGCAATTGAACACGCAAGGAAAAGCTGTCCACAAGCCGAGCGCGCCGACGAACGCGAGTAGAGCGCGCCAACGGACACAACCAGAGCACGCGGCGGCGCCTAACGGTGGGATAGACCTTCATTCAAGCCAATCAAAATAAGACTGGAAAGGACATGTCTGTATTGAGCAAAGGGATCACACATGTCTGTATTGACTGGAACGAGAATGCAATAGCAAAATAAGAATTAGGGCCACGATGATGCGATCGCAGTGGTGGTTACAGGAGGCAAGAAGAAAGATGCATCAATCAACGTACGACCTCCTTCTCCTCAACTCAGTGCGCCGGCCGAGTCACCGACCGGCGGCTAAGGAGCGGCGGCTAAGGAGCGGCGGCTTGTGTGGTGAGGTCAAGGTGCTTCTCAGCTAAGGCATCCAAGGCTTCCAGCCGGCTGAAGAAGGCCAACGTCGTAGCGTCCTCACTGGCCTTGTAGATACCTATGTACACGATTGGCTCGTACACATGGATGTGTAGGTCGACGGTTTCTTGCAGGGCGAGGCGCCTCGCAGCGAGCGCGACCTCCAGGTGGACATTCTTTGTGGCGTTGGCGGGCAGTCGCAGGTCCACCATTGCTTGAAAGAGGTTCCAACCATGGAGGTCGATTAGGGTGGCAGGTAATGAGGAGCCCAGGTGCGTGGGCTGGAGGAGTACGGCGATGTCGTCCGCGAGCTTCTTGACGACGGTGAACCTGTTGGTGGTGTGAACGATCATCTGGTCCAACTGAGAGTCGTAGCTGGTGTCAATGGCGGCCATCCACCAGCTGGTCGCCAACACTGTATGGAGACGGTCCACGATGCCATGCCGCAGGCCGGCATCGTGGACCATTTGGCACAGCCGCTGGCTGCTCGCGCGCATCGCCGCCATGGGTCTAGAGTGGGCACTTTTGCGCTTATTAGTGTAGGTGCTTAGGCAAATGCTTAGGTGTGTACGATGTGGTAGATGCATTGGAATGGAGGGGCGCCTTTATATGAGTGCAAACTGCGTTGCATTCACATCGTGCTGCCTCTTTTCCCGGTCCTCCAATTACTTCTCTCATGCCTTCACATGATGCTAATTGAAGGAGGATGCATCATTGGCCGTTCAACATTTCGGAAACCGCTAACCTCTCCCTCGTTTGCATTAAAGCCGTATTGGGAAATGCATCACCCGCTGTCAAATCAAATAGTACTGCGCCGCCCGCTGCACGCCTGGCTGAACACGCCTCCTCGCCTCCATCTATGCTTAATTACTGAATTTTAGTTGCAAAATTTAGATACTGCTAGTGATTTTTAGCTTCATATTTTGACAAATCGCAGTGTTACAAGGTCGACAAATGGCAATGTTACTAGATCAACAAATGTCAATCTTTCTAGTTTGCAAATGGCAACATACCTAATATGACAGATGCAAATCGCACCAAATTGTTTGTAAGTGGTTCACACGGGTCATCCAAAAGAACCGTTTGTGTTCAAGAGATGCGCAAATCCTACTCTCACTTTGCATATGGGTGTTCTGTCTGAGGCCCAGTGCCAGTTGCTGTTTTTTGCCTATTTCAGTGTTTCGCAGAAAAGGAATATCAAACGGAATCCAAACGGAATGAAACCTTCGCGAGGATCTTTCTTGGAACAAGCGCAATCCAAGAGACATGGAGTCGAAGTCAGAGATGCAACGAGGCGACCCCGAGGCAGGAGGGCGCGCCCCCACCCTCGTGGGCCCCTCGTAGATCCACCGACCTACTTCTTTCGCCTATATATACTCTTATACCCTGAAAACATCCAGGAGAGCCACGAAACCACGTTTCCACCGCCGCAACCTTCTGTACCCGTGAGATCCCATCTTGGGGCATTTTCCGGCGATCTGCGGAGGGGGGTTCGATCACGGAGGGCTTCTACATCAACACCATAGCCTCTCCGATGATGTGTGAGTAGTTTACCACAGACCTTCGGGTCCATAGTTATTAGCTAGATGGCTTCTTCTCTCTCTTTGGTTCTCAATACAAAGTTCTCCTCGATGTTCTTGGAGATCTATTCGATGTAATACTCTTTTGCGGTGTGTTTGCCGAGATTCGATGAATTGTGGGTTTATGAACTTGATTATCTATGAATATTATTTGGTTCTTCTTTGAATTCTTATATGCATGATTTGATATCTTTGCAAGTCTCTTCGAATTATCGGTTTAGTTTAGCCTACTAGATTGATCTTTCTTGCAATGGGAGAAGTGCTTAGCTTTTGGTTGAATCTTGTGGTGCTCGATCCCAGTGACAGAAAGGGAACCGACATGTATTGTATTGTTGCCATCGAGGATAAAAATATGGAGTTTATAACATATTTCTTGAGTTTATCCCTCTACATCATGTCATCTTGCCTAATGCGCTATTCCGTTCTTATGAACTTAATACTCTAGATGCATGCTGGATAGCGGTCGATGTGTGGAGTAATAGTAGTAGATGCAGAATCGTTTCGGTCTACTTGACACAGACATGATGCCTATATTCATGATCATTGCCTTAGATATCGTCATAACTATGCGCTTTTCTATCAATTGCTCGGCAGTAATTTGTTCACCCACCGTAATATGTGCTATCATGAGAGAAGCCACTAGTGAAAACTATGCCCCCCCGTTCTACTTTACATCATATAAGTTTCCGACCTAAAATTCTAGTTTACTATTTATTTTGCAATCTTTATTTTCCAATCTATACAACAAAAATACCAAAAATATTTATCTTATTATCTTTATCAGATCTCACTTTTGCAAGTGGCCGTGAAGGGATTGACAACCCCTTTATCGCGTTGGTTGCAAGGTTCTTGATTGTTTGTGCAGGTACTAGGCGATTTGCGTGTAGTCTCCTACTGGATTGATACCTTGGTTCTCAAAAACCGAGGGAAATACTTACGCTACTTTGCTGCATCACCCTTTCCTCTTCATGGGAAAACCAACGCATGCTTAAGAGGTAGCAAGAAGGATTTCTGGCACAGTTGCCGGGGAGATCTACACTCAAGTCAAGACATACCAAGTACCCATCACAAACTCTTATCCCTCGCATTACATTATTTGCCATTTGCCTCTCGTTTTCCTCTCCCCCACTTCACCTTTGTCATTTTATTCGCCCTTTTTTGTTCGCCTCTTTTCGCTTGCTTCTGTTTGCTTGTGCGTTGGATTGATTGTTTGTCACGATGGCTCAAGATAATACAAAATTGTGTGACTTCTCCAATACCAACAATAATGATTTTATTAGCACTCCGATTGCTCCTACTACCGATGCTGAATCTTGTGAAATCAATACCGCTTTGTTGAATCTTGTTATGAAAGATCGGTTTTCTGGCCTTCATAGTGAAGATGTCGCTACCCATCTAAACAACTTCATTGATTTGTGTGATATGCAAAAGAAGAAAGATGTGGATAATGATATTGTTAAATTGAAGCTATTTTCGTTTTTGCTTAGAGATCGTGCTAAAACTTGGTTCTCTTCTTTGCCTAAAAATATTATTGATTCATGGAATAAGTGCAAAGATGCTTTTATCTCAAAGTATTTTCTTCCCACTAAGATCATCTCTCTTAGAAACAATATTATGAATTTTAAGAAACTTGATCATGAGCATGTTGCACAAGCTTGGGAGAGGATGAAATTAATGTTACGTAATTGCCCTACACATGGTTTGAATTTATTGATGATTATAGAAAAAAATTATGATGGATTGAATTTTGCTTCTATAAATTTGTTAGATTCGCCGTGGGATGCACTTTTATGGAAATCACTTTAGGAGAAGCTACTAAACTCGTAGATAATATTATGGTTAATTATTCTCAATGGCACACCGAAAGATCCACTAGTAAAAAAGTTCATGCTATTGAAGAGATTAATGTTTTGAGTGGAAAGATGGATGAACTTATGAAATTGTTTGCTAATAAGAGTGTTTCTTCCCATCCTAATGATATGCCTTTGTCCACTTTGATTGAGAATAATAATTAATGTATGGATGTGAATTTTGTTGGTAGGATTTTTTTGGTAACAACGCGTATAGAGGAAATTTTAATTCTAGGTTGTTTCCTAGTAATTCCTCTAATAATTATGGTAATTCCTACAACAACTCTTATGGAAATTTTAATAAGATGCCCTCTGATTTTGAGACTAGTGTTAAAGAATTTATGAATTCGCAAAAGAATTTCAATGCTTTCTTGAAGAAAAATCGCCTAAGATTGATGAGTTGGCTAGGAACGTGGATACAATTTCTCTTGATGTTGATTCTTTGAAACTTAGATCTATTCCACCTAAGCATGATATCAATGAGTCTCTCAAATCCCAAAGAACTTCCATTGATGACTGCAAAGAAAGAACTGCTAGGATGCGTGCAAAAAAAAGATTGCTTTGTGAAAGCGTATTCTTCTAGTTTTCATGATAATAATGATGAAGATCTAAAAGTTATTGATGTGTCTCCTATTAAATATTTGTTTTCCAATGTGAATCTTGATAAATATGGGACTGGAGATGAGTCAACTTTAGTTAAAAGGCGTCCCAATGATTCAGAGTTTTTAGATCTTGATGCAAAAATTGATAAAAGTGGGATTGAAGAAGTCAAAACTTTACATAGCAATGAACCCACTATTTTGGATTTCAAGGAATTTAATTATGATAATTTTTCTTTGATATATTGTTTTTCCTTGTCGCAATCCATGTTAAATTCTCCTCGTGCTTATGATCAAAATAAAGCTTTTACCAAACACATCGTTGATGCTTTAATGCAATCCTATGAAGAAAAGCTTGAATTAGAAGTTTCTATCCCTAGAAAACTTTATGATGAGTGGGAACCTACTATTAAAATTAAGATTAAAGATCATGAATGCTATGCTTTATGTGATTTGGGTGCTAGTGTTTCCACGATTCCAAAAACTTTGTGTGATGTGCTAGGTTTCCGTGAATTTGATGATTGTTCTTTAAATTTGCACCTTGCGGATTCCACCATTAAGAAACCTATGGGAAGGATTAATTATGTTCTTATTGTTGCAAATAGGAATTAAGTGCCCGTAGATTTCATTGTTCTTGATATAGATTGCAATCCTACATGTCCTATTATTCTTCGTAGACCTTTCCTTAGAACGATTGGTGCAGTTATTGATATGAAAGAAGGAAATATTAGATTCCAATTTCCTTTAAGGGAAGGAATGGAACACTTTCATAGTAAGAAAATTAAATTACCTTAAGAATCTATTATGAGATCCACTTATGGATTGCATACCAAAGATTACAATACCTAGATCTATTCTTGTTTTTATGCCTAGCTAGGGGCGTTAAACCATAGCGCTTGTTGGGAGGCAACCCAATTTTATTTTTGTTCCTTGATTTTTGTTCCTGTTTAGTAATAAATAATTCATCTGGCCTATGTTTAATTGTGGTTTTATGTTTTAATTAGTGTTTGTGCCAAGTAGAACCTTTGGGAAGACTTGGGTGAAGTCTTTGCCATCTTGCTGTAAAAAACAGAAACTTTAGCGTTGACGAGATTACATGTCATGTTATACTAGAGAGTTATTTTAGGTTGATTATTTTTGAAGATTATTAATAGACAAATTCCTCACGTCCACCAATTTATTTCAGAATTTTTTGAGTTACAGAAGTATACGTTTGATACAGATTCCTACAGAGTGTTCTGTTTTTGACAGATTCTGTTTCTTGTGTGTTGTTTGCTTATTATGATGAATCTATGGCTAGTATCGGGGGGGGGGGGGTATGAACATAGAAGTTGGAATACAGTAGGTTTAACACCAATATAAATAAAGAATTAGTTCATTACATTACCTTAAAGTGGTGATTTGTTTTCTTATACTAACGGGGCTCATGAGATTTTCTGTTTAAGTTTTGTGTTGTGAAGTTTTCAAAGTTTTTGGGTAAAGATTTGATGGATTTTGGAATAAGGAGTGGCAAGAGACTAAGCTTGGGGATTCCCAAGGCACCCCAAGGTAAAATTCAAGGACAACCAAAAGCCTAAGCTCGGGGATGCCCCGGAAGGCATCCCCTCTTTCGTCTTCGACTATCGGTAACTTTACTTGATGCTATATTTTTATTCACCACATGATATGTGTTTTCTTGGAGCGTCTTGTATGATTTGAGTCTATGATTTTTAGTGTCCGACAATCATCCTAGATGTACACAACTTTTGGGAGAGACACACATGAATCAGAATTTATTAGAATACTCTATGTGCTTCACTTATATCTTTTGAGCTAGACAATTTTGCTCTAGTGCTTCACTTATATCTTTTAGAGCACGGTGGTGGTTTTATTTTATAGAAATTATTTGATCTCTCATGCTTCACTTATATTATTTTGAGAATCTTTTAGAACAGCATGGTAATTTTCTTTGGCTATAAAATTAGTCCTAATATGATAGGCATCCAAGATGGGTATAATAAAAACTTCCATATAGAGTGCGTTGAATACAATGAGAAGTCTGATACTTGATGATTGTTTTGAGATATGAAGATGGTAATATTAGAGTCGTGCTAGTTGAGTTTGCAACAAGTGAGAGAGAGTTTGCAAGGCCATCTCGGTGAGTCCGAGATCCCGATCGGTGAGACGAATTGTCTAGGGTTTCTGGCAGTGGCTATGTCAAATGAACTCAGTGCCGCTGGATAGATCAAATCGGTTGGGCCGAGTTTGACTTTAGGTTTTGGACATATGTGGAAATGATAAAGTGGCTGAGGGTTTTGGACCAATATCACTAAGCACTTTGAGCAAGTAGACCATTAAGCAACACCTCATCCCCTTTAATAGTATTGGCTTTCCTATGGACTCAATGTGATCTTGGATCACAAAAATGGAAATGAAGAGTCTTGAACCTTTGCCAATCTTTGTCCTTAGCATTTTCAAAGGACTTCCACATCCTCTTGTCCTTGCCATGCCATTGTTGAACTGATCTGAAATACACTAGGTAAAGGTATTAGTCCAACAAGAGATATGTTGACATTAATCACCAAAATCACCCAAGGAGCACTTGTGCTTTCAATCCCCCTTTTTGGTAATTGATGACAACATTCATCAAAGCTTTAGATATAGATATGAAGAGTAACAAGTAAAGCTTTGGAAAGACATGTAACATGCATAGGTTCCCCCCTACATGTATGCAATCATGTAAAGATAGAATGTAAGAGCATGTGAATGCATAAGCATGTCAGAGCAAGCAATGAGTTACATGTATATTGGCTATATGCATTAGAGCAAATGATGTAGATAAAAGGAAGTGTACCTTCATGTTCATGAATCCTTCTTGCAAACAATATGTACATCAGCAAGAGATCATCATGCACATGAGTGTGATGCATATACTTACCTTGTGGTCTAGAGCTGGCTTTGGAAGAGACGAAGTTGAGAAAACAGGGTTAGAGAACACAAGAACATTCATTTCAGAAAACCACAAGAGTACCAAGACTGGGATGACATGTAATGGGTGAGTACTTAGTACTTAATTTGGATATAGACATGTCCTCAAAAAATGATTAAAGATATGCAATGAATTCCAGAGATTTTCTTCCTTAGATATGGACTCTTTCTCCCCCTGAATCTGATATTGGATAATGGGAGAAGGTAGGGTAAGAAAATCAGAGAAAGAAAAATCAGAGCATGAAATGGTCCAAACAACCATATATTGACATATCTTTCCCCTCTTAAAGACATGTGACTTCTCTACTCTTTTGTTAACAAGCATATGGAGGAGCTTAGTTGTGCTCTCTCTCCCATGTGATAAGCTTTTATGTGCTCTCTCTACCCCTTTGACATCAATCTCCAATAAGGTAACTTCTGAAGCATGAGTCAAATAGGTTTGGTGCTTGAGACACACTACAAAGCAGCATGTAGTTTAAGATGCGGGTAGAGGATAAGAATCATTGAGTGGAGCTGGAGAAGAAATGAAAGATGCAATGGCAAAAAGTTTTCTCAGCAGTGAAATCAGTAACGCCGATTCATTTTCATCGGTAACACCGAGTTGGCAGTGTCATAGATGGTGCATATCGGTCAGACCAGGTTAGTCCGTGTCAGTTGTACTAATGAACTGTCTACAAGATATTCTTGTGGTTCAGTCTAGCCGATAGGCTTGAATCGGTGAGTCTGAGTTCGATGCAGATGAATTTTTTTGTCAACTCGGCTCACTTGGCAATTGAAATCTCGCAAGGATTTGCAAGGAATTTGATGCAGAATATACAGAGAAAAGCATACAAAAGGAAAAGAAATCAAGATGAAGTTTTTTTATAAGGGGAACAAACAAGCAAGAAACATATGCAAAACATAAAACAAAGAAACACTAGAGAACTTCATCTTGAAGGGGTCGGCGACAAAGTCACCAATGTTAGAGTATATTGACTAAGGAGTCAAGTGATGACACTTGATCGTAGCTCATACTCATCTTTTAAGCTCAAAATGGGGTTACCATTTTCGTTTAAGCACTTTGATTTATTCACATCTTGTTGAGTTGCTTTGACCCATGACTTGGAGTAGAGCTTCTCTAAGATGGAATAGCATACCTTGGGTGGTGGTGTTGATCTTGATCATGTAGTCGAACTTGTGTTGGATGCTCAAAGTTGATGTAGTTCATCAAGAGTTGGGAGCACCACTTATAGTTTGAGTTCATCTTCCTACATGGGTTAGTCTTGCAAGGAAGAGCACTTGTGTATCCAAATTGACAATCATGAAACTTGATACCAAATGAAATTTGATATAAAATTGTCAAAGGATATGTTGAGTGGATTTATGCTTCCTTGCATTCAACATCCATAAGGTAGGAACTTGGTGATGTAGAGATTGCTCAAGATGTGAGTGACTTGAAATCTCATAGATTTTGGCTCATCCAAGTACCTACAAGGGTTAGATAACATGCAAGGGTACAAGTATAGATCCAAGACATATGATCATCATCATAAGAGAAATATCAAGGATTAGTCAAAAAGGGCTCATGCCTTGCATGTATCCAAATGGAGTTTCTACTCCAAGATTAAGGCATCAATAATGTTCAATTCACCTCTCAAACAGCAAAATACTTTCTCATCAAGCGGTTTGGTGAATATATCTGCCAATTGCTTATCGGTACGAACATGCTTTAGATTGATGTCTCCTTTAGCAACATGATCTCGAATGAAATGATGACGAACTTCAATATGCTTAGTTTGAGAATGTTGCATAGGATTGTGATCAATCTTAATAGCACTCTCATTATCACATAGCAATGGAACATGTTTCACATATATCCCATAATCCTTAAGAGTTTGGGTCGTCCAAATTAACTGAGCATAACATGATCCGGCGGCTGCTACCTCATGAGCATGCATTGGTTTCCCCTTGAAGAGGAAAGGGTGATGCAACAAAGTAGTGTAAGTATTTCCCTCAGTTTTAAGAGCCAAGGTATCAATCCAGTAGGAGACAACGCACAAGTCACCTCGTACCTGCACATACAATCAAGAACCCCGCAACCAACGTGATAAAGGAGTTGTCAATCCCTTCACGGTCACTCGCAAAAGTGAGATCTAATAGAGATAGTAAAATAAATATTTTTGGTATTTTTGTTGTATAGATTGGAAAGTAAAGATTGCAATATAGTAAACGAGATGCGATGTAAATAAAAGAGATGCAATATAATAAGAAAGAGAGCCGGGGGCCATAGGTTTCATTAGTGGCTTCTCTCAAGATAGCATGTATTACGGTGGGTGAACAAATTACTGCCGAGCAATTGATAGAAAATCGCATAGTTATGAAGATATCTAAGGCAATGATCATGAATATAGGCATCACGTCCGTGTCAAGTAGATCAAAACGATTCTGCATCTACTACTATTACTCCACACATCGACCGCTATCCAGCATGCATCGAGAGTATTAAGTTCATACGAACAGAGTAACGCATTAAGCAAGATGACATGATGTAGAGGGATAAACTCAAGCAATATGATATAAACCCCATCTTTTTATCCTTGATGGCAACAATACAATAGTGCCTTGCTGCCCCTACTGTCACTGGGAAAGGACACAACAAGATTGAACCCAAAGCTAAGCACTTCTCCCATTGCAAGAAAGATCAATCTAGTAGGCCAAACTAAACCGATAATTTGAACAGACTTGCAAAGATATCAAATCATGCATATAAGAATTCAGAGAAGAACCAAATAATATTCATATATAATCAAGTTCATAAATCCACAATTCATCGGATCTCGGCAAACACACCGCAAAAGAGTATTACGTCGAATAGATCTCCAAGAACATCGAGGAGAACTTTGTATTGAGAATCAAAGAGAGATAAGAAGCCATCTAGCTAATAACTATGGACCCGAAGGTCTGTGGTAAACTACTCACGCTTCATCGGAGAGGCTATGGTGTTGATGTAGAAGCCCTCCGTGATCGATTCCCCCTCCGGCAGATCACCAGAAAAGGCCCCAAGATGGGATCTCACGGGTGCAGAAGGTTGCGGCGATAGAAAAGTGGTTTCGTGGCTCTCCCTGATGTTTCTAGGGTACAAGAGTATATATAGGCGAAAGAAGTACGTCGGTGGAGCTACGATGGGCCCACGAGGGTGGGGGCGCGCCCACCCCCTGGGTGCGCCCTCCTGCCTCGTGGCCGCCTCGTTACGTCTCTGACTTCATCTCCAAGTCTTCTGGTTTTCTTGCGGTCCAAGAAAGATCATCGCGAATGTTTCATTCCATTTGGACTCCGTTTGATATTCTTTTTCTGCAAAACTCTAAAATAGGCAAAAAAAAACAGAAACTGGCACTGGGCCTCCGGTTAATATGTTAGTCCCAATTATACCAAGAAACTCCGTTTGATATTCTTTTTCTGCGATATCTTGGAGACCTATCAGTGGAAATGTATTCCGCTTCGGCGGTGGATAAGGATACCGAGTTTTTATTTCTCGGAGGACCAAGACACAAGAGATCTACCAAGAAATTGACAAGTACCCGAAGTGGACTTTCTATCAACCTTGTCACCGGCGTAGTCCGAATCAGAGTAGCCAACAAGATCAAAAGAAGACCTCTTAGGATACCAAATGACAAAGTTTGGTGTATGAATTAAGTATCTCACTATCATTTTCACAGCCTTAAAATGACAAATTCTGCCACATATGAGCTTGTAAAAGCATCTTTAGGAGAAGGGTCGAACGGAGTTGATGGAAAACCAACAACGAAAAGATATGATCCCCGTGGGCTTATTGAGACATCTCAAAACTTGAGGTGAACTTCTGCCACTAACGAAAACAAACGATTGGATTGATATCAACAAGGAGACGAGAAACTTATCTCACCGGGAGGATGAAGAACTTAGGTCATTTATAAGCACCATAATAGCAACATTCCCAATGGAAGGCTTTAGGTGAAATATAACCCAAGATAACTACAATGAAGAAACGATGGGTTTAATTATCTCATTCTTGACAACATGTGAATCATGAAACACGAAGGGAAATTGTCAAGAATGACATAACACCACCTCAAATGATAAGGTAGAACGAATTGCACTTCGAAATGCAAGAAGAAGAATACTTGAACTCCTCAAAACAAAACATGTGTTGAACACCATGTTTATTTTAGAGTATAGCTTGGCGGATCTTAACTTCGAGAGAAATCTTGAAGAACAATTGAAGAATGAAAGGAATCCTTGATGAGCCACCATGTTGATCCTCCATGAAGAACTCTGATAATAAAAGAATGATCAAACGAAAGGGAAAGTTGAAAAGAACTTCGGGAGAAGCCTTGCAATGATTAGATGAAGCTCCGTGGTGATATAATTGCGAGAGCTTGGAACTCCGAGGAAGACAAGATGAAACAATTGAAATCAAGAATGTGAAGAACCTCCGGAATAGGGAATTGAGTTAACTCGATGAAACAAGAATAAGAATTACATTATGCTTATCCTTCACCAATTAAATTGATGACAAGCAATGGATTTGACATACCACTTATTCTCGTAGAAAAGATCAAGAGAGATATAGCACAAACTTGAGAAGGTCTTCAACGAACCACCGGTAGGATTTGGAAAGAACGAATGAATCTATATGATAACGAAGGAAGAGAACTCTTGAATGAACCACCGTAAGAATTGAAAATGAAAGTATCAAAGGCACAATTCACCGGAAGAATCGGAAAACGAATGAAGATACTTGAGATATTTAGATACAAATGGACGGATAGATCACGAACTGATTAGAGAATACTTGAATGATGCACCGGTATGATTTGGAGAACGAGAGTTGAAAGCTGAGAATGAATAATACTGAGATGATGGGCTCCGGAGAATCAAAATGAAAAGACTCCTGAAATGCTCTGGATGGGTGAAAAATATTCTCACAATCGGAAACAATTATGAGAGGATGACATCAAGCTAGAACCATGAATCTTGAAGGGAATGGACCAAGATTTAAGAGAAACTCTTCTTCGGTCTTCAAATGTTGAGAATGACGATGAGAAACACCACCATGAATTGTTGAGGCACTCCGAAATGAGAATTGGAAAGGTTGAACCAAAGATGAAAAGAATTTGAAAGATCTTGGAGAAAGACATATGACTGGTGAAAATTCATTCTTACGTCAAGCTTTGAAATTTGAGAATAACTTCGGGATAATTAGAAGAGTCAGGTAAGATCCTGGGAAAAGGCCTGTGGGTTAGGGCCCACTCAAAAGACACACCGTTGAACGATTGCTTGAAAAGAGAGATTGCACCGGTTGAATTAAATGACTTGAATGAGATAGCATCCTCAAAAGAAATTGAGTGAATTGAGAATGGAAACTTGTATCTTCTGAGATTTCTTCATCACTCCAGAACAATTGAATAGCGAGAAGTGGATGATTAAGAGGTGCACCTGTACGAGAAAACATTTGAAATGAGGAAAAAGGTATGATCGACACCGAAAGCTTGAATTAAATCCACCGGAGAAGAAAAGAATGAAGAATGATAAACTTGAAGCTCCGTTAGAATCTTCATGAGAATCACCGGATAAGAAACATTGACGGAAAAAAATGGAGACTTCACATGAATAAAATGGATACTTGGTTAAGACATCTGATTCCTTGAAGGAAAAGGGTGGGAGGGCGGGATAAACAAAGGCAACTTGGGATGGATGAAACAAACACCGTTGAGAGAACTTAGAATTGATCTTGCGGATGTTGAAATGATCGGATCCACTTGAAAAGAAGCACACCGGTTGGAAAGAATTGAAAAGACAATCTCAGTGATCAAGAAGGATTAGTATTCACATAGAAATATGAGAACACCGTTTAAGAAAAAGGTATGGAATCAACACTTGACATTGAAGCAACTCGAATACCACAAAACAAAACAAAGGATTTGGCTTGCAGAATAAGCCGGAAACAAACTTATGATAGAGATTTACCCAATCCCATATCATGCATCTGTCGGAAAGATATCATATATGCTATTAGAATTCCCACTTATAAACTCCCGAAACTTTCTGGTTATGCAATCAGGTGTTGGGGATACAGGGGACACAAAATATATCACCCAAACTAACAATACCTAGATCCAGCTGTATCCATCCTTCAACACATAACCAAGAAATTCTCGGAAATCATCTACCTCAACCTTCGAAAAGCATCCGTTATACGAGTCATGGCAATACTCCCGCACTCGCCTCAGTACTAGGCTATCAGGGTTATCTCACCAACAACTGTACAAAAGAGATTTTCGATGTCGGCGTACTAAACTCAGGTATTCCAGAACCGCAACGATAAAATTATGACGACAACACCTCGGAGGTCAACTCCCCGGGACACCTCCACTAAACCCCTGCTGACAGGAGTCAACCAAGACAATGTTGTCATCATAAAACCATCGGAATGATTCTAAGATACCCGCGTGATCCTAAATTTTTTTTTGTGAAATTTGAGAAGAGAAGAGTCAAAACTCTACGTCAGGATGCCTTACCAGAGCGATGAGGAGACTGGGAAGTAAAAAGAATTCCTAATCTCTCCGATATATAATTCCTAAATGACTCAAAACATTTTTCTAGACACAACTCGGCCACTAAAAACGATCAAGCAGAGGGGGCTCCTAAGTCGGGGAAGGCTCTGATTACCAACTTGTAACGCTCTCGATGCGGCTATATCTCCCACGTGTCAAGGCACGACTTAGAGGCATAACCGCATTGAAAGCAATGTCGCAAGTGAGGTAATCTTCACACAACCCATGTAATACATAAGGGAAAGAAATACATAGTTGGCTTACAGTCGCCACTTCACACAATACATAAATAAACATTCATCATCCAGATTACACTCAAGGTCCGACTACGGAACCAAAATGAAAGAAGACTACCCCAAAAGCTACACAGATCCCCGAATCACCCCAATTGGGCTCCACTACTGATCATCAGGAAAAGACACATAGTAACGGCCACGTTCCTCGTCGAACTCCCACGTGAGCTCGGTTGCGTCATCTGCACTGGCATCATTGGTACCTGCAACTGTTGTGGTAGAATCTGTGAGTCACGGGGACTCAGCAATCTCACACCCGCGAGATCAAGACTATTTAAGCTTAAAGGTAGGATAGGGTAGTGAGGTGGAGCTGCAGCAAGCGACTAGCATATATGGTGGCTAACGGCGCAAAAGAGAGCGAGAAGAGAAGCAAAGCACGGTCGTGAAGCTAGAAGTGATCAAGAAGTGATCCTGAAACTACTTACGTCAAGCATAACTCCAACACCGTGTTCACTTCCCGGACTCCGCCGAGAAGAGACCATCACGGTTACACACGCGGTTGGTGTATTTTAATTAAGATCAACTTCAGGTTTTCTACAACCGGACATTAACAAATTCCTATCTGCCACATAACCGCGGGCACGGCTTTCGAAAGTTCAAACCCTGCAGGGGTGTCCCAACTTAGCCCATGATAAGCTCTCGCGATCAACGAAGGATATTCCTTCTCCCCGGGAAGACCCGATCAGTCTCGGAATCCCGTCTACAAGACATTTCGACAGTAATAAAACAAGTCCAGCAAAGCCGCCCGGATGTGCCGACAAATCCTGATAGGAGCTGCACATATCTCGGTCTCAGGGCACACCGGATGAGCAAGACGTCGGGTTGGCATAGACCCTGATTGCCCAGGGGGCGCCGGACATCGCTCGGTTTGGACCAGCACTCGAAGGAGAACTGGCCCGGGGGGGCTAAAATAAAGATGACCCTCGGGCTCTGGAAACCCAAGAGAAATAAAAGGGCATAGGTGAGGCAAATGGTAAAACCAATGTTGGGCCTTGCTGGAGGAGTCTTATTCAAAGCGAACTGTCAAGGGGGTCCCATAAATCACCCGACCGCATTAGGGACGCAAAATCCGGGAACATAATACCGATATGACGGAAACTAGGGCGGCAAGAGTGGAACAAAACACCAGGCATAAGGCCGAGCCTTCCACCCTTTACCAAGTATATAGATGCGTTAATTAAATAAGATATATTGTGATATCCCAACAAGTAAACATGTTCCAACAAGGAACAACATCTCCATGTTCCAACAAGGAACAAACTTCATCTTCACCTGCAACTAACAACGCTATAAGAGGGGCTGAGCAAAGCGGTAACATAGCCAAACAACGGTTTGCTAGGACAAGGTGGGTTAGAGGCTTGGTTTAACAATATGGGAGGCATGATAAGCAAGTGGTAGGTATCGCAGCATAGGCATAGCAAAAGAGCAAGCATCTAGCAAGCAAAGATAGAAGTGATTTCGAGGGTATGGTCATCTTGCCTGAGATCCCGCAAGGAAGAAGAACGAGTCCATGAAGAAGACAAACGGACGTAGACGAACGAATCCTCACAACTCCGGAACGAAACCGAAGCTAACGAGAGAAGCAACCCGGAAAGAAACAAACAAACCACATAGTAAACAACCAACACATAAACATGGCATGATGCGCAAACAAGAATGATGCATGTCCGTTTTAAATATGCATGGCATGGCAAAGTGCACAAACAATACTACAAATTAAGTGGAGCTCAATATGCAACGAGTTGCATATTGATAAAACACCACAACAAATATTTAGTTCGATCTTGTTTAGGTACCCAACAATATTAAATGTTTATTAACATGGCAAGGGGTGAAGCACAACAAAACTACCTATCTAGACAAGTTTAAATGAGGCCGGAACAACAAACAACAATTCCGGAAACTCCTCATATGCATATTTCGAATTCGGTACTGTTCTGCCCTATACATAATTTTAATGTTGTTAAACAGCAAAATAAAGTGCACCATGTTAAACTAGGCATTTTTCTACCCCATTTACATATAAGTTTATTAAATTCCGAGTTACGGTTATTTAGTTATGGAATAAATCATTTTAACATGGCATTTAGCAAAATAAATGCAAACAACAATTTTAGGCATTTTAAATGTTGTTATCATGATGCGGATGACAATTTCAAGTTTTATGCAATTATTACGAAAATGTTGATAAGAGCATTAGCATTTGTCATCGTGGCGGAAAGAAAGTGTGCCACGGCAACGAATCCAAAAATGGTGCCACCGCAACATATCGGTTCCGGTACTCATGGAGATACCGGTGCAAAAGGAAACATGGCGAGAGCGTGTCATGCAAGGATGGTGGGGAGATCCCGGATACCGGGTTCCCACGGGACGACGGCATGGCTAACAAAGAGGAACGTGCATGAAGCAAACGGGCACGGTGCAAACATATGGTTCAACTCAGACAACACACATTCGTCCACGGGTCATCGTTCTCAGCAGTTATACCTTTGAAGCGTGCGTTTTCGGAACGGATCAAGTTCGTCGAAGGAAGTAGTGGTACACGGGCGTAGTGGAAGTAGGGGTACATGAGGACGGTAGAGGTACTCGCGACGGTAGTCGTTCACGTTCACGTTACACGGGTCTTCGGCGACGGTCGTCGTACATGGTTCGGAGTGGTACTTGCATCTTCGGACTTGACGAATCCGAGGGCTTCGGGGTCGACGGTAGTGGTACATGTTACGTCGGGGTACTTGTCGAAATCCACATCGGATGTAGTCGTACACGCACGTAGATGAACTTGACGGGTCCCATGAGTAGTCGTACTCGGCGAATCCACGTAGTTGCACATATCTTTGTGCTGTAGCCAAACTTGATGAAAACCCACGGTGACGGTAGACGTACACGGTCGTCTTGATGGAACTTGGCGGTGGTCTCCTCGGGTCAACAGCGATGCGCAAGGGCTAGAACGCCCAACGGCTTGGGTTGCTCAAGGCCATGGAGACGACAGGCAGCAAGAGGCTGCTAGTGGAGGCAAAGCCACGACGAGGAGGTCCTGCTCCGGCAGCTGCAAGTGGTGGTCGGACGCAGGCAGCGGTAAGGCTTCGGGCGTGAGGGAGAAGGAGCCGGCGCAAGGTGGGTGATGGAGGAGAGCATCTCACGCGCAGGGAAGGAGGTTGAGGCTAGTGCGCTGAAGAGGAAGCAGGAGCAGAGGGGGCGGCGGAGCTTGACGGATCCAGGCGAGGACGACGTCCTCCGGCGAGGTGAGGAGGAGCAGGGGCGCGTCCAACCCTTGGCCTTGGCGACGAGCGGGACTTGAGGCGCAGGAGGATGGCTGGGGCAGGAGCCGCGCGGGGTGGCCCTCCTGGCGGTCGTCGACGGCGGCGGGTGGCGACGGGGCTCCGGCCTGGCTGGGAGGCGGCGAGCCTGGCGCGCCGGAGGTGGGGACGGGGCCCTGCCGGCGGCTGGGTCACCGGAGCGGGGCGGTGACGAGGTGCGGAGGCGCTCAGGCACCTGCGCGCTGGATCGAGGCTCGAGGAGCACCTCTCCTTTGGTGCTGGACACGCACGGGGGCAAGGAAGGGGGGAGGCGCGCGGGATCTAGAGGGGGAGAAGAACACGAGCGCGGGCGCTCCTGGCGGCGGGGGAGGAGAACGAAGGAGAGGGAGAGAGGTCGGGGTAGGGTTAGATAGGGTTGCGGGGGAAGGTTGGGCCGGCCTGGTTGGTTAGGCCCAAGAGGCCGGCGGGTGCAGGCTCTCTCTCTCCCTTTCTCTCATTTTAACCTAAACAGAAAAGAAATTAGAGAGAAGGAAAGAAAGAAAGGGTTAGGGAAAGAATATGCGCAAGGGGTTAATTTCCCTGGACTCACAAAAATGAGCTTGATCCAAGAAAATAGAAGTTGGTGCGAAAGCAAGATTTAAATTCAAACCCATTTGAATTTAATTCAAATGGTTTGAACTAGGACAAAGTTTAGGAAAGGCCAAAAATGTTGAGATGTTTATATGGAGCTCCGGAAAATGATGAAGAAATTATGGGCAAGGTTGGAGACCAAGAGTTGAGATCACAATGGCATGGGATATATTTTTGCAAGTGTGTTATGATCAATTCCAAAACAATGGAATACTATTTTTATAGCTCCCTAATACTATTGGGAGGATATAAGTTATAAAGAGAAATCACCATGTGCATTTCCCTCGATTTAAATGGACCGAAGATCCATACGATTTAGCTGGTTGAATTAAATGACATGATGCAAAGCTCATGATGCAAAGATTAATGACATGATGGCGTGATGGCATGATGCAATGGACAAATAAAAGAGCAAGCACAAATGAAACACATGATGAAACCCGGAATATATGGAAGTCTTCTCGAGCATCGGTCTCGGGGCGTTACACTGGCACTGGGCCTCCGGTTAATATGTTAGTCCCAATTATACCAAGAAACTCCGTTTGATATTCTTTTTCTGCGATACCTTGGAGACGTATCAGCGGTAATGTATTCCGCTTCGGCGGTGGATAAGGATACCGAGTTTTTATTTCTCGGAGGACCAAGACACAAGAGATCTACCAAGAAATTGACAAGTACCCGAAGTGGACTTTCTATCAACCTTGTCACCGGCGTAGTCCGAATCAGAGTAGCCAACAAGATCAAAAGAAGACCTCTTAGGATACCAAATGACAAAGTTTGGTGTATGAATTATACCAAATGACAAAGTTTGGTGTATGAATTAAGTATCTCACTATCATTTTCACGGCCTTAAGATGACACTCTTTGGGGGCCGCTTGATATCGTGCACACATGCACACACTTAGCATAATATCGGTACGGGAGGCACATAGATATAACAATGAACCAATCATAGAACGGTAAACCTTTTGGTCAATGATGTCTACTACGCAACTTTATTCTTGTAGACACGTGTTAGGCCTCCAAGCGCAGAGTTTTGTAGGACAGTAGCAATTTTCCATCAAGTGGATGACCTAAGGTTTATAAATTCGTGGGAGGTGTAGGATGAAGATGGTCTCTCTCAAACGACCCTACAATCACATACAAGAAACCGCTTGTGGCCCCAACACACCCAATGCAATGGCAATTTGTATAGGTGCACTAGTTCGGCGAAGAGATGGTGATACAAGTGTAATATGGATGGTAGAAATATATTTTATAAGCTGAATAAATAAAAACAGCAAGGTAGCAAATAGTAAACAGGCACAAAAAGGGTATTGCAATGCTTGAAAATGAGGCCTAGGGTCCGTACTTTCGCTAGTGCAATCTCTCAACAATGTTAATATAATTGGATCATGTAACCATCCCTCAACGTGCAACGAAGAATCACTCCAAAGTTCCTATCTAGCGGAGAACATACGGAGAAATTATTTGTAGGGTACGAAACCACCTCGAAGCTATTCTTTTCGATCGGTCTATCTAAGAGTTCGTACTAAAATGACACCAAATAATTTCAGATTCATAATACTCAATCCAACACAAAGAACCTCAAAGAGTGCCCCAAGATTTGTACCGGAGAAACAAAGACAAGAACGTGCATCAACCCCTATGCGTAGATTACCCCAATGTCACCTCGGGAATCCACGAGTTGAGTGCCAAAACATATATCAAGTGAATCAATACGACACCCCATTGTCACCACGAGTATTCGTATGCAATACATTTATCAAGTTCTCTCAAATCCATAAAAGTATTCAATCCGATATCAACGAAATCTCAAAGGAAAAATTCAATTCATCACAACAAGATAGTGAGGGGAAAACACCATATGATCCGACTATATTAACAAAGCCCGTGATACATCAAGACCGTGACATCTCAAGAACACGAGAGAGAGAGAGAGAGAGAGAGAGAGATTAAACACATAGCTACCGGTACAAACCCTCAACCCCGAGGGTGGACTACTCCCTCATCATCGTGGTGGCCGCCGGGATGAGGAAGATGGCCACTGGTGATGACCCCCCCCCCCTCCGGCAGGGTGTCGGAACAGGTCTAGATTGGTTTTCGGTGGCTATAGAGCCCTGCGGCAGCAGAACTTCTGATCTAGGTTAACCCCGAGGGTTTTTGAAATATTTGTGAATTTATAGTGTAAAGAGGGGGTGCGAGAGGCCACCGAGGTGGGCACAATCCACCTGGGCACGCCTGGGCCCCCAGGTGCACCCTGGTGGGTTGTGCTCACCTCAGGTAAGACCTGAGGTGCTGCTCTCGCCCATTGGTGGTCTTCTGGTCCATAAAAAATCCACGAAAAGTTTCGCGGTGTTTGGACTCCCTTTGATATTGATTTCCTATGATGTAAAAAACAAGCAAAAAACAGCAACTGGCACTGGGCACTGGGTCAATAGGTTAGTCCCAAAAAATTATATAAAGTTGCTATAAAATGATTGTAAAACATCCAAGAATGATAAAATAACAGCATGAATACTTCATAAATTATAGATACATTGGAGACGTATTAGCATTCCTAAGCTTAATTCCTACTCGTCCTCGAGTTGGTAAATGATAAAAGAAATAATTTATGAAGTGTGAATGCTAGGAAAGTGCACCAGTTTTATCAATGAAAATTTCAATCACTTTTCTTCTCATGTTAAAGTAGCAACCAATTCACATGTTAAGGTTCAAACAATGAATTCTCTTGAAACTCAACGACCTTTGTTCTCAGTCACCAAGCAATTGTAATTCAACTTATTCAACAGAGTTTAAGTAAGAGATCCACATACTCAACCATCATATAGTCTTCTATGATTGCTAACACTCACCGCATACACATGAGCAAAACGTTTCAACTGGACACATAGAAAGATAAGGGGTTATTGTTTTGCCTCCCAACGTATTCACCTCAAGGTTGATGTCAACAATAATAACTCATGCTACCCATATTCAACTGGACATATGTGCCTAGATCTTTCCTCACCACATGATGCTTGCCAAAGCAGAACAATAAAAAGGATTAGAGAGAAAAACTTTGACTCTTGCATAAAAGTAAATACTGAAAAGTAAAAGATAGGCCCTTCGCAGAGGGAAGTAGAGGTTGCCATGCACTTATTTGTTTGTATGCTCAACTCCTTAGTGCAAAAGAACGTCACGTTATATTGCCGCTTGTGATGGCAACCTTTATTATGCAGTATGTCGCTTTTATTCTTCACCATCACAAGTTCGTACAACGCTCAATTTTCTCTTACACTAAATTATCTCACACTTTTAGAAGCAATTTTTATTGCCTTATTGCACTGATGACAATTTACTTGAGGGATCTTGCTCAATATCTAGGTAGGTACGGTTGACTCTTGAAAATAAGATTTGGGTTTTATCGGATCTCGGGTTCCGGCAAAACCCTCAAGGTTCGAACACTGGGATGCGCACAAAGATCTCCCCCTACCGAACCACGCCCTTAACCTCGCTACGATCTCTAAGGCTAGCTTGGCGAACTTGCAACACAAGAGACACTAGATTTATACTGGTTTGGGCCACCGTTGTGGTGTAATACCCTACTCCAGTGTGTGGTGGTGGATTGCCTCTTGGGCTGAGGATGAACAGTACAAGGGGAAGAACAACCTCCTGAGGCGAGGTGTTCTTGTGCTTTGTGAACTTGTGTGGGTGAGGATTACTCAAGATGAGCTGCCTCCTACTATCGTGGCTAGTCCTATTTATAGAGGCCCTGGTCCTCTCCCCAAATATTAAGCGGGAAGGGAGCCAACAACGGCCAATTAGAAAGGGGACAACTAGTACAAGCTATCCTGACAAAAGCAGTCTTCGCCTGCAAAAGGCTATGGCGGTGACGCCGCCTTGGGCTCCATGGTGACCCGCGTCTTGCCGTCCTGCTGGTCTTGGTCTCGTTGCACCGATGTGGAAACCTTTGCTTGACGCCTTAGTACTCCTCGCCTGTGCTTGCCTCCTTAGCACCAAAGAGGAAACAAGGACAATGTGTGTGCTGGCACTTGCCTGGTCTCGATCGTCACGACTCACGTCACTGGAACCTCATGAGGTTTGCCTTGCCTTGATCTCTCCGCCCCTCGCGGGCTAGTCTGATGAGGCTACTGCTGAGGAGGTCTTGCGTCGTCCGCCTCGCGAGGGTCTTGAATGCTTGTTGGTGAAGATGGACCATATGGGCCGGCTCGCAGAGCCACGTCATGGGCCGCGGGCAGGAAAGTCTGGGGACCGCCGTTCCCAGAACGCCGACAGTAGCACCCAGGCCCAAGGCGCGCTCGGGCTTCGCTTCGAGGTGAAGGCAAAGGGCAAGTGCGGAGCGCTGCGGGCCCCAATAGCCTGCGGCCTTGGTCAACGCGTGGAGGTTGATTAGACATGGGCGTCTCCGCTTCCCCACGCTGCCTTTATACCCACCTGGCTAGGTAGCCACCGCGGTCTACACGGTTTCCCTCCCATAGTTGCCACGCACTCCCCCAATTCTCCTGCTTCCCCTGAGATCAGCCCCTTCTCCCAATCCGATCTGAGCTTAGTCCTTCTGTCGCCATGGCGCCGGGTCAAGTGGAGAAAGGGAAGAAGCCCCTGTCTTCCGCCGAATGGCGCCCGGTCATCGAGCCTGCTGTTGGCAGGTCGCTGGTACTCAATCAAGAAGCCATGGACAAGGTGCACCCCATGCTCGCCTCCAGTTTCAATGAGTGGGGAGGCAAGGTGGCCTGGCCTGCGTCTCATTCTCACATCAACCGGACGGCCACCGAGGTCCCATTCTTCATTGACGCCCTTTGGACTGGCTTAGTTCCTCCTTTCTCCGCCTTCTTCAATGCAGTGCTTGCCCATTATCAGATCCACATGATGCACCTTGATCCCCAATCCGTGACCCTTCTTGTCGTCTTTGCCTTTGTCTGTGAGGCCATGGTAGGCGTTGCTCCTTCCGTGGCCCTTCTCCACCACTTCTTCTCGTTGCACCTAATCGACCCCTGGCAGAGTTCGGGGTGCCTGAGCTTCCAGGCTGTGGCGGCAACGGCCAGCGCCGGGATTGACTTCGAGCTTCCGCTGTCCACGAGCGAGTTTCGGACGCGGTGGATATTTGTCGATCTTGGAGTACTCAGCCCCCTGCTTTCTTCTCCATTGGCGCCCTCCATCCCCAACTCCGGGTGGTGCCACCAAAGGCTCGCCGATCCGTGCCTTGCCCTCGTCTGGCTCAGGCTGAAGGACCATGGTGTGACCACACCTATGGTGGTGAAGGAGTTCGTCCGGCGCCGGATTGCTCCGCTTCAACAACATTCTCGGCCAATGTGGGCCTTGCTCAACAGCAAGGACCGTATGAGGCTTCAGGAGTCCGGGCTCCCCCTTGAGGCGCGGCGGATGGTGCTTGAGGTCTTGACTGGTGTCCCGTTGCCAGAAGAGATGCCGGGGAAGAGCTGCTTGCTGTACCGTTGCTCGAACAAGGTCGAATTCGTGGAGTGTATGCCCTCCTTTCATGAGTGGGGGCTACACCTGGTTGGTCTGGTGGGGCCCCGTGAGAACCCCCTCGATGTGGTTCCCCTCCTTGGCGCTGATGTCGAGCTCGCCCCAGGCGTGGGTGCAGGGGGGCGAGCACCGTTGGAGGCCGATGTCGCGGGTGCCGAGGTGCTGATGCTGCCTAGGGCTCCTGAGGCGTCGTCTTCGGGAACTCATAACTCCTGCCCTGGGGGGCCAGTTAAGGGGGCGATACAGCCTGCGACTCCTGAGGCCGCGACTCTCGAGGCCTCGGCAGGTTGCTGTGAGGCGGAGCCCGCTAGCCCCCCTTAGCCTGGCGCTCCTGAGGTTGCCCCTTCAAGCGCTTCTCCAGTCGCGCCTCGCGTTGGCCGCCATGTCCAGCGCTTCGGTCGGCTTTGTGTGGACTTTGAGGAGCTCTGCAAGAGGAAGGGGTCCCCAAGTCGCGGCAGCGGCACCTTCGGGCCATTAAAACAGAGAAAGTACATCGCTGTTGATGTGTAAGTACCTTATCTTTGTGATTCTCTGAGTGCTTCTTCTCTTCCTGACGACGGTTCTTCAGGATCCCTTCCGCCAAGGCCGCGGAATCTCCTGAGAAGCAGCCTCCTCCCGCCTCGTCTGCCCCGCTGGACTTGAGCGCTGCGAGCCCGCAAGCCGCCCGTGGCATGGGACCAGCCGGGGAAGCCAGCCCGCCAGTAGGGTGCCTTGACCTCATGCCTTCGTCGCCTCCTCTTGTCGGCCTCGCTTGGAGCGCGGCCAGTGTGCCAAGGGCCCCTCCCCTGATCTTGGACGACGACTGGTTGGCTTTGATCCTGGGGTCCTCTTCAGACGGCGGGTCTTCACTCGTCTGGGCCCCTCACGCGGCTAGGCCGGCAGCCGCGTTGGCGCCAGCCCCCAGCCCCCTGCTGCTAGGGGCGGGCCGCTTCGGGCCCCATCCGCGTCCCCCACGGTGGAGACGGAGTCAGCGGCATGCTCAAGTCTGCGCAGGAGAAGAGTGTCGTCCGCCACGAGCTCTTTCAGGAAGCGATGGGCGCGATGAACCTGCTTGGCAAAGAGCTCGCGGATGTGGACGCGCGCCTTGTGGCTGAGGGTCTTCAGCTGGTGGAGGAGCAACATAAGTTGAAGGTTGCTATCAACCTCGAGCGCCACCAGCGCGAGCTTGATAATGCGAAGGCCGAGGCCTCTCTCGTAGCCTCGCTCGAGGCCTGCTCCCGAGCTCAGGAAGAGGCCCGGGAAGCTGACCGCCATCGCGAGGTCGCGGAGAAGCGCGCGTGGGAGCTCCAAGCCTGGAGCGCCTCCTTGGAGCAGCAAGTGGAGGTGCGCAGAGCCGCCCTTGCGTCGTTGAGGGGGATGCTTGCCGAAGAAGAAGAGGTCCGGAAGCACGAGGAGGCGTTGGCTCTGGAAGCCGTGGAGCGTAGCCTCGAACTTGAGCGACTGGAGACGAGGGAGCGCCAAGTTGCCCAAGCGGAAGATGTCGTCGGTGCGCGCGAGGCCGAGGCCCAGGAGGAGGTCGATCGCCGGGTGGCCGAGGCTCGCGCGGGTCTTGAGGGAAGGCACGACCTGAAGTTGAAGCTTGCGGAGGCTGAGGCTGAGGGTAGGAGCGCTGCCCTTAGGCCCAGGTTAGCTGAGGAGGAGCGGCGTGAGGAGGCCACCGCGGCCGCCCTGGTCATGGCACAGGCGGAACTGGCCTCCGCCCGCGCCGAGCTGCTCTCTCTTCAGCAGCAGGTTGCTGACGCCGAGTCCGTTGCGCGGCAGAACAAGGAGGAAGTGCTTCAGCGGCGGACGCTGGAGCGCGTGCATGCTCCCATGCTCCAGGACCTATGGAACAGGGCCAATACTGCCCTTGGCCACATCTGTGATGAGAATGCCCCTCATCCCCACGTGGATGACTACGCCAGCCACCTTCGGTTCTTTGCCGACGTGGTGATGCATCTGGAGAACCGCTCCGAGAGAGCTCGCCTGCTTGTCGAAGAGAGGAGCCGGAACCTACTGGGGCACGCATTCTCCCGTGCCTTCAGCCATCTCCAGAACACCTACCAGGACTTTGACTTTGACGCCGCCATTGCTCCAGTTCCGGAGGCCATCCGGGGTGACCTGGCGTGGTGGGTGGAGGATAACGTGGACGTGCTGGTCAGGGCCTTCACCTCCGAGGACGACGCGGTGGTGGTCGTGGCAGATGAGGGCGACATGGTCGATGATGGTGATGGCAGTGTCGGTGATGGTGATGGTGATGCAGGCGATGATGACGACGATGGGGGCAATGAGACCAGCGACGCACTTGAGGATGACCTGGGAAACGCGGCAAGCAACATGTCCGACTGACCCCGTGTTTTCCTACCGCTTGTCCTGCACGTAGAAACTCGAGCGCGGCCCTGGAGATTGTAAGAGCATTTTTGGAGGGGAAGCCCCTCGTGTAAATACACTAACGCCTCTATCCTTTTAGGAAAAGTTGCATATGTGCCTTTATGATCTAACGAATCCTAGGACGAGTTTGCTGTTGTCGTTTACCTTAGCCTAGGCAAGTCCCAAACTGACTCGTGTGGTCACGAGTCTCTGAAAGGCTCCTGAGGCGCCTGCTGATCCGCCTGAGAGGGCTTCATGAGAAGCGGGCGCCCACCGTGGCACGACGTACGCGTGGCGCGCGTGTACCATGCCCATCCCCACTCGCGAGGAAGAGGTAGCGGGCGCTAACTCCGGATTAAGGTAAGAACCAGACAACAAGAAATCGCTCGAACAAGAAAAGACACCCCCACGCACATCAAGGAAAATTCAACTTCACCTTAAATCCAAATCCAGAAGGCAAGGCTACAGAAAAGAGATCCAAAGCAAATGGCCGCGTCCGGCACCTGGTCTAGCCTTCTTGTCTTCGAGTCTTCTCACCAGCACGGAGCTAAGTGCTGCCACTAGGACGTGGGAGGGAGCCCCCGAGGCCCGAGGGCGGCACTCCTGAGACTCCGGGGTGTGTACAACCCCACTCATTATTACGTGAGAGCGTCACGAGCGGAGACCTTCACAGGCATGATCCTTACTTCATATCGCCAAACAAGGGCCCCGCCTTGAGCCTCCCTTGGCCACTGTTGGGGGCGACTCGAAACCAGAACGACACCATGGGGCAAAGGGGACGCCAGCGGCACCCTCGGCGACCACGGGTCCTCTGCCGGGGGTAGCCTCTGGAGCACCTCCCTGGCAGAGGGCCTACCTCCTGGGGGCGCCTTGCTCCGCGCGGCGCTGGGAAGGGCCTTCGTCCCGGCTTCCCTCCTGCAGCCCCCAGCATGCCCTCCTGGTGGCAGGGAGGCCGACGAGCTGGGGCCGCCATCCACTGCTGTGACCTGATTCTCCTGCGTACCATGGTTAGCGTAAGCTTGCTCCTGAGGAATTAGTGGTACCCTATAGCTGTTGTCGCCAGTGCGGTTGGTGAGGCTTCCAGAGGACTCCTGAAAGGTGCCGGCTTCTAGCACCTCCTCCTCCCAGCCCGGCTCGAGGAATGAGCCAGGGTCGTATTCCAGCATGTACTCCCGGTCCACCATGCGGGGCACGTAGGCCTCTGAGGTCGCCACCTCGAAGACCTCACCGTAGTTCCCCACGCTCCATGTCGCCCGACCTAGCGTGCCACCTAGAGGATGGTAGGGTTGCATCCCGCCCGGACCGTAGGTGGCAGTGCTCGTGCCCGCGCCCACCAGAGGTGGCGCGGGCGCGAGCGGGCGTCCAGCTTCGTTGGTTGCGCCGGTGTTGGTGAAGCCTGGTGGTGCGCCTGTGGGCACGCGGGCGCGGCGTGGTCCGCCATGCGACCCGGCCACGGCTTGGGTTGTGAGCAGAGAGCAGAAGGGTGACGCTCCTGAAGCCGCGGCGTCTAAGAGCTCGGCGACGCGCTCTAGCAAAGCATCCCAGACGCTCTCCATTAACTGGCATCGCAGCAGCCCCCAAGCCACTGTGAGCGCGACCCTCATGTTTGCCTGCTCCCGTCGGGTGTGCGGCGCCGTGGCCACAGCGTGGCTTGAGGCCCTTGTGGTCGCTCGCACTTGTCGTGGAGTAAGAGCAGACGACGAGTGACCGCGCCGCCCACGCCCCGTGGTGTTTGGTGGTGCTCGTGCTTCCTGGGGCGCGGTGTTGAGGTCCTCTTGAACAGGCGGCGCCGCCCGGGCTAGCTAGGCTGCCTAGTGGTCGGTGTTCGTCCTCGAGTCGCTAGACATCGAAGCCGCGGAGTGTCGGCAAACCAGCAGGCGGATCAACCGGCGGAAGGAGAGCTCCGGCGCACCCCTACCTGGCGCGCCAAATGTCGGATCTCGGGTTCCGGCAAAACCGTCAAGGTTTGAACACTAGGGTGCGCACGAAGATCTCCCCTACCGAACCACGCCCTTAACCTCGCTACGATCTCTAAGGCTAGCTCGGCGAACTCGCAACACAAGAGACACAAGATTTATACTAGTTCGGGCCACCGTTGTGGTGTAATACCCTACTCCAGTGTGTGGTGGTGGATTGCCTCTTGGGCTGAGGATGAACAGCACAAGGGGAAGAACAGCCTCCCGAGGCGAGGTGTTCTTGTGCTTGGTGAACTTGTGTGGGTGAGGATTACTCAAGATGAGCTACCTCCTACTATGGTGGCTAGTCCTATTTATAGAGGCCCTGGTCCTCTCCCCAAATATTGAGCGGGAAGGGAGCCAACTACGGCCAATTTGAAAGGGGACATCTAGTACAAGCTATCTTGACAAAAGCAGTCTTTGCCTGCAAAAGGCTCTGGCGGTGACACCGCCTTGGGATCCATGGTGACCTCCGTCTTGCCGTCTTGCTGGTCTTGGTCTCGTTGCACGGATATGGAAACCTTTGCTTGACGCCTCGGTACTCCTCGCCTGCGCTTGCCTCCTTAGCACCAAAGAGGAAACAAGGACACTGTGCGCGCTTGTTGGAAATATGCCCTAGAGGCAATAATAAAAGCATTATTATTATATTTCCTTGTTCATGATAATTGTCTTTATTCGTGCTATAATTGTGTTATCCGGAAATCGTAATACATGTGTGAATAACAGACAACAACATGTCCCTAGTAAGCCTCTAGTTGACTAGCTCGTTGATCAATAGATAGTCATGGTTTCCTGACTATGGGCATTGGATGTCAATGATAACGAGATCACATCATTAGGAGAATGATGTGATGGACGAGACCCAATCCTAAACATAGCATAAGATCGCATAGTTCGTTTGCTAGAGTTTTCCAATGTCAAGTATCCTTTCCTTAGACCATGAGATCGTGTAACTCCCGGACACCGTAGGAGTGCTTTGGGTGTGCCAAACGTCACAACGTAACTGGGTGACTATAAAGGTATACTACGGGTATCTCCGAAAGTGTCTGTTGGGTTGACACGGATCGAGACTGGGATTTGTCACTCCGCTTGACGGAGAGGTATCACCGGGCCCTCTCGGTAATGCATCATCATAATGAGCTCAATGTGATCAAAGTGTTTGATCACGGGATCATGCATTACGGTACGAGTAAAGTGACTTGCCGGTAACGAGATTGAACGAGGTATAGGGATACCGACGATCGAATCTCGGGCAAGTAAAATACCGATTGACAAAGGGAATCATATACGGGATTAATTGAATCCTCGACATTGTGGTTCATCCGATGAGATCATCGTGGAGCATGTGGGAGCCAACATGGGTATCCAGATCCCACTGTTGGTTATTGCCCGAGAGCCGTCTCGGTCATGTCTGCATGTCTCCCGAACCCGTAGGGTCTACACCTTAAGGTTCGGTGACGCTAGGGTTGTGAAGATATGTATATGCAGTAACCCGAATGTTGTTTGGAGTCCCGGATGAGATCCCGGACGTCACGAGGAGTTCCGGATTGGTCCGGAGGTGAAGAATTATATATAGGAAGTGCAGTTTCGGCCATCGGGAATGATCTGGGGGTCACCGGTATTGTACCGGGACCACCAGATGGGTCCCGGGGGTCCACCGGGTGGGGCCACCCATCTCGGAGGGCCCCATGGGCTGAAGTGGTCAGGGGGACCAGCCCTTAGTGGGCTGGTGCGCCCCCCAAGGCCCACCCCCTGCGCCTAGGGTTGGAACCCTAGGGAGGGTGCCCACTTGCCTTGGGGGGCACTCCACCCCCCTTGGCCGCCGCCCCCTTGGGAGATTCAATCTCCAAGGGCCGGCGCCCCCCCAGGGGGCCTATATAAAGGGGGGAGGGGGAGGGGGCAGCCGCACCCCTTGCTTTGGCGCCTCCCTCTCCCTCTCCAACACCTCCTCCTCCTCCATAGAGTTCGGCGAAGCCCTGCCGGAGTACTGCAGCTCCATCACCACCACGCCGGAGTACTGCAGCTCCATCACCACCACGCCGTCGTGCTGTTGCTGGAGCCATCTTCCTCAACCTCTCCTTTGCCTTGCTGGATCAAGAAGAAGGAGACGTTACGCTGACCGTACGTGTGTTGAACGCGGAGGTGCCGTCTGTTTGGTGCTAGGATCTCCGGTGATTTGGATCACGTCGTGTACGACTACCTCATCCCCGTTCCTTGAACGCTTCCGCTCGCGATCTACAAAGTGGTATGTAGATGCAATCTCTCTCCCATGACTCGTTGCTTAGATGAACTCATAGATGGATCTTGGTGAAACCGTAGGAAAATTTTTAATTTTCTGCAACGTTCCCCAACAGTGGCATCATGAGCTAGGTCTATGCGTAGTTCTCTATTGCACGAGTAGAACACAATTTGTTGTGGGCGTAGATGTTGTCAACTTTCTTGCCGCTACTAGTCTTATCTTGCTTCAGCGGTATTGTGGGATGAAGCGGCCCGGACCAACCTTACACGTACGCTTACGTGAGACCGGTTCCACCGACTAACATGCACTAGTTGCATAAGGTGGCTGGCGGGTGTCTGTCTCTCCCACTTTAGTTGGAGCGGATTCGATGAAAAGGGTCCTTATGAAGGGTAAATAGAAGTTGACAAATCACGTTGTGGCCTTCACGTAGGTAAGAAAACGTTCTTGCTAGAACCCTAATTCAGCCACGTAAAACTTGCAACAACAATTAGATGATGTCTAACTTGTTTTTGCAGCAAGTGCTTTGTGATATGATATGGACAAAGTTGTGATGAATGATGAATGATCTATATGTGATGTATGAGATGTTCATGCTATTGTAATAGGAATCACCACTTGCATGTCGATGAGTATGACAACCGGCAGGAGCCATAGGAGTTGTCTTTATTTTTTGTATGACCTGCGTGTCATTGAGAAACGCCATGTAATTACTTTACTTTATTGCTAAATGCGTTAGCCATAGTAGTAGAAGTAATAGTTGGCGATCAACTTCATGGAGACACAATGATGGAGATCATGATGATGGAGATCATGGTGTCAAGCCGGCGACAAAGATGATCATGGAGCCCCAAGATGGAGATCAAAGGAGCTATGTGATATTGGCCATATCATGTCACATTTATTATTTGATTGCATGTGATGTTTATCATGTTTTGCATCTTGTTTACTTAGAACGACGGTAGTAAATAAGATGATCCCTCATAATAATTTCAAGAAGTGTTCCCCCTAACTGTGCACCGTTGCGACAGTTCGTTGTTTCGAAGCACCACGTGATAATCGGGTGTGATAGATTCTAACGTTCACATACAACGGGTGTAAGACAGATTTACACATGCAAACACTTAGGTTGACTTGACGAGCCTAGCATGTACAGACATGGCCTCGGAACACAGAAGACCGAAAGGTCGAGCATGAGTTGTATAGAAGATACGATCAACATGAAGATGTTCACCGATGTTGACTAGTCCGTCTCACGTGATGATCGGACACGGCCTAGTTGACTCGGATCATGTTATACTTAGATGACTAGAAGCGGGATGTCTATCTAAGTGGGAGTTCATTAAATAATTTGATTAAATGAACTTTATTATCATGAACTTAGTCTAAAATATTTACAATATGTCTTGTAGATCAAATTGCCAACGTAGTCCTCAACTTCAACGCGTTCCTAGAGAAAACCAAGTTGAAAGACGATGGCAGCAACTATACGGACTGGGTCCGGAACCTGAGGATAATCCTCATAGCTGCCAAGAAATATTATGTCCTACGAGCACCGCTGGGTGACGCACCTGTTCTCCCTGCAGAACAAGACGTTATGAACGCTTGGCAGTCACGTTCCGATGATTACTCCCTCGTTCAGTGCGGCATGCTTTACAACTTAGAACCGGGGCTCCAAAAGCGTTTTGAGAGACATGGAGCATATGAGATGTTCGAAGAGCTGAAAATGGTTTTCCAAGCTCATGCCCGGGTCGAGAGATATGAAGTCTCCGACAAATTCTTTAGCTGTAAGATGGAGGAAAATAGCTCTGTCAGTGAACACATACTCAAGATGTCTGGGTTGCACAACCGCTTGACTCAACTGGAAGTTAATCTCCCGGATGAAGCGGTCATTGACAGAATCCTCCAGTCTCTTCCACCTAGCTACAAGAGCTTTGTGATGAACTACAACATGCAGGGGATGGTAAAGACCATTCCTGAGGTATATGCTATGCTGAAATCAGCAGAGGTAGAAATCAAGAAGGAACATCAAGTGTTGATGGTGAATAAAACCACTAAGTTCAAGAAGGGCAAGGGTAAAAAGAACTTCAAGAAGGACGGCAAGGAAGTTGCCGCGCCCGGTAAGCAAGTTGCCGGGAAGAAGCCAAAGAATGGACCCAAGCCCGAGACTGAGTGTTTTTATTGCAAGGGAAGTGGTCACTGGAAGCGGAACTGCCCCAAATACTTAGCGGACAAGAAGGCCGGCAAAACAAAAGGTATATGTGATATACATGTAATTGATGTGTACCTTACCAGTACTCGTAGTAGCTCTTGGGTATTTGATACCGGTGCAGTTGCTCACATTTGTAACTTAAAGCAGGAGCTACGGAATAAACGGAGACTGGCGAAGGACGAGGTGACGATGCGCGTCGGGAATGGTTCCAAGGTCGATGTGATCGCTGTCGGCACACTACCTCTACATTTACCTATGGGATTAGTTTTAAACCTCAATAATTGTTATGTAGTGCCAAGTTTGAGAATGAACATTGTGTCTGGATCTCGTTTAATTCGAGATGGCTACTCATTTAAATCCGAGAATAATGGTTGTTCTATTTATATGAGAGATATGTTTTATGGTCATGCTCCGATGGTCAATGGTTTATTCTTAATGAATCTCGTACGTGATGATACACATATTCATAGTGTGAATACCAAAAGAGTTAAAGTTGATAATGATAGTCCCACATACTTGTGGCACTGCCGCCTTGGTCACATAGGTGTCAAACACATGAAGAAGCTCCATGCAGATGGACTTTTAGAGTCTCTTGATTATGAATCATTTGACACATGCGAACCATGCCTCATGGGTAAAATGACCAAGACTCCGTTCTCAGGAACAATGGAGCGAGCAACCAACTTATTGGAAATCATACATACCGATGTATGCGGTCCAATGAGTGTTGAGGCTCGCGGTGGCTATCATTTTGTTCTCACCCTCACTGACGACTTGAGTAGATATGGGTATATCTACTTAATGAAACACAAGTCTGAGACCTTTGAAAAGTTCAAGGAATTTTAGAGTGAGGTTGAAAATCAACGTGATAGAAAGATCAAGTTTCTACGATCAGATCGTGGAGGAGAATACTTGAGTCACGAATTTGGCACACACTTGAGAAAATGTGGAATAGTTTCACAACTCACGCCGCCTGTAACACCTTAGCGTAATTGTGTGTCCGAACGTCGTAATCGCACTCTATTAGATATGGTGCGATCTATGATGTCTCTTACCGATTTACCGCTATCTTTTTGGGGCTATGCTTTAGAGACTGCCGCATTCACTTTAAATAGGGCTCCGTTGAAATCCGTTGAGACGACACCGTATGAATTATGGTTTGGGAAGAAACCTAAGCTGTCGTTTCTAAAAGTTTGGGGATGCGATGCTTATGTCAAGAAACTTCAACCTGAAAAGCTCGAACCCAAGTCGGAAAAATGCGTCTTCATAGGATACCCTAAAGAAACTATTGGGTATACCTTCTACCTCAGATCCGAAGGCAAGATCTTTGTTGCCAAGAATGGATGCTTTCTAGAGAAGGAGTTTCTCTCGAAAGAAGTAAGTGGGAGGAAAGTAGAACTTGATGAAGTGTTACCTCTTGAACCGGAAAATGGCGCAACTCAATAAAACGTTTCTGAGGTGCCTGCACCGACTAGAGAGGAAATTAATGATGATGATCAAGATGCTTCTCATCAAGATCCTACTGAAATTCGTAGGTCCACAAGGACACGTTCCGCACCAGAGTGGTACAGCAACCCTGTCTTGGAAATCATGTTGTTAGACAACGGTGAACCTTCGAACTATGAAGAAGCGATGGCGGGCCCGGATTCCGACAAATGGCTGGAAGCCATGAAATCCAAGATAGGATCCATGTATGAAAACAAAGTATGGACTTTGACTGACTTGCCCGTTGAACGGTGAGCCATAGAAAATAAATGGATCTTCAAGAAGAAGACAGACACGGATGGTAATGTGACCATCTATAAAGCTCGGCTTGTCGCTAAGGGTTATCGACAAGTTCAAGGGGTTGACTACGATGAGACTTTCTCACCGGTAGCAAAGCTGAAGTCCGTCCGAATCATGTTAGCAATTGCCGCATTCTACGATTATGAAATATGGAAAATGGACGTCAAAACGACATTCCTTAATGGTTTCCTTAAGGAAGAATTGTATATGATGCAGCCGGAAGGTTTTGTCGATCCTAAGAATGCTGACAAGGTGTGCAAGCTCCAACGCTCGATTTATGGGCTGGTGCAAGCATCTCGGAGTTGGAACATTTGCTTTGATGAGATGATCAAAGCGTTTGGGTTTACGCAGACTTATGGAGAAGCCTGCGTTTACAAGAAAGTGAGTGGGAGCTCTGTAGCATTTCTCATACTATATGTAGATGACATAGTTTTGATGGGAAATGATATAGAACTCTTGGACAACATTAAGGCCTACTTGAATAAAAGTTTTTCAATGAAGGACCTTGGAGAAGCTGCTTATATATTAGGCATCAAGATCTATAGAGATAGATCGAGACGCCTCATAAGTATTTCACAAAGCAGATACCTTGATAAGATATTGAAGAAGTTCAATATGGATCAATCTAAGAAGGGGTTCTTACCAGTATTACAAGGTGTGAAATTGAGCTCAGCTCAATGTCTGACCACGGAAGAAGATATAGAAGAGATGAGGGTCATCCCCTATGCCTCAGCCATAGGTTCTATTATGTATGCCATGCTGTGTACCAGACCTGATGTAAACCTTGCCGTAAGTTTGGTAGGAAGGTACCAAAGTAATCCCGGCAAGGAACACTGGACAGCGGTCAAGAATATCCTGAAGTACCTGAAAAGGACTAAGGAAATGTTTCTCGTTTATGGAGGTGACGAAGAGCTCGTCGTAAAGGGTTACGTCGACGCTAGCTTCGACACAGATCTGGATGACTCTAAGTCACAAACCGGATACGTGTATATTTTGAATGGTAGGGCAGTAAGCTGGTGCAGTTGCAAGCAGAGCGTCGTGGCGGGATCTACATGTGAAGCGGAGTACATGGCAGCCTCGGAGGCAGCACATGAAGCAATTTGGGTGAAGGAGTTCATCACCGACCTCGGAGTCATACCCAATGCGTCGGGGCCAATCAAACTCTTCTGTGACAACACTGGAGCTATTGCACTTGCCAAGGAGCCCAGGTTTCACAAGAAGACCAGGCACATCAAGCGTCACTTCAACTCCATTCGTGAAAATGTTCAAGATGGAGACATAGAAATTTGTAAAGTGCACACGGATCTGAATGTCGCAGATCCGTTGACTAAACCTCTCCCTAAGGCAAAACATGATTAGCACCAGAACTCTATGGGTGTTCGATTCATCACAATGTAACTAGATTATTGACTCTAGTGCAAGTGGGAGACTGTTGGAAATATGCTCTAGAGGCAATAATAAAAGCATTATTACTATATTTCCTTGTTCATGATAATTGTCTTTATTCGTGCTATAATTGTGTTATCCGGAAATCGTAATACATGTGTGAATAACAGACAACAACATGTCCCTAGTAAGCCTCTAGTTGACTAGCTCGTTGATCAATAGATAGTCATGGTTTCCTGACTATGGGCATTGGATGTTAATGATAACGAGATCACATCATTAGGAGAATGATGTGATGGACGAGACCCAATCCTAAACATAGCATAAGATCGCATAGTTCGTTTGCTAGAGTTTTCCAATGTCAAGTATCCTTTCCTTAGACCATGAGATCGTGTAACTCCCGGACACCGTAGGAGTGCTTTGGGTGTGCCAAACGTCACAACGTAACTGGGTGACTATAAAGGTATACTACGGGTATCTCCGAAAGTGTCTGTTGGGTTGACACGGATCGAGGCTGGGATTTGTCACTCCGCTTGACGGAGAGGTATCACCGGGCCCTCTCGGTAATGCATCATCATAATGAGCTCAATGTGATCAAAGTGTTTGATCACGGGATCATGCATTACGGTACGAGTAAAGTGACTTGCCGGTAACGAGATTGAACGAGGTATAGGGATACCGACGATCGAATCTCGGGCAAGTAAAATACCGATTGACAAAGGGAATCGTATACGGGATTAATTGACTCCTCGACATCGTGGTTCATCCGATGAGATCATCGTGGAGCATGTGGGAGCCAACATGGGTATCCAGATCCCGCTGTTGGTTATTGCCCGAGAGCCGTCTCGGTCATGTCTGCATGTCTCCCGAACCCGTAGGGTCTACACACTTAAGGTTCGGTGATGCTAGGGTTGTGAAGATATGTATATGCAGTAACCCGAATGTTGTTCGGAGTCCCGGATGAGATCCCGGACGTCACGAGGAGTTCCAGATTGGTCTGGAGGTGAAGAATTATATATAGGAAGTGCAGTTTCGGCCATCGGGAATGATCTGGGGGTCACCGGTATTGTACCGGGACCACCAGATGGGTCCCGGGGGTCCACCGGGTGGGGCCACCCATCCCGGAGGGCCCCATGGGCTGAAGTGGGAAGGGGGACCAGACCTTAGTGGGCTGGTGCGCCCCCCAAGGCCCACCCCCTGCGCCTAGGGTTGGAACCCTAGGGGGGCGCCCACTTGCCTTGGGGGGCACTCCACCCCCCTTGGCCGCCGCCCCCTTGGGAGATTCAATCTCCCAGGGCCGGCGCCCCCCCAGGGGGCCTATATAAAGGGGGGAGGGGGAGGGGCCAGCCGCACCCCTTGCTTTGGCGCCTCCCTCTCCCTCTCTAACACCTCCTCCTCCTCCATAGAGCTCGGCGAAGCCCTGCCGGAGTACTGCAGCTCCATCACCACCACGCTGTCGTGCTGTTGCTGGAGCCATCTTCCTCAACCTCTCCTTTGCCTTGCTGGATCAAGAATAAGGAGACGTTACGCTGACCGTACGTGTGTTGAACGCGGAGGTGCCGTCCGTTCGGTGCTAGGATCTCCGGTGATTTGGATCACGTCGTGTACGACTACCCCATCCCCGTTCCTTGAACGCTTCCGCTCGCGATCTACAAAGTGGTATGTAGATGCAATCTCTCTCCCATGACTCGTTGCTTAGATGAACTCATAGATGGATCTTGGTGAAACCATAGGAAAAATTTTAATTTTCTGCAACGTTCCCCAACAGCGCTGGCGCCCGCCTGGTCTCGATTGTCACGGCTCACGTCACTGGAACCTCGCGAGGGTTGCCCTGCCTTGATCACTCTGCCCCTCGTGAGCTAGTCTGATGAGGCCGCTCCCGAGGAGGTCTTGTGTCATCCGCCTCACGAGGCTTGGCCCCTCGTGAGGGTCTTGAATGCTTGTTGGTGAAGATGGGCCATACCGGCCCGCTCGCAGAGCCACGCCGTGGGCCACAGGCAGGCAAGTCTGGGGACCCCCGTTCCCAGAATGCCGATAGGTTTAAGGGTTTTTGGATGCACAAGTAGTATCTCTACTTGGTGCAGAATTTTTGGCTAGCAAAGATGGGGGGCAAGCACCACATGTTGAAGGATCTATGACAATATAACTTCTGTGTGAATATGAACAAACATAAATCATTACGTTGTCTTCCTTGTCCAACGTCAACAATTTTGGCATATAATATTTTGATGGGGGCTCATAATCACAAAATATTACCAAGATAGTGTATTTGCATGTGAAAGTTCTCTTACTTCTACTAATCATTCGTGAATTGCTTGTATGACCAATATTGTGATTGTCAAACCTCAAAAGATTTCACTTTCTAAACCCAATATGAAGCTACCGCTAGGCATGATATGATTTCAACTTCATGACATTCAATTTATTCAACAGTTTACTCATAGTATATAAGTGAAGCACAAGAGTAAATGACAAACTACTCCAAAAAGATATAAGTGAAGATCAAGCGAGTAGTTAAGTAAATAGATAGCTATATGAGGACTCTCTCTTATTTAAAACTTTCAGATATAAGTACTTTATTAAAACGGCAAGCAAAATGAAATTAAAATGACATTTAAAGGATAGCACAACTTGTGTGAAGAAGAAAAAACATAGGATTAACCGATACTAACCGATAATTGTTGATGAAGAAAGGTGGGATGCCTACTGGGGCATCCCCAAGCTTAGATGCTTGAGACTTTTTGAAATATTATCTTGGGATGCCTTGGGAATCCCCAAGCTTGAGCTTTTTTGTCGCCTTAATTCCTTTTATATCACGGTTCCCTAAAACTTAAAAACTTCATCCACACAAAACTCAACAAGAACTCATGAGATAAGTTAGTATAAATCAATGCAAAAAAATTACAATTCTCTACTGTAGGAAATCACTAAAATTATTATTCAACATTGCATACTAAATGCCTCTTCATATTTAATACTCCTATCCTCAAATAGAATCATTAAACAAGCAAACATATGCAAACAATGCAAACATAACAGCAATCTGCCAAAATAGTACAGTCTGTAAAGAATGCAAGAGTATCAATACTTCTTAAACGCCAAAGATTATGAAAATATACCACACTGTAGAAAATTTATCAATTATTATTTTCAAAAAGTTTCAACATTTTATCGCATTCTTACTTTTCTAGGGAATTTTTGCAACAGTGGTAAACTTTCTATTTTCAAACAGCAACATGTAGACTTGTAGAATAAGCATACTAAAGGCTATCAATGCCGCTTTTATTTAAATAAAAGATGCAAAAAATTATTCTAAATAAAAGCAAGCAAATCCTAACAAAATAAATTGACGCTCCAAGCAAAACACATATCATGTGACGAATGAAAACATAGCTTCGAGTGAGGTTACCGATAATGTTGGAGACGAAAGAGGGGATACCTTCTGAGGCATCCCCAAGCTTAGTTGCTTGGATCTTCCTTGAATATCACCTTGGGGTGCCTTGGGCATCCCCAAGCTTAGGGTCTTGTCACTCCTTATTCACCTCATATCGACATCTCACCCAAAACTTGAAAACTTCAATCACACAAAACTTAACGGAACTTCGTGAGATAGGTTAGTATGATAAAGAGCAAACCATTTCACTTTGGTACTGTCAAAGACAAGATTCATAATTTTTTTCCACACAATGCCTACTGTAGCATATCATTTCCACAATTTATATTGAGCAATATAAGCCATAGAAACTAGAAAACAAGCAAACTATGCATTGAAAACAGAATCTGTCAAAAACTGAACAATCTGTAATGATCTGGATAACTACCATACTTCTGCTACTCCAAAAATTATGAAAAATAGGAAAACCTGGGTAATTTGTATATCTATCACCTGTAAAAAATTCAGATCAAAAGCACGTTCCAGTGAATTTTCAAAATTCCTGGACTGTGCGCAAAAGTTTCTGTTTTTGGACAGAATCAAGTCAACTATCATCCACACTATCCCAAAGGCTTTACTTGGTGCTTTTTTGAAACAAAATCTATAAAACATGATTACTACAGTAGCTTAATCATGTGAACACACAAAAGCAATAGGGGTAAATGTTGGGTTGTCTCCCAACAAGCGCTTTTCTTTAATGCCTTTCTAGCTAGGCATGATGATTTCAATGATGCTCGCATAAAAGATAAGAATTGAAACACAAAGAGAGCATCATGAAGCATATGAATAGTACATTTAAGTCTAACCCACTTCCTATGCATAGGGATTTTGTGAGCATACAACTTATGGGAACAATAATCAACTAGCATAGGAAGGCAAAGCAAGCATAACTTCAAAACTTTCAACGCATAGAGAGGAAACGTGATATTATTGCAATTCCTACAAGCATAAGTTCCTCCCTCATAATAATTTTCAGTGGCATCATGAAGAAATTCAACAATATAACCATCACATAAAGCATTCTTTTCATGACACAAAATCATAGAAAACTTATTACTCTCCACATAAGCAAATTTCTTCTCATCGATAGTAGTGGGAGCAAACTCAACAAAATAACTATCATGAGAGTGAAAATTAAAATCGCGATGACAAGTTTCATGTTTATCATTATTCTTTATAGCATACATATCATCACCATAATCATCATACATAGCAACTTTACCATATTCAATTGAAGCCTCATCCAAAATGGTGGATTTATCACTAAAAAAAGTCGTGACCTCTCCGAATCCACTTTCATCATTATAATCATCATAAATAGGAGGCATGCAATAATTATAAAAAAATTGCACAATAAATCTTGGGGGACTAAAATATAATCTTCATCAAATATAGCATCCCCAAGCTTATGGCTTTGCATATCATTAGCATCATGGATATTCAAAGAATTCATACTAACAACATTGCAATCATGCTCATCATTTGCACCAAACATTCTATTGAATTATTATTATACCAATTGAGAACTATTTTCCTTTCCATCATTTCACGAAAGACATTATAAAGATGATCAATAATATGATACAACGTCAATTCCATTTTTTGTAGTTTTGTTTTATGAACCAAACTAGTGATAAAACAAGAAACTAAAAGATTCAATTGCAAGATCTAAAGATATACCTTCAAGCACTCACCTCCCCAGCAACGGCGCCAGAAAAGAGCTTCGTTGACGACATGTGACTGCTGCTTTCCTAACCTCCTCGGCAACGGCGCCAGAAAAGGGCTTGATGTCTACTACGGAACTTTATTCTTGTATACACGTGTTGGGCCTCCAAGTGCAGAGTTTTGTAGGACAGCAGCGATTTTCCCTCAAGTGGATGACCTAAGGTTTATCAATACGTGGGAGGTGTAGGACGAAGATGGTCTCTCTCAAATGACCCTGGAATCAAATATAAGAAATCTCTTGTGTCCCCAACACACCCAATACAATGAAAATTTGTATAGGTGCACTACTTCGGCGAAGAGATGGTGATGCAAGTGTAATATGGATGGTAGAAATATATTTTTATAATCTGAATATATACAAACATCAAGGTAGCAAATAGTAAACGGGCACAAAAACGACATTGCAATGCTTGAAAATGAGGCCTAGGGTCTGTATTTCGCTAGTGCAATCTCTCAACAATGTTAATATAATTGGATCATTTAACCATCCCTCAACATGCAACGAAGAATCACTCCAAAGTTCCTATCTAGTGGAGAACATACGAAGAAATTATATGTAGGGTACGAAACCACCTCGAAGCTATTCTTTCCGATCGATCTATCCAAGAGTTCATACTAAAATGACACCAAATAATTTCTGATTCATAATACTCAATCCAGCACAAAGAACCTCAAAGAGTGCCCCAAGATTTCTACCGGAGAAACAAAGACAAGAACATGCATCAACCCCTATGCGTAGATTACCCCAATGTCACCTCGGGAATCCGCGAGTTGAGTGCCAAAACATATATCAAGTGAATCAATACGATACCCCGTTGTCACCACGAGTATTCATATGCAAGATATTTATCAAGTGCTCTCAAATCCATAAAATTATTCAATCCGATAACAACAAAATCTCAAAAGGAAAAACTTAATTCATCACAACAAGATAGAGAGGGGAAACACCATATGATCCAACTATATTAACAAAGCCCGCGATACATCAAGATCGTGACATCTCAAGAACACAAGAGAGAGAGAGAGAGAGTTTAAACACATAGCTACTTGTACAAACCCTCAGCTCGAGGGTGGACTACTCCCTCCTCATCGTGGTGGCTGCCGGGATGATGAAGATGGCCACCGGTGATGATCCCCCCTCCGGCAGGGTGCCGGAATGGGTCTAGATTGGTTTTCGGTGGCTACAGAGCCCCGTGGTGGCAGAACTTCTGATCCAGGTTAACCCCGAGGGTTTTTGGAATATTTGTGAATTTATAGTGTAAAGAGGGGGTGCAGGAGGCCATCGAGGTGGGCACAACCCACCTGGGCGCGCCTGGGCCCCCAGGCGCACCCTGGTGGGTTGTGCCCCCTCGAGGCACCCGCCAGGTGCTGCTCTGGCCCATTAGTGGTGTTCTGGTCCATAAAAAATCCACAAAAAGTTTCACGGTGTTTGGAATCCGTTTGATATTGATTTCCTACGATGTAAAAAACAAGCAAAAAACAACAACTAGCACTGGGCACTGGTTCAATAGGTTAGTCCCAAAAAATGATATAAAGTTGCTATAAAATGATTGTAAAACATCCGAGAATGATAAAATAATGGCATACTTCATAAATTATAGATACGTTGGAGACGTATTAGTCAACCGGTGTGCCGTCCTTAGTCAAGTCAAGATGTCCACTAGTAGGCATGGGTGTTTTCATACCTTTGCTGTTCTTGCATGTTGAAATTCTTGGATAGGTCCTTGGTATATTTTGTTTGGGAAACAAAGGTACCCTCCTTAGTTTTCTTGATTTTCAAACCAAGAAAGAATTTGAGTTCACTCATCATAGACATCTCAAACTTCTCTCACATTAGCCTTCCATACTTTTCACTAAAATGAGGGTTAGTTGAACCAAATATGATATCATCCACATTAATTTGGCACACAAGTAATTCACCATAAACCCTTTTAGTAAAAAGTGTAGCATCAATTTTCCCAATTTCAAAGCCTTTTACAATATGGAACTTGGTTAAGCATTTATACCATGCTCTAGGAGCTTGTTTAAGACCATAAAGAGCTTTGTGAAGTTTTTAAACATGATTAGGTTTATTAGGATTAACAAAGTCGGGAGGTCGTTTAACATAGACTTCCTCCTCAATTTCACCATTTAGAAAAGCACTTTTAATGTCCAATTGGTATAACGTGATATCATGGTGGTTGGCGTAAGCAAGTAAGATGGGTATGGACTCAAGTCTAGCAATGGGGGCATATGTCTCACCATAGTCCATACCTTCGACTTGAGTGTAGCCTTGGGCGACGAGACGGGCCTTGTTGTGTACAACTTGTCCATCCTCATCTTGCTTATTCCGAAACACCCACTTGGTTCCGATGATATTTTGGTTGTCGTCCAGCTTTTCTACCAATGTCCACACTTAATTCCTCTCGAAATTGTGTAGAACTTCATGCATGGCGTTCACAATGAATGAGTGATGTTCACAGAAGTTATCCAAACGAGTTTTAGAGCGAGTAATTCTCCCGGTTTGAATATCATCAAAGATGTGTTCGACGGGATGGTCTCTTGAGACTCTTTTCTCTAACTCATGAGAGCTTTTGTTTGGGTCGGGGTGGAACATCCTCTTCATGATCTTCTTCTTCTTCTTCTTGTCCTTCTTCATTGTTGATGGCATTGTTGTTCTCTTGTGGAGGTGGAGAAGGGGGACGATGAGGTTCATCTTGTTCTCTTGTGGAGGTGGAGAAGGGGGACGATGAGGTTCATCTTGTTGTACTTCCTCGTTTCCTTCGTCTTGACGTGTTCCACTTGTGGATGCCTCCAAGTCAACTTGTGGTTCACCTTGTCGTGAAGTTGAGGCTTCCACTTGAACGGACGAGGTACTCTCCTTCACCTCCGTTGGGCGAATCTTGCCAATAGACAAGTCTTGAATTGCTTTCGAAGGATCTTTATCTCCTACATCAATTGGAAATTGCTCTACTTGCGACCTGTTAGATTCATCAAACTTCGCATCTACCGTCTCTTCGACCTTTCGGGTAAAATTGTTGTAGACATGGTAAGTGTGAGCGTTTGAGCCATAACCGAGTAGGAAAACTTCATGAGACATAGGGTAAAATTTCGAACGACGATGCTTATCAAGAATGTAGCACTTTGAGCAAAATACTCAAAAGTATCCAACTTGGGGTTTGTTACCGGTGAGTAGCTCATATGCCGTCTTGCCAAGAAGCTTGTGAAGATATAGTCGATTTGTTGCATGACAAGCTGTCTCAACTGCTTCCAGCCAAAAGTGTTTTGGCGTCTTATATTCATCAAGCATCGTTCTCTCCATCTCAATAAGTGTCCGGTTCTTCCTCTCAACAAATCCATTTTGTTGAGGTGTGTACGTAGTGGAGAACTCGTGTGAGATCCCTTCTTCGTCAAGAAAGGTATCCACATTGGCGTTCTTGAACTCCGTTCCATTGTCGCTACGAACCTTCTTGATCTTCACTCCAAATTGATTATGGGCCTTCCTAGAGAAGTTCTTGAAGATCTTTTGGACCTGCGATTTATCGTCAAGAAAGAACACCCACGCAAATCTTGAAAAATCATCAACAATGACCAATCCGAACGAGTTACTGATACGTCTCCAACGTATCTATAATTTATGAAGTTTTCATGCCATTATATTATCATTCTTGGATGTTTGACAATCATTTTATAACAACTTTATATCATTTTTTGGGACTAGCCTATTGACCCAGTGCCCAGTGCTAGTTGTTGTTTCTTGCTTGTTTTTTACATCGCAGGAAATCAATATCAAACGAAGTCCAAACACCGCGAAACTTTTTGTAGATTTTTATGGACCAGAAGACCACCAATGGGCAAGAGTAGCACCTGGGGGGTTCCCCGAGGGGGCACAACCCTCCAGGGCATGCCCGGGGGCTCAGGCGTGCCCATGTGGGTTGTGCCCACCTCGGTGGCCTTCCGCACCCCTATTTACCCTATAAATTCACAAATACTTCGAAAACCCTCAGGGTTAACCCAGATCAGAAGTTCCGCCACCACAAGGCTCTATAGCCACCGAAAACGAATCTAGACCCCGTTCTGGCACTCCGCCGGAGGGGGGAATCAACACCGGTGGACATCTTCATCATCCCAGCGGCCACCATGATGAGGAGGGAGTAGTCCACCCTCGGGGCTAAGTGTTTGTACCAGTAGCTATGTGTTTAATCTCTCTCTCTCTCATGTTCTTGAGATGTCACGATCTTGATGTATCGCGGGCTTTGTTAATATAGTCGGATCATATGGTGTTTTCCCCTCTTTATCTTGTTGTGATGAGTTGAGTTTTCCCTTTGAGATTTTGTTTTATTGGATTGAATACTTTTATGGATTTGAGAGCACTTGATATATGTCTTGCAGATGAATACTCGTGTGACATTGGAGTATCATATTGATTCACTTGATATGTGTTTTGGCATTCAACTCGCGGATTCCCGCGGTGACATTGGGGAAATCTATGCATAGGGGTTGATGCACGTTCTCGTCTTTTGTTTCTCAGGTAGAAATCTTGGGGCACCCTTTGAGGTTCTTTGTGTTGGATTGAGTATTATGAATCTGAAATTATTTGGTGTTATTTTAGTACAAACTCTTGGATAAATCGATCGAAAAGAATAGATTCGAGGTGGTTTCGTACCCTACAAACGATTTTTTTCTTATGTTCTCTGCTAGATAAGAACTTTGGAGTGATTCTTCCTTGCACATTGAGGGACGATTATGTGATCCAATTATATTAGCATTGTTGAGAGATTACACTAGCGAAAGTACGGACCCTAGGCCTCATTTTCAAGCATTGCAATACTGTTTGTGCTCCGTTTTATCAATTGCTACCTTGCTTGTTTTTATTGTTTCTATTACAAATATCAATATCTACTATCATCACTACGCTTCTATCACCATCTCTTCGCCGAACTAGTGCACCTATACAAATTACCATTGTATTTGGTGTGTTGGGGACACAAGAGACTTTTATTATTTGGTTGCATGGTTGTTTGAGAGAGACCATCTTCATCCTACACCTCCCACGGATTGATAAACCTTAGGTCATCCAGTTGAGGGGAAATTGCTACTGTCCTACAAAACTCTGCACTTGGAGGCCCAACACGTGTCTATAAGAATAAAGTTGCGTAGTAGACATCAATTATCACCGAGACTCTTGTAGGCGTTGGGACCAAAAAGATCCATATGGAGTAGCTCGAGTGGTCTTCTCGTGGTCATGATGTTCTTCACGGGATGACTTCCTCCAACTTGTTTTCCTGCTTGACAAGCACCGCAAAGTCTATCCTTGTCAAATATAACATCTTCAACACCAAGGATATGATCACCTTTAATAAGCTTAGCAAGGTTTTGCATGCCCACGTGACCTAACCTTCTATGCCACAACCAACCTTTAGAAGATTTAGCAATTAAGCAAGTTCTAGTTGAGCTCTTTTAGTGAAGTCAACAATGTATAGATCACCTCTACGTATACCGGTAAAGACCATATTATTATTATCTCTTCGAAACACTTGGCAATCTACTTCAGTAAATAGGACATGGAAACCGAAATCGGCTAGTCTAGATACGAAAAGTAAATTATAGCCAAGTGATTCAACGAGTATAACATTTTGGATGGATCTGTCATGTGAGATGGCCACCTTACCAAGGACAACCACCTTACACTTTGAGTTATCACCAAAAGTGACATACTTTCGGGGACCATTATTTTCAGCAAGCTCTCGAAACATATCCTTGTCTCCGGTCATTTGATCAGTACATCCAGTATCAAGAACCCATTCCTTTCCTCCAGCCACGTAACCACGAAGGTTAGCCATAAGACCAAAGTGTCTCATTGACTCATCAAGATCAAAGTCACTATCATCATCCTCATCATAATATCCATGTTCAACATCGTCTTGTGATTGATCATCACCTAGAGAGAGTGATTCATTAGATTTATAACCATGAAAATGTGCATCTTTATGAATTCTAATGACTTGAGAGATGATGCTACTAATGACCCCAACATCTCCTTTGGCACGCATGAGGTCACGAAGCTCAAATAGACAATCACCAAGTTTAGGATCACTAGTATTCATTTAATGAAAATCTATGGACACCGGTACACGTCGGTCCTAAACAAACGGTTTTTAACCCCTTTCCGCGACGGCATTCGGAATCGTCGCCAAGTGTGTGTGGGCGATAGGGGGGTCCTTCCCACACGACCCAGAAATCGTCGGGGATATGCTGTTCGGGCACACATGCTCGGCAAAATGAGGTCATGTGCGACCGGCGAGCACTCAAATACAGAAATACATACAATAGTGCTAAAAAATACAATTATACAGGTGAAATCATTTCCGGTCGTAATTACATCCCACACAGTCAGTCACTACTAAACATTTCCGTTCGTATATACATCCCACACAGTCACTCCAAGGAAAACGTTTGCGCAAGGTGGCGTAACGCAAATAGTTTTCAAGAGAATGTCGTGTGTGATTGTTCATTGATCCAACACGGTTTATTCCTAGAAACTGTGTGTGTTGCCTGAGGTCATCGCCCACGGTGTTTTCTCATTAACCGTTTGCAATAGGAAAACCCAATTAGCAAGCTAATTAGCCAATTAGCAGGCTAATTTCCTATTATTAATAATCCATTTACTAATCTAATTGAAATTCATATTAAGCACATAATATATTCCATTTCCATATTAAGGAAGTAGGATTTCATAATTGAAATACATCATAGTACAACATGATATAACTTTAGCACTCAGCCACCCCATTACACAACTGCACCAGCAGCAAGTTTCACATGCAACATCTAGAACCTTTCGAAATTAGCATCATAGACGGTACATAGAGAGATGCATCTTATCTGGAAAACTGCTGAAGCGGAAGGCGAATATTGAGCCTTCATTCATGTTGAAGGTCTTTGCAACTTTAGGCCAATGCCTATGGATGATTGACCGTCCATCCTTCGACCTCTTCAGGAACACTTAAATATTGAACTGTGGGTGTTGTATGAAAACTTTCCTCGCCTCCTGACCACAGAGGTGGTTTGAGAGGTAATCATCAGTGAAGCCTGAAAACAAGGATGTGCATAAATATCTTCTCTATATTAGAAATGGGGCAAAGGAATACAAAAATGAAAGGTATAATAGTTAGTACCATCTTGTAAACCTCAGTGCTTCCCATTGTTTCCCTGCAACACATATAAGGTAGTTAGTCATCAGGTTAAGTAAGGGTTCACATGCTATCAGTAAAAGATGTTGATGAAAAATAAGCATATTGCAGATTCATCAGATTAATTCAAGCCACATCGAAAACCTATTTATCCAAACCAAACATGATTAAGAACTAGGAAATATAGCACTTGTATATGTTTCTCATGTATTAAGTGCAGCCAAATTTGATTTATTCCTCACATGGTATACAATAAGAGAATGCAGCCACAACACTTGAATATCGCATTGCAGAATTGAACCAAGCAGTTAACTAAACACCACAAGAAATGAACCAAACATTAACTGAGCACCACATTGCACAATATAACATACTCCTAATAGAAGATCAGACAGTTAACCAAACCAAGCATGCTTAACAACTTGGAAATATAGCAATTGTATTTGTTTCTCATGTATTTAGTACATCCAAATTCAATTTATTCCTCACATGGTATACAATAACAGAATGCAGCCACAACAATTTAACATCGCATTGCAGAATTGAACCAAGAAGTTAACTAAACACCACAACAAATGAACCAAACGTTAACTGAGCACCACATTACACAATATAACATACTCCTAATAGAAGATCAGACAGTTAACCAAACCAAGCATGCTTAACAACTTGGAAATATAGCAATTGTATTTGTTTCTCATGTATTTAGTACATCCAAATTTGATTTATGCCTCACATGGTATACAATAATAGAATGCAGCCACAACAATTGAACATCGCATTGCAAAATTGAACCAAGCAATTAACTAAACACCACAACAAGTGAACCAAGCCACAACAAATGAACCAAGCAGTTAACTAAACACCAATTGAACAATATAACATACTCCAAATAGAAGATCAGGCAGTTAACCAAACCAAGCATGCTTAACAACTTGGAAATATTGCACCCTAAAGAATTGAACATCACATTTGCAGAATTGAACCAAGTAGTTAATTGAACACTACATTGCACGACATATAGAACATATACACTATAGCAGAAGATTGCATGGTAAAAGTAGATAGCACATTCACTAGAATTAGTTAAGGAAAGGTAGTAGCTAGCAAACTGAACATGGGTCCTTATAGTGAGCTAATAAGACAAGCTACTCCTCATTGTCGGAGATATCGATGACGATTGGCTCCTTGGACATGGAAGAGGGCAAGGCCTCTGCGTCGTGGGTGCCCTCATTGTACTGGTGAGTTTCCTAAGCCACTCCGGGCACCAACCTGCTGGATCTCGAGATGAGGTAAGCACGTGCACACTGAGAAAACACCTCGTAGTCTTCGTCGAAGGCACCGATGGTGGCCTCGAGAAAACGCCACGAACTCTCGTTTAAAGCAGCCAACCGCATCGCGGCGTCGGTGCGCGAGGCATCAACAGTGCCCTCGACAGCGAGGTGCTCCTCCAAGATCTGGGGGTCGACACGAATGGCAGCCATCGCGAGCTCATCCGCGCGTGCGGCCGCGATTTGCTTCTCCGCTACCAAATGCTCCTTGAGGTCTTGGCTATACTGCGTGCACCATCGCTTAAGCCGGCACTTATTTGGTGGAGGGGTCGGCGATTTGGGTGGAAGGTGTCACGCTCGCACCAGCGGTCAGGGCATGTGGGATGTGGAAGGAGGAGGATGGGGGTCGGGTGTGAATTACCTGCCTGGATAGGCGAGGCCGAGCAACGTGAAGGAGGGTCGCCGGCGAGGAGGCGGCGGTGTTGCAAGCAAGGAGTGAAGGTCTCAACTTGGAAAGGAAGGCGGAAAGAGGGGAAAGGTGGCTTTTGGTAAGGGGGAGGGGCGGGGAGGTAGATATTTCCGCGGAAGCCAAAAATTTGGAATCGCTTCAGCCAAAAAACTAACGCGCAAAGTGTCATCAGACACGGTCCCTTATTCAAAGCGGGCTATGGGCTGTAGCCGTGGCACCTTCTCGCGTAAGCCGTATGCGTACTATACTCCGACGGTGCTCCAACATATTTTGTGGTGCATCTCACACGGTTGGTTATAATAAACTGTGTGGGATCTACTTGATTTTTCGTCTTGATTTGAATTACATAATGGGGTCACAAAAGCCATGGACGGTGTTTGAATTGCTATACATTTTATCTGCAGTGATATCATAATAGAATTGGAATTATTTAGGGTTTGTTTGGACATTTTTATGCATTAAGTGAGTTTTAAATGCATTTATGTGCATAATTCAAATTTGAACTACATGCACATGCTCCAGTGCATATAAATTGGTTGAAAAATCAAATATTTGTCCTTGGTTGCATGCTTAGGTCCCATGCAAGAAGTGGGACTGAATGTCAAACACCCTGCCACCGTCACTCGGCCGCAAACATTGAGATACCTGGTTTTTAAATTCTAGTAAATCCAAAACTCGTATGAAATTCATGAACCCTGGCATGCTATCATGGAGCGGCATCAACATGCCATGGTAATTTTTTTGTCCCATTTGGGGTAGGTTTGGGTATATGCTTCTCACAAATCAAAGCTTCTCACAACAAGCATGATGGTTTCGATAGGGAACACCCCACCTTTGGGGACGAAACGATATCCATTGCCTCTTATTGCCTTCAAATTTTTCTCGTGTCAACATAGAACAACTGGCGTGTTGTGTTATTTTTTGTGATTTTTCGGGGTTCGTTTGGACATTGTTATGCATTAAATGAGTTTTCAATGCATTTATGTGCATAATTCATAATTGAACTACATGCACATGCTCTAGTGCATATAAATTGGTTGCAAAATCAAATCTTTGTCCTTGGGTGCATGCTTAGGTCCCATGCAAGAAATGGGAATGAATGTCAAACACCCTACCACCGTCACTCGGCCGCAAACATTGAGATACCTGGTTTTTAAATTCTAGTAAATCCAAAAATCGTCTAAAATTCATGAAGCTTGGCATGCTATCATGGAGCGGCATCAACATGCCATGGTAAATTTTCTATCTCATTTGGGGCAGGTTTGGGTATATGCTTCTCACAAACCAGAGCTTCTCACAACAAGCATGATGGTTTCGGTAGGGAACGCCCCACCTTTGGGGACGAAACGATATCCATTGCCTCATATTGCCTTCAAATTTTTCTCGTGTCAACATAGAACAACAGGAGTGTTGTGTTATTTTTTGTGATTTTTTGGGGTTCGTTTGGACATTTTTATGCATTAAGTGAGTTTCAATGCATTTATGTGCATATTTCAAATTTGAACTACATGCACATGCTCGAGTGCATATAAATTGGTTGAAAAATCAAATCTTTGTCCTTGGGTGCATGCTTTGGTCCCATGCAAGAAATGGGAATGAATGTCAAACACCCTGCCAGCGTCACTCGGCCGCAAACATTGAAATACCTAGTTTTAAAATTCTAGTAAATCCAAAACTCGTTTGAAATTCATGAAAGTTGGCATGCTATCATGGAGCGCTGCTACCACTTGAGCATGCGTTGGTTTTCCCTTGAAGAGGAGAGGGTGATGCAGGAAAGTAGCGTAAGTATTTCCCTCAGTTTTTGAGAACCAAGGTATCAATCCAGTAGGAGATTACATGCAAGTCGCCTAGTACCTGCACAAACAATCAAGAGCCTTGCAACCAACGCGATAAAGGGGTTGTCAGTCCCTTCACGACCACTTGCAAAAGTGAGATCCAATAAAGATAATAAGATAAATATTTTTGGTATTTCTGTTGTATAGATTGGAAAATAAAGATTGCAAAATAAAAAGTAAACTAGAAATATAGATCGGAAACTTATATGATGTAAAGTAGACCCGGGGCCATAGGTTTCACTACTGGCTTCTCTCGTGATAGCATATATTATGGTGGGTGAACAAATTACTGCTGAGCAATTGATAGAAAAGCGCATAGTTATGATGAGATCTAATGCAATGATCATGAATATAGGCATCACGTCCGTGTCAAGTAGACCGAAACGATTCTGTGTCTACTACTATTACTCCACACATCGACCGCTATCGAGCATGCATCTAGAGTATTAAGTTCATAAGAATGGAGTAAAGCATTAGGCAAGATGACATGATGTAGAGGGATAAAGTCAAGCAATATGATATAAACCCCATCTTTTAATCCTTGATGGCAACAATAAAATACGTGTCGGTTCCCTTTCTGTCACTAGGATCGAGCACCGCAAGATTGAACCCAAAGCTAAGCACTTCTCCCATTGAAAGAAAGATCAATCTAGTAGGCCAAACTAAACCGATAATTCGAAGAGACTTGCAAAGATATCAAATCATGCATATAAGAATTCAGAGCAGAACTGTCATGCCCAAGATGCGACCCTATCCTAAAGGAACTCGAAGGTCCCACCAAGGATAGAAGCGCATCTTGAAGACGATTTTGCAAGGTGGATATCATTACATCAACATTACATAAATAGAGGGGATACATCCAATACATACAAAATCACATGAATACAACAATACAACATACAAGATCAACATCCGACTACGGATGAAACATAAACAGGAACTCAAACGACATCCACCCTGCTAACCCAGGCTACCGACCCGGAACCTAACCCAAGATCGACGAAGAAGAAGAAGAACTCCAACACAAGTAACACCGCTCTCGCGTCATGATCATCGCATAACCTGTACCTGCAACTGGTGGTGTAGTAATCTGTGAGCCACGAGGACTCAGCAATCCCATTACCATGGGTATCAAGACTAGCAAAGCTTAATGGGTAAGGAAGGGGGGTAAAGTGGTGAGGTTGCAGCAGCGACTAAGCATGTATGGTGGCTAACTTAGGCAAATAAGAGCGAGAAGAGAAGCAAAGCAAGCGGTCGTCAACTAGTAATGATCAAGAAGTGATCCTGAACTCCTACTTACGTCAAACATAACCCAGAAACCGTGTTCTCCTCTCGATCAACCCCAAAAAGGGACACTCATGGTTACACACACGGTTGGTGTATTTTAGGAGAGTTTACTTTAAGTTTACTACAACCAAACATTAACAAATTCCCATCTGCCCATAACCGCGGGCACGGCTTTCGAAAGTTCAAACCCTGCAGGGGTGTCCCAACTTAGCCCATTATAAGCTCTCGCGATCAATGAAGGATATTCCTTCTCCCCGGGAAGACCCGATCAGTCTCGGAATCCCGGCTACAAGACATTTAGACAGTAATAAAACAAGACCAGCAAAGTCGCCCGATGCGCCGACATCCTGATAGGAGCTGCACATATCTCGTTCTCAGGGCAACACCGGATAAGTCAAGCTACGAGTAAAACCAGACTTCGAGTTTCCCCGAGGTGGCCCCGCAGGCTGCTCGGTTCGGACCAACACTTAGACAAGCATTGACCCGGGGGGGCTAAATAAAGATGACCCTTGGGTTAATTACTCCCAAGGGAAAGTAGGTGGTGGTGAGGCAAATGGTAAAACCAAGGTTGGGCCTTGCTGGAGGAGTCTTATTCAAAGCGAACTGTCAAGGGGGTCCCATAAATCACCCAACCGCGTTAGGGACGCAAAATCCAGGAACATAATACCGATATGACGGAAACTAGGGCGGCAAGAGTGGAACAAAACACCAGGCATAAGGCCGAGCCTTCCACCCTTTACCAAGTATATAGATGCATTAATAATATAAGAGATATTGTGATATCCCAACAATAAACATAAACATAATCCAACATGGATCAATCTTCATCTTCACCTGCGACTAGCAACGCTATAAGAGGGGCTGAGCAAAAGCGGTAACATAGACAAACAATGGTTTGCTAGGAAGGGTAACAATGGTCAGAGGTTCATGGCAATTTGGGAGGCTTGAGCAGCAAGTGGTAGGTAATGCAGCATAGCGATAGAACGAAGCAACTAGCATAGCAATGATAGTAATGAGATCCAAGGTGACGGTCATCTTGCCTGAAATCCCGCTAGGAAGAAGAACGAGTCCATGAAGAAGATGAAGCCACGAAGACGAACCAAGCGTAGACGAACGAATCCTCACGATCGCAACGAAACGGGAACTATCGAGAAGAAGCACACAACAAAGTAAACACACCACACATGAACAAGGCATGATGCTCAACCAAGTGTGATGCATGACAAGTCTAAAAGAAGCTACTCATGCAAGGTACGATGCATACAAGAGCAACAGATCAAAGCAAGTTTAAATGAGGCCGGAAACAACATAGAACAACTCCGGTAAGTCCTCATATGCAAATTTCGAAATTGGTCCATATCTGAATAAGCCTTAAGTTCAAGTTGTTAAACATCAAGTTAAGATGCACCATGATGATCTACACGAAATTCTAGTCAAGTTACATTTAAAGTTCATTAGATTCGGAGCTACGGCCTAGAAGATATGAGCAAAACAAGTTAAGCATGGCATTGATGCAAAATGCATACAAACATCAAGCAAACACCTCAAAACAAGGATGCAACATGATTATACGAAGCTACACGCAAAACTAAGCAAGTTTTATATAGATCACACTCAAAACGGAGCAACGGTTCAACACATACACCCTATACAAGTTATAGCAACAATCTGTCCAAAACAGCAAGTAGGCATCTAGCAAGCATCAAAACAACAGGCTACAGGATCTCAACATGAAAACAAAAGGCAGGGGCATGATGTACAGGTAAAGCATGACAAAACATGAACACTGAGCTATCTCCAGAAATCAATAGATCATACTCAAACAAGCATGGAAAGATTGCAAATAATAACAGGTTCACAGACTTGGCAGAATTCACAGGGCATGGCAGAAATAACATCAGGTTGCAATATTCAGAGCTATCAAACAACATGTTACAGCAAGCTATCATGTCAAACTAGAGCATGGCATGAATCTAATCAAAGCATTTAACAAAAGTCCCTTACTGACCATAAGCCAAAAGGGATCAAAGAATACAATTGCAAGCATGTGAACATAGCAAAAACATAAACAGATTCAGACTTAGCAGAAAAACTGGACATGGCAAAATCAGATAACAAGTAGGCATGTTGGTGAGCTCGATGCACTCACTACGAGGCATTGAATGACAAACTAAGCATACTCCCAGCAACTAGACATGGCATAGAGGCTATACATGGCAAGAACAACAACATAGCATACAAGGATCCACTACAACAACCTTGGCAATATTGAATAACATGTAAACAATCTGCCAGGAACATTTTATAGCAAAAGTAGAGCTCGATTGAGTCAAGCTAGGGTGCTCCATATATGCAAACAGAGGCATGGGTGTATAGAGCATAACCATATCTACAAAACATCATTACTGATCATCCTCAAAAGAGGCATGGATCTCACTGTAGCAACATGAATACATGGCATAAAAATAACAGCAGACAAAGACTTGGTGAAAAACTAAGTCTCTGAAATCAGCAACATCACGAAGGCTACTTAACATGCTTGTGCTAGTCACTACAGAGATCACAAAATACATGGCATACACCCCTGTAAAGATGGCATGACATATTTCAAAACACATGTAGAGCTCAAGTTCATAGGGTGCACACATCAATCATGGCAAAAGTGACAAAAGTGCATGTCTGATAAGAATCTGAAACTAACATCACATAGCCCTCTTCTAACAGCATTTCGGGCATCAAGATGAGCTCAAACGAAAATGACACAATGGAACAAAATGGGGAGCACAACCAGATGAACATTTCGATATATTGCACGCACAAAACGGAGCAGTATGCGACAAGTTATGATACATTGAACATGGCATGATACTGTCAAAATACAGGGACTTAGAGGAATTTCGACCTGAGGGGGGGGGGGAGTCAACGCGGGGTGGATCTGGATCGGGCCGGAGATGCTCGCCGGAGTGGTGCCGCTGGGGAAGAAAGAGGAGGGAGGCACGGGCGCACGACGAGGACCGGCAGGGCGGCGCCCGTCGGCGGAGGAGGCGAAGGCGGTGGGGCGGAGCAAGTCGCGCGGCGACGGCGCGACCAGGAGAGGGCGGAGGCGTCCAGGCACCGCGGGCGGCGCGGGACGCGCGCCGGCGGGGCTCGCGGTGGCCGGCGCGGGATCCGGCGGCCGGGCGCGGGCGCGGGACGCGGCGGGCGCGCAGGCCGGGGAGGCGCTGGCGGCGGGGACGGGCGGCGCCGGCGAGGGGCGGTGGACGGGCCAGGCGGCGGCGGGATCTGGGCCCGCGCGGGCCCCGGATGGGCTCCGCGGGCCGGCGGCGGGTGGCGGCCACGGTTGGACAGGTGGCGAGGCGCGGTTCGCTGAGGGGCGGTGCGGCGGTGACGTTTCACCTCGCCATTGGTCGGGCGACGTGGCGGCGGGGTGGACGCGTCCGCCGGCGGGATGAATTTGTCCGGCGGCGGAGAGGGAAAATGGTTAGGGTTCATCCGTGAATTTTCGGGGGGAGTCACATATTTATAGGCAGAGGGAGCTAGGAAGCTCCAAATGGAGTGCGGTTTTCGGCCACGCGATCGTGATCGAACGACCGACAAGATGGAGGGGGTTAGGATGGGTTTTGGGACACTTTGAAGGGGTGTTGGGCTGCACACAAAAGAGGCCTTTGCGGTTACCAGGTTAACCGTTGGAGTATCAAACGACCTCCAAATGAACCGAAACTTGACAGGCGGTCTACCGGTGCTATACCAAGGCCGCTTGACAAACCTCGGTCCATTCCGAGAGAGTTTAACACCCGCACACGAAAAGAGGCAAAAGGGGGCGCCGGGGAACATAGGAGTGCCGGATTGCAAAACGGACAATGGGGAAAATGCTCGGATGCATGAGACGAACACGTATGCAATGCAATGCACATGATGACATGATATGAAATGCAGATGATGACATGGCAAAGTGCGACACGCAAGCACATGACTTGGCAAGGACGGCGAATAACTGACGGACACCTGGCGCATCGAATCCGGGGCGTTACAAGAACCAAATAATATTCATAGATAATGAAGTTCATAAATCCACAATTCATCGGATCTCGGCAAACACACCGCAAAAGAGTATTACATCGAATAGATCTCCGAGAACATTGAGGAGAACTTTGTATTGAGAATCAAAGAGAGAGAAGAAGCCATCAAGCTAATAAATATGGACCCGAAGGTCTGTGGTAAACTACTCACACATCATCTGAGAGGCTATGGTGTTGATGTAGAAGCCCTCCGTGATCGGATCCCCCTTCGCAGATCGCCGGAAAAGGCCCCAAGATGGGATCTCACGGGTACAGAAGGTTGCGGCGGTGGAAACGTGGTTTCGTGGCTCTCCTGGATGTTTTCAGGGTATAAGAGTATATACAGGCGAAAGAAGTAGGTCGGTGGAGCTACGAGGGGCCCACGTGGGTGCGGGCGCGCCCTCCTGCCTCGTGGTCGCCTCGTTGCATCTCTGACTTCGACTCCATGTCTCGTGGATTGCGTTTGTTCCAAGAAAGATCCTCGCGAAGGTTCCGTTCTGTCTGGATTCCGTTTGATATTCCTTTTCTGCAAAACACTGAAATAGGCAAAAAACAGCAACTGACACTGGGCCTCAAACAGAACACCCATATGCAAAGTGAGAGTAGAATTTGCGCATCTCTTGAACACAAACGGTTCTTTTGGATGACCCGTGTGAACCACCTACAAACAATTTGGTGCGATTTGCATCTGTCATATTAGGTATGCTGCCATTTGCAAACTACAAAGATTGACATTTGTTGATCTAGTAACATTGCCATTTGCCGACCTTGTAACACTACGATTTGTCAAAATATGAAGCTAAAAATCACTAGCAGTATCTAAATTTTGCAACTAAAATTCAGTAATTAAGCATAGATGGAGGCAAGGAGGCGTGTTCAGCCAGGCGTGCAGCGGGCGGCGCAGTACTATTTGATTTGACAGCGGGCGACGCAATTCCTGATACGGCTTTAATGCAAACGAGGGAGAGGGTAGCGGTTCCCGAAATGTTGAACGGCCAATGATCCATCCTCCTTCAATTAGCATCATGTGAAGGCATGAGGGAAGTAATTGGAGGACCAGGAAAAGAGGCAGCACGATGTGAATGCAACGCAGTTTGCACTCATATAAAGGCGCCCCTCCATTCCAATGCATCTACCACATCGTACACACCTAAGCATTTGCCTAAGCACCTACACTAATAAGCGCAAAAGTGCCCACTCCAGACCCATGGTGGCGATGCGCACGAGCAGCCAGCGGCTGTGCCAGATGGTCCACGACGCCGGCCTGCGGCATGGCATCGTGGATCGTCTCCATACAGTGTTGGCGAACGGCTGGTGGATGGCCGCCATTGACACCAGCTACGACTCTCAGTTGGACCAGATGATCGTTTGCACCACCAACAGGTCCAGCGTCGTCAAGAAGCTCATGGACGACATCGCTGTACTCCTCCAGCCCTAATCGGCCTCCTCATTACCTGCCACCCTAATCGGCCTCCATGGTCGGAACCTCTTTCAAGCACTGTTGGCCCTGCGATTGCCCGCTGACGCCACGAAGAATGTCCACCTGGAGGTCGCGCTCACTGCGAGGCGCCTCGCCCTGCAAGAAACCGTCGACCTACACATCCATGTGTACGAGCCAACCGTGTACATAGGTATCTACAAGGCCAGTGAGGACGCTACGACATTGGCCTTCTTCAGCTGGCTAGAAGCCTTGGATGCCTTGGCTGAGAAGCACCTTGACCTCACCACACAAGCCGCCGGTCGGTGGCCCGGCCGGCGCACTGAGTTGAGGAGAAGGAGGTCGTACGTTGATGGATGCATCTTTCTTCTTGCCTCCTATAACCACCACTGCGACCGCATCATCGTGGCCTTAATTCTTATTTTGCTATTGCATTCTCGTTCCAGTCAATACAGACATGTGTGATCCCTTTGCTCAATATAGACATGTCCTTTCCAGTCTTATTTTGATTGCCTTGAATGAAGGTCTATCCCACCGTTAGGCACTGCGACACGCTTTGGTTGTGTCCGTTAGCGCGCTCTGCTCGCGTCAGTCGGCCCGCTCGGCTTGTGGACAGCTTTTCCTTGCGTGTTCAACTGTTGTATGAATATATATATATGGTTGCTCGCGTTTGAGGCGACCACGGAGCGCTCTGCTCGCGTCCCTGCGCGCGCGCTCTGCTAACGGTTGGGCGTGCACACGATCATGTCAGGGGCCCCGTATGCATGCGGTTGCGCCGCGCGCGCATTGCCACACGATGTAGTTACGTGTGGTATGATGGCGTTACGTGCTGCAAATTAGAATTTCCATCAGGGCCTGCCGATATTCTTGGTCGTCCGGCTTACCCTTTAATTCCCGCGAGCATTATAACCTTAGTCTCTTCATCCTTTCGATCGCGCCCCACAACACAGCAAGCACACCTACAACGACACATAGAGAGGGGATGTCCAGTAGCGCTCCAATGGAGTTCGGCGAGCATAGAGTGGAGGCCCACGCGAGGGAGACAGATCTCTCGGTGGTGTAGACCATCAACCCGACCATGGTGGACAACTACACACTACAAAAAAATACACTTCCATGATGATACGTGTTTGTCACAGTAGGTCGCGTTTTTTGTCATGCATGTACATCCATGACAAATTAATGACAGAATCAATATAGTAATACCTGTGATGTCGTAGAAGTGTTCCATGACATTACCAAAATTATCATCACGGAAGTGTCCACTTCCATGACGGTAAATCCCACGTCACAGAAGTGCTTTCGTCAAGGATGACCGACACGTGGCATCCACCGTAACAGAACGCCGATAAGCTATCGGGTCGGGTTTTGGATCCGATAACCCGTTAACAGCCCCGACCAATGGGAAATTTCCACGTGTAAAATTCTTATTAGCCGGACAAAACACGTGTCATCTCGTCAGTGGGTCAGATAGGCGCCTATGATATGTCGACACGTGGCACGGCCCAATAGAGGCCCATTCCTGTGAAAAGGCCGGCCCGTTTGACTTGGTCAAAAGCTGGCTGGCCGGCCCATGGAAAGCCTGTTAACGGCATGTTCGCATATAGCCCATTTATAGCCCGCTAACCCAAGGCCCATTATGCCCTATTCGAATTAGGCCCAGTAGCGTCATCTGGGCCATCCAATATGATTCCAGCCCATTTTCACTTCTGGCCCATGTATGGCCCATGACGTCTTTCGACCCATATGAGGCCCTATGTAACTCTTGGCCTATTAACGACCCATGGTGAAACTGGCCCGTAATGAACAGTGTATCACTTTACACCCATTAACGGCCCGTGGTGAAATTGGCCCATAAAGAACAGTGTATCACTTTATACCCATTAATGGCCCGTTATTCCGTTGGGCCGTTTCCAGCCCATGTTATCTTTCGGCCTTCTCAGAGCCCATTTATTCTTGGGCTATTTTCCAGCATTCCTTTACTTACGGCCCGTTACTGTCATTTCCTGCTTGTGGGCCAAATTCAGCCCGCGGTTACAGTCGGCCCGTTTGTGGTCCGTTAATACGTTGGGCCGTTTTCATAGCATCTTCAAATACGACCTATTAACGATGGCCCGTTATGGTCGGCCCATGAACGGACGATTCCAACTCTAGCCCGTTTACGGCCAGAATGCGGTCTGTTTGGCCCATGTTTGGCCAATCGATCATAAGGCCCGTATAAGGCCCATTGATGATACGGCTCGTAGAAGGCCCATTGATGATATGGCTCGTAGAAGGCCCATTGTTTCTACGGCCCATAGAAGGCCCATTGTTTCTACGGCCCATAGAAGGCCCATTGTTTCTACGGCACGTAGAAGGCCCACTGTTTCTACGGCCTGTAGAAGGCCTACTGTTTATACGGCCCGTAGAAGGCCCACTGTTTCGACAGCCCGTAGGAGTGAAAGCACAAGGGCTCCCTGGGTGGTTTTGGTAATTAATGTCAACATATCTCTTGTTGGACTAACACTTTTACCTAGTATGTTTCAGATAAGTTCAACAATGGAGTGGCATGGGCTAGAGGATGTGGAACCCCTTCAAGATTCTAAGGACAAAGGATTGGCTCAAGCTTCAAGATCAAGACTCTACATTTTCTATTTTAGTGATCCAAGATCACATTGAGTCTATAGGAAAAGCCAATACTATCAAGGAGGGATGAGGTGTTGCTTAATGAGCCTCTTGCTTCATGTGCTTAGTGATATGCTCCAAAACCCTCAACTACCTTCCCACATCCACATATGACCTAAACCAAAAGTCAAATTCGGCCCCACCGATTCTTCCTATCCGGCGCCACCGAATTTTAGATGTCATAGCCACTGCCACAAACCCTAGCAAATCGTTCTCACCGATTGGGATCTTGGTCTCATCGAGATGGGATTGTAATCTCTCTGTGTATGTCCATTACCAAAATCGGTCTCACCGAGTTTGAGCAATCGGTACTACCGAGATTACAATGCAAATTCTCTGGTTAGCTTATTACCAAAATCGGTCTCACCGAGTTTGTGTAATCGGTCTCACCGAGTTTGCCTGACCAACTCTCTGGTTAGCTTATTACCAAAATCGGTCCCACCGAGTTTGTGTAATTGGTCACACCGAGATTATGTTATGCCCGAACCCTAACCATATCGGTCCTACCGAGTTGAAACTCAGTCCCACCGAAAATCCTAAAGGTCACTAGGTTTGCTGAATCGGTCCGACCGAGTTTAACCATTCGGTCCCACCGAGTTAGGCAAATTGTGTGTAACAGTTAGATTTTGTGTGGAGGCTATATATACCCCTCCACCCACTCTTCATTCGAGGAGAAAGCCATCAGAACTCACCTACACTTCCAATACACATTTTCTGAGAGAGAACCACCTACACTTGTGTTGAGGTCAAGATATTCCATTCCTACCATATGAATCTTGATCTCTAGCCTTCCCCAAGTTGCTTTCCACTCAAATCTTCTTTCCACCAAATCCAAATCCTGTGAGAGAGAGTTGAGTGTTGGGGAGACTATCATTTGAAGCACAAGAGCAAGGAGTTCATCATCAACACACCATTTGTTACTTCTTGGAGAGTGGTGTCTCCTAGATTGGCTAGGTGTCACTTGGGAGCCTCCGACAAGATTGTGGAGTTGAACCAAGGAGTTTGTAAGGGCAAGGAGATCGCCTACTTCGTGAAGATCTACCGCTAATGAGGCAAGTCCTTCGTGGGCGACGGCCATGATGGAATAGACAAGGTTGCTTCTTCGTGGACCCTTCGTGGGTGGAGCCCTCCGTGGACTCGCGCAACCGTTACCCTCTGTGGGTTGAAGTCTCCATCAACGTGGATGTACGATAGCACCACCTACCGGAACCACGCCAAGAACATCCATGTCTCCAATTGCCATTGAATACTCCAAACCCTTCTCTTTACATTCTAGCAAGTTGCATGCTTTACTTTCCGCTGCTCATATACTCATTGCATGCTTGCTTGATATGTATTGTGTTTGTTAAACTTATGCCTAAAACTCCACTTAAACATAAGAATATTAAAAACTGCAACTTTTTGCACTTAGTGTCTAATCACCCCCCTCTAGACACCTCTTCTCGATCCTTTCAATTGGTATCAGAGCCAGGTTTCCATTGCCTTGGTTTAAACACCTTTGGAGGAAGATGGATGTGTCTACTTTGGGAAGTCTTAGACATAGAGTGCCTATTCTTGATGGAGAGTATTTTCATGAGTGAAAAAATGAATTGCTTGAGATTTTCAATGAATATCATTTGATCAAGTACATTGCTAGCCCTTGTGCACCTCATGTTGATCCTTTGCACCCTACCCTAAATGAAGATCTTGACATGATTCGCAATCTTAGAACCATCAATCTTATCATAAGAGGATTGCCCAAAAATTTGATTGCTAGTTTGCCTACTCTTGATTGTGCCTATACTATTTGGAAATTTCTTGAGGAGCGATTTCCAAGTTATTCCTTGAAAAACTTAGACGAAATTCTCCATAAGTCAATTGCCTTGAGTAAGATGAACTCTAGTGATCCTAGCTTTGGTGATTGTCTATTCGAGCTTACCAATCTCATGCGTGCTAAAGGAAACGTTGGAATCATTAGCGATATCATATCCGAAACTATGAGAATTCATAAAGATAACCATTTTGATGATCATTTATCTAATGAATTACCCTCTCTAGGAATTGATCAATCACAAGATGATGTTGAACATGGATACTATGATGAAGATGATGATAGTGACTATGATCTTGATGATGCAATGAGGCACTTTGGTCTTATGGCAAATCTTCGCGGCTACATGGCTGGAGGAAAGGAATGGGTCCTTGATAGTGGATGTACTGATCATATGACCGGAGATGAAGAAATGTTCCGTGAGCTTGCTGAAAATGAGGGCCCTTGAAAATATGTCACTTTTGGTGATAATTCAAAGGGTAAGGTGGTTGGCCTTGGTAAGGTGGCCATATCACATGATATCTCCATACAAAATGTCATGCTCGTTGAATCCCTTGGATACAATTTACTTTCAGTTTCTAGACTTGTGGACTTTGGTTTCAATGTCTTATTCACTGAAGTAGATTGCCAAGTGTTTCATAGAGACAATAATAAAATGGTCTTTACCGGTATACGTAGAGGAGATCTTTACATTGTTGATTTCACTAAAAAGGCTCAACCTAAAACTTGCTTAATTGCTAAATCTTCTAAAGGCTGGTTGTGGCATAGAAGACTAGGTCATGTTGGAATGCGAAATCTTGATAAGCTTGTTAAAGGTCATCATATCCTTGGAATAAAAGATGTCATATTTGACAAGGATAGACTTTGTAGTGCTTGTCAAGCAGGAAAACAAGTTGGAGGAAGTCACCGCACGAAGAACATCATGACCACAAGAAGACCACTCGAGCTACTTCACATGGATCTCTTTGGTCCAAATGCCTACAAGAGTCTCGGTGGTAACTCATTTGGTCTAGTCATAGTTGATGACTTTTCAAGATTTACGTGGGTGTTATTTCTTGATGAAAAATCGCAGGTCCAGAAGATCTTCAAAAACTTCACTAGGAAGGCCCAAAATCAGCTTGACGTGAAGATCAAGAAGGTTCGGAGCGACAACGGAACGGAGTTCAAGAACACAAATGTGGACACCATTCTTTAAGGGATTTCACACGAGTTCTCGGCTGCGTACACACCTCAACAAAATGGAGTTGTTGATAGGAAGAACCAGACTCTTATCGAGATGGCAAGGATGATGCTTGGTGAGTACAAAACGCCAAAGCACTTTTGGGCGGAAGCGGTCGAGATAGCTTGTCATGCAACAAATCGCTTGTATCTTCACAAGCTACTTGGCAAGACGGCATAGGAGCTCCTCACTAGCAACAAACCCCAAGTTGGATACTTTCGAGTATTCGGCTCAAAATGCTACATTCTTGATAAGCATCGTCGTTCTAAATTTGCTCCTAAATCTCATGAAGGTTTCCTACTTGGTTATGGATCAAACTCTCACACTTACCGTGTCTACAACAATTTCACCCGAAAGGTTGAAGAGACGGTAGATGTGAAGTTTGATGAATCTAAAGGCTCGCAAGTAGAGCAATTGCCAATTGATGTAGGAGACAAAGACCCTTCGGAAGCAATTCAAGACTTGTCCATTGGCAAGATTCGTCCAACGGAAGTGAAGGATAATACCTCGTCCGTCCAAGTGGAAGCTTCTACCTCACGACAAGGTGAACCAAGAGTTGATACGGAAGCATCCACAAGTGGGACACGCCAAGATGAAGAAAACGAGGAAGTACACCAAGATGAACATCAACAACCTCCCTATCCACCACGACAAGAGAACGACAACGTCAACAATGAAGAAGGCCAAGAAGAAGAACAAGATGAAGAGGATGTTCCACCCCGACCCAAGCAAAAGCTTTCACGAGTTCGAGCAAGAATTGCCAAAGATCATCCCGTCAAGCAAATATACAATGATATCCAAACCGGGAGAATCACTCGCTCTAAAACTCGTTTAGCTAACTTTTGTGAACATTACTCATTCAAATCTAGCATTGAACCTATGAAGGTTGAAGAAGCATTTAAGGATCCGGATTGGATAAACGCTATGCATGAAGAGCTACACAACTTTGAGAGAAATCAAGTGTGGACATTGGTCGAGAAGCCCGACAACAACCACAACATCATTGGTACCAAATGGGTGTTTCGCAACAAGCAAGATGAAGATGGACAAGTGGTTCGCAACAAAGCACGTCTCGTCGCCCAAGGCTACACACAAGTCGAAGGTATGGACTATGGTGAGACATATGCTCCCGTTGCTAGACTTGAGTCCATTCGCATCTTACTTGCCTATGCAAATCACCATGATATCACCTTGTACCAAATGGGCATTAAAACTGCTTTTCTAAATGGCAAAATTGAGGAGGAAGTTTATGTTAAGCAACCTCCCGGCTTCGTCAATCCTAAGAACCCTAATCATGTTTACAAGCTTCACAAAGCCCTTTATGGTCTTAAACAAGCTCCTAGAGCATGGTATAAATGCTTGACCAAGTTCCTTATTGAAAAAGGCTTTGAAATTGGTAAAATTGATTCTACTCTTTTCATTAAAAGGGTTAATGGAGAACTATTTGTGTGCCAAATTTATGTTGATGATATCATATTTGGATCAACTAACCCTCATTTTAGTGAGAAGTTTGGAAAGCTAATGTCGGAGAAGTTTAAGATGTCTATGATGAGTGAACTCAAATTCTTTCTCGGTTTGCAAATCAAGCAAAGTAAGGAAGGTACCTTTGTCTCTCAAACGAAGTACACTAAGGACTTATTCAAGAAGTTCAATATGCAAGAATGCAAAGGTATGACTACACCCATGCCTACTAGTGGACATCTTGATTTGACCAAAGATGGTGAACCGGTTGCTCAAAATTTTTATCGCTCTATGATTGGTTCATTGTTATATCTATGTGCCTCACGTCCCGATATTATGCTAAGTGTGTGCATGTGTGCACGATATCAAGCTGCTCCTAAAGAATGTCATCTTAAGGCTGTGAAAAGGATAGTGAGATACCTAATCCATACACCAAATTTTGGCATTTGCTATCCTAAGAGGCCCTCTTTTGATCTTGTCGGCTACTCCGATTCGGACTATGCCAGAGACAAGGTTGATAGAAAGTCCACTTCGGGTACTTGTCAATTCCTTGGTAGATCTCTTGTATCTTGGTCTTCCAAGAAACAAAACTCAGTATCCTTATCCACCGCCGAAGCGGAATACATTGCCGTTGGTTCATGTTGTGCTCAATTACTTTGGATGACCCAAACTCTTGAAGGTTATGGGATATTTGTGAAACATGTTCCATTTTTATGTGACAATGAAAGTGCTATTAAGATTGCTCACAATCCCGTGCAACACTCTTGAACTAAGCATATTGAAGTTCGTCATCATTTCATTCGAGATCATGTTGCAAAAGGGGACATTAACATTAAGCATGTTCGCACCGATAAGCAATTGGCGGATATATTCACTAAACCACTTGATGAGAAAGTGTTTTGCAGGTTGAGAGGTGAATTGAACATCATTGATGCTTCAAACTTGGAGTAGGAACTCCATTTGATACATGCGGGGCATGAGCCCATGGCTAATCCTCGATATTTCTCTTATGATGCTATTCATATGTCTTGGATATATTTGTACCTTGCATGTTATCTAACTTGTGTAGGTACTTGGATGAATCTAAATCTATGAGATTGCAACTCACTCACATCTTGAGCAATTTCTACATCACCAAGTCTCTACATAATGGTGGTTGAAGACAAGGAAGCACGAAATCATTCAAACATATCCTTTGGCAAATTCTATGTTGAGTCTCATGAATGTCATTTTGGATACACAAGTGCTCTTCCTTGCAAGACTAACCCATGTAGATAGATGAACTCAAACTCCAAGTGGTGCTCCCAACACTTGATGAACTACATCAACCATGAGCAACCCACACAAGTTCGACTACACGTGCAAGATCAACACCACCACCCAAGGTATGTTATTCCATCTTAGAGAAGCTTTACTCCAAGTCATGAGTCAAAGCAACTCGACAAGATGTGAATACATCAAGATGCTTAAACGAAAAATGGTAACCCCATTTTGAGCTTAAACAATGAGTATGACCTATGATCAAGTGCTCTCACTTGACTCCTAAGTCAATATACTCTAACATAGGTGACTTTGTCGCCGCCCAACTCTAGATAAAGTTCTCTTGAGTTCTTCTCTGTGTTATTGCATTTGTCATTTGCATATTTGTTTCCCCTTTTAAAATAAAAAAAACTTCATCTAGAACTTTTAGTTTCTTTTCTTTCCTTTTTGTTCTGCATTTTCAGCATCCAATTCATTGCAAATCTTTCAGTAAATTCCTTGCATATCCTTGTGAGATCTTACTTGTCTAGTGAGCTGAGGTGACAAGTGCTTTCCCTCTGATGAACTCGGTCACACTAGATTGTTTTCTTCGGCTAAACCAAAATCTTTCGGTGCAACCGAAGCACACAACTCGGAGCCACCGATTCCACCACAGGAAAACCAACTTGCCACTTATTCCTGATTTCTGTTTGCTCCAGCTCCACTCAATGATTCTTGTCCTCTACTAGCATCATATTAGACATGCTGCTTTGCTCTGTGACTCAAGGACCAACCCATTTGTATCACATGTCCAGAACAGCCCTTCTTGGAAATTGATGTCAAAGGGGGAGAGAGAGATCACATCAAAGCTTAATCTTTCCTATAAGGGGAGAAAGAGAGAATACTCAGGTGGAGAGAGTTTCTCAACAAGGAGAAAGTAATATCACCAAAGACCTCAGATGCTTGGTGTTCAAGAGGAGAGATGTCACATGTCTTTAAGAGGGAAAAGACATGTTTGTTTGCTTGCTTTAGCTCAAGCTCTGTTGTTTCTTTTCTGTTGCTCTGATTTTCTATTTCCTATCATCTCCTAATATCTCATGTTAGATTCAGGGGGAGCAAGACATCTAAGGGAAGGAAATCTCTGATTTTATTGCATATCTTTACCTTTGGGGACATGTCTATATCCACTGTGGTACTTAGTACTCACTCTACATGTCATCCCAGTCTTGGTTCTCTTGTGGTTTCTCTTGTTTGCTCTGGTCAGTAGGTGTATCTGTGTTATTTAACCTTGTTTGCGCAGGTCCATCCCATCCTAAGCCAACTCAAGACCACAAGGTAAGTATATGCATCTCAGTCATGTGAATGAGAAATTCTTGCTGATGTACATACTGTTTGCAAGGACTCATGAGCATGAAGGTACATTTCTCATATTCACATCATTTGCTCTGATGAATATAGCCAAGATACATGTAACACATTGCTTACTCTGTCATGCTTATGCATTCACATGCTCCTATATTCCATATTCACATGTTTGCATACATGTAGGGGGAGCCTATGCTTGTTACATGTCTTTCCAAAGCTTTACTTGCTATTCTCTGTATCTTTATCTAAAGCTTTGATGTATGTTGTCATCAATTACCAAAAAGGGGGAGATTGAAAGCACAAGTGACCCTGGGTGGTTTTGGTAATTAATGTCAACATATCTCTTGTTGGACTAACACTTTTACCTAGTATGTTTCAGATAGGTTCAACAATGGAGTGGCATGGACTAGAGGATGTGGAACCCCTTCAAGATGCTAAGGACAAAGGATTGGCTCAAACTTCAAGATCAAGACTCTACATTTTCTATTTTAGTGATCCAAGATCACATTGAGTCTATAGGAAAAGCCAATACTATCAAGGAGGGATGAGGTGTTGCTTAATGAGCCTCTTGCTTCATGTGCTTAGTGATATGCTCCAAAACCCTCAACTACCTTCCCACATCCACATATGACCTAAACCAAAAGTCAAACTCGGCCCCACTGATTCTTCCTATCCGGCGCCACCGAATTTCAGATGTCATAGCCACTGCCACAAACCCTAGCAAATCGGTCTCACCGATTGGGATCTCGGTCTCATCGAGATGGGATTGTAATCTCTCTGTGTATGTCCATTACCAAAATCAGTCTCACCGAGTTTGAGCAATCGGTACTACCGAGATTAACTTGCAAATTCTCTGGTTAGCTTATTACCAAAATCGGTCCCACCGAGTTTGTGTAATCGGTCTCACCGAGTTTGCCTGACCAACTCTCTGGTTAGCTTATTACCAAAATCGGTCCCACCGAGTTTGTGTAATCGGTCACACCGAGATTACGTTACGCCCGAACCCTAACCATATCGGTCCTACCGAGTTGCATCTCAGTCCCACCGAAAATCCTAACGATCACTAGGTTTGCTGAATCAGTCCGACCGAGTTTAACCAATCGGTCCCACCGAGTTAGGCAAATTGTGTGTAACGGTTAGATTTTCTGTGGAGGCTATATATACCCCTCCACCCACTCTTCATTCGAGGAGAAAGCCATCAGAACACACCTACACTTCCAATACACATTTTCTGAGAGAGAACCGCCTACACTTGTGTTGAGGTCAAGATATTCCATTCCTACCATATGAATCTTGATCTCTAGCCTTCCCCAAGTTGCTTTCCACTCAAATCTTCTTTCCACCAAATCCAAATCCTGTGTGAGAGAGTTGAGTGTTGGGGAGACTATCATTTGAAGCACAAGAGCAAGGAGTTCATCATCAACACACCACTTGTTACTTCTTGGAGAGTGGTGTCTCCTAGATTGGCTAGGTGCCACTTGGGAGCCTCCGACAAGATTGTGGAGTTGAACCAAGGTGTTTGTAAGGGCAAGGAGATCGCCTACTTCGTGAAGATCTACCGCTAGTGAGGCAAGTCCTTCGTGGGCGACGGCCATGATGGAATATACATGGTTGCTTCTTCGTGGACCCTTCGTGGCTGGAGCCCTCCGTGGACTCGCGCAACCGTTACCCTCCGTGGGTTGAAGTCTCCATCAACATGGATGTACGATAGCACCACCAATCGGAACCACGCCAAAAATATCCATGTCTCCAATTGCGTTTGAATACTCCAAACCCTTCTCTTTACATTCTAGCAAGTTGCATGCTTTACTTTCCGCTGCTCATATACTCATTGCATGCTTGCTTGATATGTATTGTGTTTGTTAAACTTGTGCCTAAAACTCCACTTAAACTTAAGAATATTAAAAACTGTAACTTTTGGCACTTAGTGTCTAATCACCCCCCCTCTAGACACCTCTTCTCGATCCTTTCAAGGAAGCCCAGTGTCACTACAGAAATATTAGCCCATGGTTATTGTGGCCAGATTTTAAAAAATAGGTTATTGCAGCCACTAGCAAACCACAGAAAAAGAACTACACTAACTACAAGCAAACAAATAAACAAGACAACAAGGAAATAAATAAGCAAGCAACTTACACTAGGCTATCACGGCTATTACACATATTACATCCACTGGGCATCAAAGTTCGCCACCAGTGCAAATATAGGGAACACAACAGCATATAAACGCCGCAGCAAAACAAGTCTAGAACTGAAACCACTTCAGAAGAGCTTTAGAAACAATATCTTGGGTACCCATAATGCGGGCAAGATGCTTAGCAAGCTTATTAACTTTCTCTTGTTTGGCTTAAGTCCTCCAGTGCTTGATGTTGCACCAGAAAGTATGCATCTGAATTCTGCAGGGACTTCCTCAGTCCTTCGGCTTCCTGTCGCATAACATCTAATCGATGTCTTTCAACTTGAAGTTGAGACTCAAGAAGCCGAACTGATTCAGGCAACGAGTTCGAAGAGCTGGTGCCAGCAGTGGTAGCCAGTAACTCGAACACTACATCAAGACAGGACATTGGGGTTGTCTCAGTGTCTTCCATATAGTTTTTATCAGCTTTCTTGGAGACCAACAGGGATGTCTCACTATCTTGAACCTTATCTGCATTACTTCCTTTACCATTGCATAACAGGGTACTCTTCTCCAATATTTTATCCGCGTTCTAAAAGAGAAACAAACAAACACATCCCAGGTTTACAATGTAGTATATGAAACTCATTTTGGTAAACCAGTTCAGTAGTAAGGTGGACAGGATAACAGCATGAAACAAACATATATCTATGTAGTATGGTCACTGTATGGTCTATATCATTCTAGTTTATGTTGCCAAATCAAGATAGATACAGTTCGAATCATATCTATTTAAGACAAAGCAGCATAGGCAAAATATAAGTGTGGGAAACTACACAACAATAACAACACTTGTAATGTGCATGGCATGAGAACATAACTGTTTATTCAATTGAAACTGAAATCAACATAGAGCAAGTTACAACAGCAAACAGCCAAACACGTTGAAGAAACAGGTTCAAAACATACCTGTTGCGCCATTGGAGTTTCAATTGCATCCTTCAAATTTGAAATTAGTTGGTACCAGTAAATACAGTGATGCAAGAGCAAAGTAGTATGAACCATAGCTACGGAACCTGACCTGAGAACAATTCTTCTTCTGCTTTAAGCGTTGACTTCGGGTTCGGAGTGGTGGTCCTCGTGATTTGGGCACTGCAGTTGCCTTACTAACTGCTCGTGTTTGGGTGCTCTATGGTGGAGACGGTGCTGTGTCAACGAGTACTGGGTGTCTATCTGCTGGGGTTGGGGTTAGAAGGGGTGTAGCTGGTTCTCTGTACAACTGGGTAGGGGTACAATCTGCATGAGTGTGGTTTATGTGTGGTGGGGCTGGTTCTTGGGCAAGTACAACCGTGGTTCTATCTGCATCGACGGGTAGCATGATCTTTTCTGAAGATCGTGTTTTTACACCCACAGATACTGCCATCACTCCCTCCAATTGAAATGGCTGATAAACAAGAAAAGTAATTGAATGTACATACATTGTAAGATTGACAGGTGCAATGGATAGTAGGGAAGAAAACAGGGCATGAAATAATTCACATTTATGTTGTCTAAGCAAACAGAATAGCAGGACATAATTTCACATATATGATGGCTAATTAAACAGGATAGCATGACACAATTTCAAATGTATGATGGCTAACTATACAGGATAGAATGACATACTTCAAAATATGATGACTATGTAAACAGGATGACAAGATATAACTATACGATGTGTCTATTAAAGTGGTTGGCATGCCATAAATCACAAACATGCCGTTGATGGAAACATGATGGCATGATATAATTCACGGATAGAATGACATAATTTAAAATATGATGACTATGTAAACAAGATGAGATGATATAACTATATTATGTCTTTAGAAAATGGGTTGGCATGCCATAACTCAGATACATGCTATCTATGTAAACATCATGGCATGACATAATTCAAATATATGTCTTATATACTAAGGAAGTGAGCAGAGGGCAATCGCATATATGATGCGTCAACTAAGGACATGGCATTCAATATTGTGTATATGATGTAAAAACTAAGCATTGCTATACAACATATGCATTATATGAGTAATATAACCCTGCCAAGTTTGAGCATACACCTCAGGGGGATAATAGGACTGGTCATCTGCCTCTTAATCCTCCTCTGAAGAGCTATCTGTAACCAGCAAGATATCTGCTTCAGTAGGTAGCATTGTCTGCTCTGAAGACCTTGTTTTCACTCCAGATTTCTCCATCACCAATTCAAATGGCTGATGCACAGGAAGAGCAGTTGAAAATACAAACATTGTCGACAAAAGCGATGAGAAATACAAAAAAGGACGGCATGTGTCGGATTTCGGGTTCCGGCAGACCCTTGAGGTTCGAACTCTGGGGTGCGCGCGGAGATTACGCCCTCTACCTCTCCATCTCGCAAATATCTAAACTACTAAAAGAACAACACAAGAGACACAGAGTTTATACTGGTTCGGGCCACCGATGTGGTGTAATACCCTACTCCAGTGTGGTGTGGTGTGGTGGATTGCCTCTTGGGATGATGATGATGAACAATACAAGGAAGAACAGCCTCACGAGGGTCTATTCTTGGTTGGGGGGACGAACTGCTAGGAGGAGTTCAATCTCCCTTCTCTCTGGATCCTAGCTGATTAGGTTTCTCGATTGCTAGATGTCTAGATGCCTCTACCCTGGGGGTGGCTAGTCCTATTTATAGGCAAAGGCCCTGGGCCTCTTCCCAAATATTGAGCGGGAAGGGCGCCAACAATTTGCCATTTTGAAGGGGAACAACTAGTACACTTATCCTGACTAAAGTTGGTCCTCGTCTGCCAAAGGCTCTGCGGTGACGCTGGCTTAGGCTCCACAGTGACTTCCTCCTTGTCGCGGAGCTGGTCTTGGTCTCGTTGCACCGAAATGGGTGCCTTTGCTTGATCCTCTCGCCTGCGCTTGCTCCCTTTGCACCAAAGAGGAAAGGGAGGACACTGCGCGGCTGGCGCCCGCCTGGCGCCCTTGGTCGTCATGGCTTGCGTCATGGGCACCTCGTGAGGTACCCCGCCTTGATCTCTCCGCCTCCTCGTGAGCCAGCCTGATGAGGCTGCGCCTGAGGAAGCTCCACGTTGTCCGCCCCGCGAGGCTTGGCCCCTCGCGAGGGTCTTGGGTCTTGTGTTGATGAAGATGGGATGTGCTGGGCCCCTTCTGAGCCATGTCGTAGGCCACAGGCAGGCAAGTCTGGGGACCCCCGTTCCCAGAATGCCGACAGCATGATATAACTCACATATATGACGCTTGCCTAAGCAGCATGGCATTGCATAATTCACATACATAATGCATTGCAACAAGATAACATTGCATAATTCACATATATAATGTCTTGCAACAAGATGGCATTGCATAATTCACATATATGGTAATTAGACACTAAACATGTGGCATTCACACAAAGCATGTCTAAACTAAGCAAATGACATAGCAATGCAAGATACGTACCATACACATGATATGAGCAACATAACCCTGCCAAGTTAGGGCATGAACCTCGGGGGGGGGGGGGAATATGACTGGTCATCTGTCTCTGAATCCTCCTCTGAGGAGCTATCGGTAACCAGCAAGACATGTGCTTCATCACATAGCATTGTCCGCTGTGAAGACTTTGTTTCCACTCCAGATATTTCCATGACCGTGCCAAATTGAATGTACTAAAATTCACAGGAAGAGTAATTGAATGTACTAAAATTGTTGACAAATTTAACACATAATAAAAAAATGATGGCATGATATAATTCACATATAAGATGACTGGCTAACCAGGGTGGCATTGCAAAATTCACATATATGATGCCTGGCTAGAAAAGATGGCATTGCATGATTCACATATACGATAAAGAAACTAAACAGATGTCATTGACACAAAGCATGTCTAAACTAAGCAGATGACATCTTTAATGTATACAGTAAGCAATGCAAGGCACTATATGCATGATATTACCAACATCAGCATGCCAAGTTAGAGCAAAGACCTCATGGGGTAAATAGGAGTGGTCTTCTCCTTCTGAATCCCCCTCATAACAGTTATCTTCCTGTTGATTACGATTCGAAATGGGTGGAGGGGGGCTGCCTTTGCGCCCACCATGGAACGACGTTTGCATGAAATTTTATTGCCATGCAAGGCTCTTCTCTTTTGCTCTACATGATCAGTTCCATTGTGTACAATAACTGGCATGCATAGGAATAAAACATAGTGAGATTATGTAAGGAGTGCATGCACAAATCCAGAGTGATGGTAGAAAACTGTGGATAGACCCAAAACCAATGATAGCAGGCAGATAATAGCTTTAGTTAAAAAATACAGATAATGGCTCCTTTAATGTTTGTTTGCACCCAACATGAAACTCATAGTAGACACCGGAGATTAACCAGATAGTAGACAGATAGTACTGATTGCTGCCCCAATATGTACCCCACAACCATTTAAAAACTCAAGTTTCAACATTAGTTTGGACCTGACTCGGAGTCTAATGGGTGAACACGGTGATAATGTAGCATGTCATCATATTAAGCGACGCATAACGTAAGCAGACACGGAAGAGTGCGACCTCTCTTGCGGACCCGTGTAGTCCTCAAGGTCATATGCTCAGTTGATGATGGTAATGTAGTTGCCGTGGCTGCCGGCGGCGGGGAAGAAGATCTGAGGCGGCGAAAGACAGTCTGGAGAGCGGATCCCTGCTATGGTGAACCCTTCCGTCGTTGGAGCAGCTGAGCTGGGGTGGAACACAGCGCCGCAGGAGCAGGACAAACCACACAAGGTTTTCTTTGACACATATCTGTAACAGAAGTAATTGAGTAAGGGCTTGTTTGAATTTGAGGATTCTAACAATGCAGGGATAGGAAATAGACAGGAATAGGATAGAATGCACATGCAAAATAGATAATTTAAAAACACAGGATTTCTGCCAATCTGGGTGTTTGATTCACAACAGTTGGAAGATCACAGGATGCAAAAAAGCATGGTGAGATTAAGTCAAACCACAAGAAAATGTACGGTTATAATGCTATTATGCTACTATCTCTTAGTCTTGTGCTTGATGAATAGGAATATGAAAAGGAGGAGAAGTGGAAATTAGAATTCCTACGGAGACACTAAAGGAACAAATCCTACAGTTTTCCTTTGCTCCATTCCTTTGCACCAAATTCATGAAAAGTAGTACCGTAGGAAACTTTCCGATTCCGATGTTTTTCATTCACTTTTCCTTTCAAGCACTGGCGCTTCTAGTAGGCAGGCTTGAGCAAGGAAAATCCTACACTAAAAAAATGTTTTTGTGCTACTTCTATTACTTTGGACCCAGGCCACTGCCATACTAGCTCAACTCCCAGGCCCATCGACAAATGCACAGCTCAAACGCGCAGAGATAAATAATGATGGTGTTCAAGAGAGTCCATCACGGATAGCTAAGTTGCCTGGTACCACACTGCTTGTCATATAGTAGGATAAAATAATCGTATTTCCTGTTACTATGAGTGCTTAGTGGACAATACATATAACATGTAGAGTAAAAAAGAGATGCAACAAGTGTACAACCTCTTTAGCGAAGCCATGTCGATCTCAGCGTGATTGGGTTGGCCGGTGAGGATGCTCCGGCTGACTTGGCTGTCGGAGGAGGCGAAGAAGATCTTAGGCGTCTGGAGATGGAGCCCGAGGTACTGCTCCGTTGTGATGGAGGGTTTCGTCGTTGGAGTAGCTCGGGTGAGTTGTACGATGCCGAGGCTGAAGCAGGACAAGAGAGACAGCGAACAACGTTAGCCTGAGTGGAATTCTAATAGCATCTCCAATACATGACATAAAATACATAACCACAAAGTGCTAGATGTAAAATACATCAGCCGCTCATCTCTGAACTTAACTGTCGAAACTGAATTTAACTGTCGAAACTGAACTTAACTGTCAAAACTGAACTTAACTGTTGAAACTGAATTTTGCTGTCGAAACTGAATTTTGCTATCGAAACTGAACGCACTAGCAAGGTGAGGCTACACATCGGTCGACTGACTTTTTCATCTATGGTCAGTCGATTTTGCAGCCGTTGGATACGAAATCAAGGGCCTGCGGTTTATCTTCAACCTCCACCCCCCTGAGCCGGCCAAACAGCAACGCCCCGCCCGCCCCGAAAACACTTCCCACCACCGGTCCGCCGCCGCCCCGGCCATCCCTCTATGCCCCCCCTCGTGCCAAGCTTTTTCTCCAGCGATCCCCACACCACCGCCCTGCCAACGCCCCGCCACCGTTGGCGACCACCGCCCCCATCCTGAAACCTAAGATAGATAGTGGGATACCTCTCCGGCGAGCCCCCCTCCCTGCTGCGGCTGGTTATTCCTTCTCCCAGGTGAGCCCCCCCCCACCCCCTGAAAATTGACTGACCCAAAAGTCGATTCAGTCGACTGAAGTGTAGCTAAATCGGAGCAGCATCGCAATCAAGAGCAAGAGCGAGAGCAGCAACGCGAGCAAGAGCAATAGCAAGAGCAGACCAGGCAGGGGACTGAGAGCAAGAGCAGAGCAGCAGCGCGAGCGAGAGCTAAAGCAGCAGCAGGTCCTACTGATGTGGACGTCGCCACCGAGGGAGCGACGCCGTGGAGGAAGTGGCCGACGACGCTGCCGTGGATGGAGCCACGCCGTGTCGGCTCGGGACCAAGCGCCGGCAGCACCGTGAGATCGAATCAAGAAGAAAATGCGGCGATTAGTGTACAACCTCTTTGGTGGCGCCGATTAGGCCGCAGCTTCATCCGAGGAAACGGTGATGATGATGCTCTTCCGGTGGTGCAGGTGAAGACGACGGTGTGGGAATGGAGGTGGCACGAAAGACGAGGGGAACGTCGGGGCAGCTCCTTGGAGGTGGAGGACAGGGTGGCTGAACCGGCGGGACGATGAGATCGATGACGGATCCTCATCCGGTACGGTGGATGAGGGACGTCGAGGTGTTGCTGTGGACGATGTTGTTGGGGAAGAGGCTCCGGCTGGGTGGCGGACGGAGCAGGATGTGGGGTTTCGTCGTGGGTTTTCGCGGGCCTCGGTGTACAAATGGGTGGGTGGATGGGATGGCAGTGGGGAACCATGGCTTAGAGACACGCTTGCCCGAAATGTGGGGTAATTTACGAAAGTACCCCCACCGATTTGAGGCAGTTCTTTCGGTTCAGGGGTACCACAGGCATTTCGCGTGTCAGGATTTCACAGGAGGTGGGAGTTTTCGCGCGCGTTGTAATTTCGGAATAGCAAGGCGCAGGCTGAGATGGAGGGAGTTGTCGGAGCACAACGAGACAAAGATATATCTTAAATATTTCAGGCTAACAAGGCGCGGGTTGAAGAGGCGGGAGTTTCGCAGCACGATAGACAGAGACGCTAGCTTGATTTTTGGCATAGCAAGGCGCGGCTTGAAATTTCGGAAGATCAAGCTTAAGGTGTACCCAAAAAAAGACAATTTGCACCTCAACACGCACAACACACACACAAACACCATTTAGACTAGAGTAAGGTACACGTGCATTGCACGCATGAGATTTGGCAACCAAATTATGAATAAATACCACATTATAGCATGCAAGCATTGAGTCATATATGCATGATGTAGATGTTTGTTTAGTTCTTATAGTTCATTTCGTTCAAAATCATCTAGTTTTTATAAGAAAGCTAATCAGTTTTAAGATTCATGGAATTGTGCGTCGTAAGACATAAAGTAAAAACAAATAATGGCAATCATGTAGAAAAACATTTGGGAAATTCTGATACGAAAGATTCTAGAACAAATAAGAAGTGCTTGTGTTTTGATGTTTGTGCATTATGCTTATGTTCAACCATGGAGTCTTCTAGATTATACATGTGCCGAAATCTGGTGGAATCTAGATGATATCCAACGGCCAGTAGTGCTCAAATTTGCCATCTTTGGACCATCGGATTCGCCTCATCCAACGACCATCTTTCAAAGTTAAAGTTACCCGCACACAATATAAAAATATATAAAAATAATATATATATAGGGGTATATATATAGATATGTGATGCAAAAGCCGCCCATCATCTCCAATTAGAATAGTGTGTCCATGCACGGATGCGACGTGGCCAAATGATGTCTGCCATCAGTATCTCAAATTCAAATCAGTCTGACCTTGTTCAATGTGTATACATTACAATATGCTCGTTTCCAAACCACATCGCGCAGATCTCCGTTATATTCATGCATGCATGGGTTTCAAACATCAGGATCTCTTATTCAAATATTTGAATTCAACTTTACATTGATTATGACCTCACCTATTCAGCTATTCTTTTACACCCACACAGTAGTCTTCTCTTTATAATTGTACCACTAACTTTCTCTCGTGCATGCATGCACACACACTACCAGTCGGCATTATCCATCGCACACATGCAATCTTTTTCTTCAGGTCGGTCTCCCATGAAGGCACAGACCAACACACATCCCCCTCTCCATCATATCGGGCATTCTTTATCTCTCACGCGTGCATGCGCAACGATCGATGTTCCTCTATGTATGTGTGTATATAGCTAGGTCTTTCATAGTTTTCCACACAAACCGATCAATCGATATATCCAGTGAGGTCTCACCCTCTTTCCCACGTCCACATCGATCAATCTATACCTCTCTATATAGTATTAACATATATAGCTAATACACCCACATTAGTTATATATCCAACGCCCCCCTCTCATCATCCATGCCTTCCGCTTCATCTCTCACACGCGTGCACAATGGCGAAGACAGGGGCAGTAAGGGCCCTACCCCCTCCTTCCTAACATCACTATATATCGAGGCTAATATGAATGTGATCATTAGATAATTGCTGCTAAAAATGGTTTAAGTTCATGAATTGACCCTCCTCGTAAAGGATTAGCAATGCTTGGCCCCCTAGCTCATTTATTTTTCATGGCTCCGCCACTGCGCGCAACAGCGCACGTGTTCGCCCCCTCTCTCTGAATATCGATCTCGCACTTGTGCATTCCTTCATAGTCTCCCTTCACTCGGCCCCTCGCACCATCTTCTAGCCCTCCACCGGATTTTGCCACATGTACAATCTAGCAGACTCCATGGTTGAAGTTAAGCATAATGCACAAACCTCAAAACAACAGTGGTTCTCTTTTGTTCTAGAATCTTCCGTATCATAACTGCCAAAACTTTTTTCTAGTTGAATTGCCATTATTTGTTTTTACTTTATGCTTTACAATGCAAAATTCTATGAATCATAAAATAGATTAAGGGCTTCTTTGATTCAAAGGATTCTCAAAGGAATTTTGGAGGATTCTAATCATTAGGAATTTTTCCTATCTTGGTTGTTTGATTCGTAGGATTGTAAACCATAGGAATTTTTCCATATGATTCATTTGCACTAGATTTCATAGGAAACATCCCATCCACTCAAACCTCTTTGAAAGAATTCTGCGATTTTTCTAGGCACAATCAAACACTCGTACAATCTTGTAGGATTCAAGACGACATTCCACTATAATCCCATGTTTTTCCTATTCCCGTGTTCTTAGCTTTTTTATAAAAACTAATTGGTTTTGAATGAGATGAACTATAAGAATTAAACAAAGGGCTACATCAGGCATATATGACTCAGAGCTTACATGCTATAGTGTGGTATTTATTCATAATTTGGTTGCAAAATCTGATGCGTGCAATGCACGTGTACCTTGCTAGTACTTCGAGTATGTGCAAAACACGTAAATTAGAAAACGGCACGCTACACAGTGTCTCACTTACAGTTCATGAAGCCACGTGGCACATGTGGAGGCGTTGTCGTGACCTCCTTGCGTGGATTGATCACAGTGACGTGCTGCTGGTTCCAGAAGAATGTACTCGTCCTCCCTGAGCCATACTGGCGGTACATGCACGAAGCAAAGATGTGCACGCATGCCACACACGCACTCATTCCCTCGCACGCACACGCGGGTACACGGGCGGACGCAATTTTGTACCAAGATCCACCCCATTTGATAATTTGATGCGTGTAAAGTCGTTCACTTCATTGATGGTCAATTAATACTGCGCATGCAAATTGAGTGGACCTGAGGGCGGAAGAAAGACATTATTACTCCACTGCGCGCATGTGAGTAGTTAAATCGTGGGTTGCTAGTAGTACTTCCATTGGTCTCCTTCATATTTTGTGCCAATTTTTGACAGTAACATAATATTTACGCATTTAAGCAGTGTAGTACTTGAAATTTATGTTCCGCTAAACTCATCGGGAGCTGTTTCGGGCCTCGAAACCGGAACCATCAATTAATCTTTACCTTGTTCCCATCACATTCGAAAGCCTGCTCACACCTACTAGTACGTACCAAACCTGAACGTGTTCCCACTATGTAGGTATTAGTACTAGTGCTAGTACTTAGGTTATAAAAAGGGGAACTACCTAACCGAAAATTACTCTACCTTTCCACCTCATAAGTGCTTCTTCTTCGTCCGTCGTTGCCATGGCCGGTGAGCAGAGCTCTAGGTCGAGAACTACTCGTAACAAGGGAGCGGCAACCAAGGCTGCGGAAAAAAAGAGAGGGCTCGCCGCCACGCAGAGACCTCGAAAGATCTCTCACGGGCAGGCGATGGCTCCCAGGAGCGCCCTAGCCGTGGAGACGAACATGCCGAGCCGACAGAGCTGGAGTCGTTATCCGTCGACGGCATGAACGATCAGCTCAATAAGCAAAAGGAGTTCATCCAAGGCTTGATGGAGTTGCTAAAGGAGATCCTCGACGATATGCCCGCTGAGCTCAATCAGCAGGGGAGTTGACCGCCGGCTTGGTGATGCTGCTGAAGAAGAGCATTCCTCGGAGAAGAAGGCGACCGTCGAAATCCTGCGACTTCGGGAGGACAATGCGAAGTTCTGCCACGAGATTGACCTGTTGAAGGAGAAGAACACCGGCTGGAAGAAGCTGTATGAGAATAGTAGTTCCTCGATGAAGATGCTGCAGGCCCTCGTCATGGAACAGAAGGAAGAGTTGGCGAAGCTCCGCATCGAGCACCCGGCTGCTGTCAAGGTACGTAATATGGCCGTGGAACAGATGATGAAGGCTCGCATCGAGAAATACCGCGTCATGGACACAATGATGAAGATGGCGGAGGAGACGCGCAAGGAGATGGAGGTCGTGGAGGTGATGAAGAAGCAGTTACGACTCCGCGGCAAACTAGATCATTTGGGGTGATAATCTTCCTTCTTCTTTTGCTCCTGTGTTTCATCTTTTGCTTCGGGTGTTTTGCCGCACGTGTCACGTTCTCTGCGAGGCATGAATATAACAATGGTTTTTGTTTTGAGGGAATGAATAGAACAATGCTAACAATGAGATGACTAGAAAATTAGATCATTTTTTATCTCCATATGGCCCTGGGCTACCGTGTTTCGTGCTCCTCCGTCACAGTACTACTCCAGTGGAAAACTTGAGTATACTGCACGGTTCTTTGCTCCTCCTCGATCAGGTCGTCGGCGCATTTATACGAGCAGTCAAATCACAAGGCCTCGCCTTCCAGCAGTAATGAGCCGTCAAATCACAAAGGCCCTTGCCTCTCGTGAAACCGACCAAGCTAGACTACCCCGCCCTCTAGCCTTTTAAAAAATGTATACTTTTGTACAACAGTAGTATCGATGGATTGCGCCATGGAGCAAAACATGAAATTAAAAAAAGGTGGTACATATAGAGAGTGCTCGTCGCCAAATTATGCATATAGTACTATTAAAAAGGCTAGTCAGAATAATGGTGTCCAGCACAACCCACCCCTCAAATAAAACTAGAGGGTGCTTGGATACGTTTTAGTGCCATGACTAAAAGTAGTGGGACTAAAACATGCTAGCCTCACCCATGCTTGGATCCAAATACTAAAAAGGCTAAAATCAAGTTAATGAGCAATTATTATGCTCCAAACCCTCCAATCCAGAACTTGCCTGTGTTAAAGAAGAGGAGTTAAATGAGTAGAGAGAGGAGTAATCCACATTTTAGTAGGGGTACCCCTGACTAAATTTTTTTACTCTCAAGACTAGTTTTAGCCCCTCTTTAGTCAGGGGTGCTTGGAACTTTAGCCTCTTAAAGAGACTATTTTTAGTCAGACTAAAATAAGTCCCTTGGATCCAAGCACCCTCTAAGCATCCTAGAATTATTTGACAAAACTAAGCACCCTGAAATTCTTTGACAACTAAACTGCTGGCTATATGATGTTGGCCATATATATTGTACATATATAATGTGAAGAAACGAGTGGTAGTACTATACCAACTAAAAGATGAAATGTAAGAAATACTAGTATGTACGTACTGAAGAGCTAAAGTAACGAGAAGAAACCTAACATAGTTCTGCTGGGGGCTCAGCACAACACACCCCTCAAATTAAATTAAGCACACCTGAAATTAAACTTTGCAACTATTCTGTAGACACTGCATTAGAACCACCATGAGCAACAACACTGCCACCTTACTCGGAGTCCTCGTCCATGCCCTCGACTTCGTCCTTGTCCCTCTTCCTCTTGGCCAATACTTCTTTGCTTGAACCGCACACTTGGCTGTTGCTCTTCATCCAACCCTTGTAGATATTGAAGCAAAGGTAGACATCCATTGCAGCGTAGTGGACGTGGTTTATATCTAGTACATTCCGCTGCCATGCATGACAATGAAACGTGAAATGAGGTTTCTCCAGTCGATTCTTCTGGAGGTCGAAGGTGTTGCCTACAACGAGGTCTATCCGATGCAGGACTTCTTTGCCGTTACCAAAGTCTACAGTAACGAATTTGACTAGGTTGCTCTCGAGGAAGTTCTTAAAATCCTGGCACTCAACGTCGGCATGGCATATGTGGTAGACCAAGCAAACGTTATGTACGCAAACCTGGATCACGGCGGGCTTCTTCCTCTCATCGTCCTTTAGATCCTTCTCTCGTCCCAGGACTGTGGTGTACTCAATATCTAGCCCAACGACCCACTCATCATCTGAGTTTTCGAACATGCGTCTGAAGCGAGAAAGGCATCCTTTCACCGCCGCGGAAGAACGGGTGTAGATGACGTCGAACTCATCGCCGGTGATGGTTCTAACCTTGTACTCACCGCCGATCGTGGAGATTTGGGACGCCATGGATTTGGGAGGAGGGTTAGGATTAGTGGAACTGCCGTAATGTGAATGGACGGAACGACTAGGAGCGAACCGCCGTAGTATTGAAGGACGTGCGGGGACGAGTAGGAGCGAACTGCCAGCGTGCGAATGGCAGGGTAGTGGCTTTCCATTCTCCCATGATACGGGCTTCCGAGAGCCCTTGGATCTGAGATTGAACGGTTGCATGGCGTGATTCTAGACCTATGGGTGAATATCCTATCCTGGAGGGTTATTCTGCAAATTTTCAGCAACTTAGCATGCGACCGTTTGATCTCAGATCCAAGGGCTGCGAGCAGCCCGTATCATGGTCGCGCCTACCACGACCGTCGCGTCGCTCGCGCGGTCGTGCCCTTGGAGATTTAACACGGTGCGTTAGGCTATCTGATGTTGGCATGTCATACATAGTCATCACTTAGTCACTCATACTACAACAAGGTTGGCTATAAGTGTATTTTTTACTCCTCTCTATCTCTTTCTTCGTACTCAAGGAAGAAACGGTGCTAAGCACATGTATTTATTACATTTTCCAAGGAGTGACCTCTTCCAATGAAATGGTGTTGCTAAGTTTGCTTCATTTAATTAGCTATAAACTCAAAATTGTCTTTTAACCTAGGTACACGCGCTTAGCACCGTTTCTTCCTTGGGTCACCAAACTAGTATCTCTCTTCTTGATTAACTTGCCATGCCAGACTTTATGCCTATGTGGCAAGCTTAAGCACCTATAGGAGCAAGTAAAAGTAAGTACAATAATGTGCTTTACATGGCATTTTTGCATATGTGGAGGAAAGAGAGGCAAGGAAAAAGTGGAGAAGTGGGCTCTCATGCAAGAGCCAGCCTCTACTACATGGTGGAGCATTGGGAGAGGCACCTTTATGGAGGTGGTCAGGAATCTGGGAGACTCACGCCGGTCGTAGCGCCGCAGTTAAAATGATAATGGCAAGTCAAATCATGGGGCCTCACCTGTCCAGCAGTAACTCGCTGTCAAATCACATAGCCCTACATTTGCAGCAACCTACTCCCTCGTCTTCTCGCGTCTCTGTCGAACCGACTAGGCGGAACTGCCCCACCGCCTACCGCGCAGGAAAAGCCCCGCCCTCGGCTTTTAAATAGTATACAGTATACTAATTTTGTATGCATGGATTGCGCCCGCGCCATGGAGCAAAGCGTATAGAAAACGGAGGAGAGACGATGGTCTTTTAATAGAGAAGAGGGAGAGGCAAGATGGTTGTTTTGGAATGGAGATGATGGAGAGGAGAGGAGGTGGTTCTGCAATGGAGAAGATCAGAAGAGGGAGAGGCGAGACGGTGGTTTTGGAATGGAGATGATGGAGAGGAGAGGAGGTGTTTTTGCAATGGAGAAGAGGAAGATGAGCGTGCGGCAACAATTTAGGATTGGACGAGAGGGCCAGCGTGCTGTGACTGGATCAAAATCAAAATCAATTTACCCTTCAATTAATAAAGCGACCCCACATTAACTAGTCTCCCTTTTATTCTGTGTCATAATTTACCATGATTTTCGCACATAAAATATATGTTATACATTGCAAAAATAATATAATTTGAAAGTACATTCAGATACGAACCAAACAATACAATTTTCGGTGACATGCATTCACATTTTGCTTGTCAAATACAGTACGTGGTTGATACGTCTCCGTCGAATCTATAATTTTTGATTGTTCCATGCCAATATTATTCTACTTTCATATACTTTTTGGCAACTTTTTATACTATTTTTGGGACTAACATATTGATCCAGTGCCCAGTGTCAGTTCCTATCTGTTGCATGTTTTTGGTTTCGCAGAATATCCATATCAAACAGAGTCCAAATGGGATAAAAACGAACGGAGCTTATTTTTGGAATACTTGGAAAATCTGGGAGAAAGATCAACGCGAAACGGTGTCCGAGGTGGCCACGAGGCAGGGGCCCACTCCCGTACCAGGAGGGCGTGCCCCACCCTCGTGGGCCACCTGTAAGGCGGTTGATGCCCTTCTTCGGCCGCAAGAAAGCTAATTTTAGGAAAAAAATCACGGTGAAGGTTTCACTCCAATTGGAGTTACGGATCTCCGGATATAAAAGAAACGGTGAAAAGGCAGCAGAACAGAACGCAGAAACAGAGAGAGACAGAGAGGTGGATCCAATCTCGGAGGGGCTCTCGCCCCTCCCAAGCCATGGAGGCCAAGGACCAGAGGGGAGACCCTTCTCCCATCTAGGGAGGAGGTCAAGGAAGAAGAAGACAAAGGGTCCCCTCTCCCCTTCTCTTCCGGTGGCGCCGGAACGCCGCCGTGACCATCATCATCACCGCAATCTTCACCAACAACTTCACCGCCATCATCACCAACTCTTCCCCCCTGTATGCAGTGGTGTAACCTCTCCCTTACCAGCTGTAATCTCTACTTAAACATGGTGCTCAACGCTATATATTATTTCCCAATGATGTATGGCTATCCTCTGATGTTTGAGTAGATCTGTTTTGTCCTATGGGCTATTTGATGATCAAGATTGGTTTGAGTTGCATGTTTTATTATTAGTGCTGTCCTATGGTGCTCTCTGTGTCGCGCAAGCGTGAGGGACTCCCGTTGTAGGGTTTGCAATATGTTCATGATTTGCTTATGGTGGGTGGCGTGAGTGATAGAAGCACAAACCCGAGTAAGTAGGTTGTTTACGTATGGGATAAAGGGGACTTGATGCTTTAATGCTATGGTTGGGTTTTACCTTAATGATCTTTAGTAGTTGCGGATGCTTGCTAGAGTTCCAATCATAAGTGCATATGATCTAAGTAGAGAAAGTATGTTAGCTTATGCCTCTCCCTCAAATAAAATTGCAATAATGATTACCAGTCTAGTTATCGATTGCCTAGGGACAAATAACTTTCTCGTAACAAAAAGCTCTCTACTACAACTAATTTAGTTGTGTCTTCATCTAAACAGCCCCTAGCTTTTATTTACTCGCTCTTTACTTTCTTGCAAACCTTTCCGAAAACACCTACAAAGTACTTCTAGTTTCATACTTGTTTCCGGTAAAGCGAATGTCAAGTGTGCGTAGAGTTGTATCGGTGGTCGATCGAACTTGAGGGAATATTTGTTCTACCTTTAGCTCCTCGTTGGGTTCGACACTCTTACTTATTGAAAGAGGCTACAATTGATCCCCTATACTTGTGGGTTATCAAGACCTTTTTCTGGCGCCGTTGTCGGGGAGCAATAGCATGGGGTGAATATTCTCGTGTGTGCTTGTTTGCTTTATCACTAAGTAATTTTGATTTGCTGTTCTTAGTTGTTCTTTATCTTTAGTTATGATATGGAACACGAAATACCAAAAAAATTAGGTGTACTTGCTACTCATGGAGATGAGGAACCTCCTAAAACCCTCAATGCTCAATATGCTAAAAACCTCATTCAATTTGGTAATGGGAGTAACGTTGGATCAACATGAATACTTTAGGGATTATCGCTTGACACAAAAAGGGAAACTATTATGGGATCAAATTTATATATTGAAGTGGTATGCTCGGCAAGTATGCTTGAGTTATGATTATACTTGTTGCTCTAGGATGAAGGCTCCACACCTTCCCTTTTCATGCAAATTTAATGATAATAAAACCTTAGCTTCTTATGATAATGGTATATATGATTACTATGATGTGGAATAAATAGAAGAATTTATTGCTTTTATGGATGCTTATGAAATTGAATCTATGTTCATGATTTGCTTATGGTGGGTGGCGTGAGTGACAGAAGCACAGACCTGAGTAAGTAGGTTGTTTACGTATGGGATAAAGGGGACTTGATGCTTTAATGCTATGGTTGGGTTTTACCTTAATGATCTTTAGTAGTTGCAGATGCTTGCTAGAGTTCCAATCATAAGTGCATATGATCCAAGTAGAGAAAGTATGTTAGCTTATGCCTTTCCCTCAAATAAAATTGCAATAATGATTACTGGTCTAGTTATCGATTGCCTAGGGACAAATAACTTTCTCGTAACAAAAAGCTCTCTACTAAATCTAATTTAGTTGTGTCTTCATCTAAATAGCACCTAGCTTTTATTTACTCGCTCTTTACTTTCTTACAAACCTTTCCGAAAACACCTACAAAGTACTTCTAGTTTCATACTTGTTTCTGGTAAAGCGAACGTTAAGTGTGCGTAGAGTTGTATCGGTGGTTGATAGAACTTGAGGGAATATTTGTTCTACCTTTAGCTCCTCGTTGGGTTCGACACTCTTACTTCTCGAAAGAGGCTACAATTCATCCCATATACTTGTGGGTTATCAGTGGTCAAACTTTGACCCAAAATACACAAAACAACAACAAAAATATTTCCAAGACCAGCGCCGCTCTTCCGCTCTTCTCCTCTTAAACCACCGCCGCTCCTCTCCTGTTCCAATCTAAATGCAGCGCCGCTCCTCTCCTCTTCCATTTAAAAAACCACCACCCCTCCTCACCTATTGCAGTCCAAAACCAGCGCCGCTCCTCTCCCGTTCTGATCCAAAACCAGCGCTGCTCCTCTCCTCTTCCATTCAAAAACCACCGCCGGCGAGTGAAGGTGATGTGGAGAAGTCGATCGATGGAGGAGTACAGCCGATACGTGAGGATCTCAGACGGCGACCCTGTGAAGCTAGCTAGGATGTTAGAGATACAGTCTTGGTTTGGCAACAAGGACCAACTAGCTGCGACGGCAACATCCATGGCCAAATATCTGCAACAGAGCGAAAAGGCGGCGATACTCCCAGAGGGAGTCGCGCCGGAGTACATAGAGCTGCTCCTCTAGGCGATGGAGCAAAAAGATTCATCGAATCCGATCGTGAGGGAGCAGTGGTGGGAGTATTGATCCCAGATGGAGCATCCACCAGAGATTGAAGGATCGAGCATCTACAGGGTGCCGTTTGTGAGGGTGTCCTGCCAGAGTGAGCCGGTGGAGTCTTCGTCGACCGAACCCAACTGCAAGAGGAGAAAAGCAGTTGGCCCGACGATGCTTCCCCGCCATCGTCTCCCTCGCTGTTCACATCGTCTCACGGGGCGGCTGTCTACCGCTGAGGAATTGGAGGGGGCTCCCCCCCAGCCCAATAGTCAGGTAGGTTGTGAATTGTCAGGAGGAGCTTAGGGTTGTCTGTATTTGCAGGTTGTGAATTGTGTTTTGTGTTGTGTATTTTGAGAGTACTTCCAGATATGAATGTCTTTTGAATTTCATATTTGCAGTATTGAGCATATGAAGTATTTTATGAATTCCTTAGATATATTTTTAGCACTTAAAAAATGTAGTTTCATAGGAGTATAAAAGTGCAGACAATGTGATTCTCAGAGAAGAAACTGCAAGTTTCAGTTTCAGATAAGAAACTGCAAGTTCAGTTTCAGATAAGAAACTGCAACTTTCAGAGGCAGAGCATTTATATTAACACGGCCTTTTTAAGCAGGGTTAACATCATGTTGGAAGTTTTATTCATGGTTGAAAATGGAACTACCAGCCAGTTAACATCATGCTGATCAACATTCATGCATAGCACATCTTCATATGATGCACAGTCAAAATGCCCACACAATGTCGAGTGTGCGAAACACGGAGAAAACGAGGGACGAAGATTTGGCAAGTGTTGGACGTGGTTTTGGGCTGCCCCATCTAGGCTTTCATTTTTAACATGCGCAGCCCACGACCTCGGATGGGAGGTCCATAGACCTGTTTGTATTTTCTTAGGGCCGTCATGTATCGACCGGCCTATGGACCTCCCATCCGAGGTTTTATTTTTGGTAGCCCAATTTATGTATTTTTTTGAAGAAAACGCAGAGGTCTGTCCTATTTTTCTATATAAGAATAGGAACGCCAGGTCCAACTTATGTTTCCCTTCTAACTATATTATATATTTAAATTATTTTATATGTTGACTGTTTAGTTCACATACTCCCTCCTTTTTGGTTTATAGGGCTTATCTCGAAATTTTAGTTTTTCCATTTTATAAGGCTCAATTTGGTTGTTTTCCATCACATGTTCAGATTCCAAGGTGCATTAAATCATTGCATGCAAGTATTAAGAGAAAATTGACCAATGCATGTACTTTATGCATGCATGCATGCATTGCAATATATGCATTGATAAACATAATTTTTTGAGGAAAACAAGTGCATTAATTAGGTGCTTTTGCAAACTACAAAAAGTATTCCACCATTCATCATCTACCTTGGTTGGTGAGATTTTTGAATTGAGCCCTATAAACCAAAAAGGAGGGAGTAATTGGCAAATAGATGACCGCTCTCGTGATCCCCTTCGCCCCCACCACCACCTCTACCCTCGCCGCCGCCCCCGCCACTACCTCCACCCTCGCCGCCACCATAGATCTCGCCGCCACCCCCGCCTCCTGACTCCGGGCGCGCCTGCCCCCTCAGCAAGTCCGCTCGCACGCCCCATGGAGTCGCCGGCCATATCCACAGGGGAACGGCTGGAAGACAGGCAGATGTACAAGATGCATCTCCCACATGTCTACAAAGCCTTCCCGCGGATGCTCCAGCCGCTCGACTCCGTCGCGCCGGCGGTGCTGCGGGAGACTCGAGGGAGGAGATGGAGGGAGTGGGCGATGCGGATCCGCAACGACGCTCTCTCCTGGACCCAGTGCACACGCGAATGGAGGGAAGCAGAGGAGGAAGCTGCGAGGGAGGAAGCCGAGGAGGGACCGAATCCGTTCTCTCACTAGCGCAGGTATGCTCGGATGTGCAAGGATCATGTGGATTGGGAGCTGCTGAATCTAGCCCTATGGATCTACTTCGAAGGAGATTCCTCAGAGAAGCACAGGATGCCCCACCCTAGTGAGCCGCCAATTGCGTTCGTTCGATGGGCGAAAGGAGAAGTGAATTCAGGAGATCCACGCCGTGCTGCGAGATGGGAATGCTTGACTGGACTCCTGCCCACCAGCACGGCACCGGAGCCGGAGCAGGTGGATCCCCTACCTTACCTCTCCCCCAAACCTGCAGAAGATTGAAATTAGGCTTGCAATCTGCTTCAATTGAGCTGTCTGGTGGTTATTTCTGCTTCTTGAGAGACAACATCTGGCTGGAGGATGAGAAGGAACCAGGAACTCCGATGAATTTCCCCTATCACAATGGGGGAGCACCGGTTGGGCAGTGCTATGGCCCACCTCCGGCCCAAATGGGGGCACAATCTGGGCAGGCTCCTGTAATTGCCCAAGATCAATCTGCTGGTGGTTCTGACTCTCAGATCAGTGGGAAATCTCAAGGCAAGAATCAGCAAAAGAAGAGATAGGAACATCCAGAAAACTGCTCCTGCCCCTGCTTCGGGCCTTATGGCATACTCTAAGGTGATCTGCTACAACTGTGGGGAACCAGGACATCATCTATAATACCTAAATAGTTCATCCCCACTATCCTATTTCTCTAGACATGCAGGCTATCCACCTCATCATGTAAGCCACGTCATTGTTTTCCTACGATTTTGTTAGGCCATGTCATCTGTAGGTCCCACGTCCTTTCTAAGAGAGCGTGCTGAACAACGATAGAAAAGAAAGCTCTCTACAGCCGGTCGTTGACGCTTCCCTTCCATACGAAATTATGAATCTCCACTACGGCCCGTCCCTCTCGCTTCTTCTGCTTCCAATCGCCATTCGCCAGTAACAGCCGTCGTTTACTCTGCTCCTGTTTGACGCCCGACGTCTCCTATTTACTACCCCTTGCCCTCATCCTCTACCCACAATGTATTGCCCTCCTTCCCATGATCCCATCCCACTCGCTCATGCTTCTCCTTTTGTCTCGCGTACTGCATCTATGAGCAGGCTCCGGCCATCAGCCACTTCTTCCCTCTCGGTAGGAGCGGCCCAGTCCAACCAGCCACCGCTCTAGCTTTGCCATTACGTCTTCCTGTTGACACTGTCTCGGTCGCTGAAGCAAAAGTTTGGCCATTCCTCATCTTCATGTATGTGTCCTTTTGTTATGTTTTTCCGGTTAATGCTCTGTTGTTGTGTTCCATCATGATCTATGTGGTATTTTAGTTCGTTCCTTCTTGATCCTTGATATTGCCTTATTGAACTGAAGTAAGTAGGGATGCACATACAGCATCCGCGATTGTCCGTATAACCATAATAATTAAAACAAGTACTATTATTAAAGTGACACAGATTACTGTAATTTCGGCCACGCGGAGGATGCAGCTGGCATGCCTGCATCTCTAGACTGAAGTCAAACCATATGTACAACTCTTGATCGAAGACATTCTGGATGTGCCATTTGGTATATGCATGTCCAAGCAGTAATACACTAGGATCATTTTCAGGTTTCCTTGGTTGTTGAACGATGCATACAAGACAATCCTTTGGCTCTTCAATGGCTTCTTCAGAAGTAGCTATCATAGTACGTGTGCCACAACATTTCATATGAGTGGTTATTTTCTCAGTCTGTGTTTCATCAATGCCTCACTTACTGGTACAACTTTGTTTACTTAAAATATCTTCTTGACCTTACATATCTATCTCACAGCTAGATCATTGGCTGCTGTTCTACTATATAGCAGCTCTGGCCCTCTGGGTACGCTGAAGGTATGACCATTTGAATTCCCATTCATTTTTATTTTCAGTACCAGTCAGTATGTTATGTACCAGTACTTTCTCAAGTCTCAAACAGATTAGGTTCTTTGAGCTACATTCCATGACTCAAGCCCTATACCCAGTTGACAACTGAGTAGTATATTTTTGTAAGTATATCAGTCTTTGTGTGGATTATATTAACTGAATTGGGCTTCAATATTTCTCTTGGTATTTGTTCCCTTGACTGCATAATTACTGAACAAACTAAAAAATCGGCCCAGTTCTATGTTGTTGGCAGCGGTTGTCCCTTTGATGATTCTTCTGCACTATTCTTCATTTAGACATAAATCATTTCAGGTTTGAGCCTTTATCTTGAATGATGCATCTCCTTTTTATTTTAGCTCTTCTACTTTCACCTTTTTGTTACAAATATGGAGGGTTCTCAATTGTTTTTGATCGAGGCATTTTCCCTAAGTCATAGCTGGTTTAAAATGTTAATAATTTTGCACCCCCTCTAATGTACATTTCTTTACAACATTTTTTATTCTTCAAGTCTATTTCCTTCCAAACAGCGAATGTTCTCATATGCACGCTAACGTCCCGCCGCAACGCGCGGGGAATTATCTAGTTTGGATAAATGTGTCAAGCCCAAGAGTTATTTTATCTGCAAAATGGTTACCCATAAAGTTGAGAATTGCCCTGTCAGAAGGAAAACCCATAGTTCTGCTAGGTATGTTGGAAGTGCTGCTCCAGGATTATGTCCACCATTGACAGAATTTTTTGTGACATAGAATTAGATAGTTTCTTTCCCCTTTCTAGTTGTAGAGCTCTGCCCAGATGTGGTAGTGACCACACTCCTTTGCTAATCTGGTCTTAACCAAATTCCAAAGAGCAATAGTTTTAAATTTGAAAAGTGGTGGTTTCTTAGAGAAGATTTTACTGAGCTAGTCAGGAAAATCTGGAATGAGCCTACTGGGAGCAGCTGCCCCCTAGAAAATTGGCAGATCAAAATCAAGAGATTTATAAGAACTACCAATGGGTGGAACTCCAATGAGGAAGCTAATCTTAGAAGATACAAAAGGCTTCTCCTCCTTGAGTTTGATTCTCTAGATGTTAAGGCAGAAACCACTGACCTCTCTGAGGCTGCTTTATCCATGGAGAACTCAAGAAAATTTGGCTTGAAGAAGAAATCAAAGCCAAAAAAAGGTCTAGAGATAGGAACATTAAGGAGGGTGATAGAAATACTGCTTACTTCCATGCAGTAGCTAACTAGAGGAGGAGAAAAACCCTCATTCACTCCCTTGATGGCCCTAATGGCCCTATTACTGAGGTAGATGAGATGCTGAAAGTGGCTAGTGACTTCTACAAAGACCTGTTTAAGAAAGAAAACCCTTCTGGGTTCTCTCTACAAAATAATTTTTTCTCTGCTTCTGAAAAAGTCTCTCATGCTGAAAATGAGCTGCTAGAAGCCCCCTTTTCAGAGACAGAGGTGAAGGAAGCCATTTTTAGCTCTTATCCTGATGGGGCTCCTGGTCCTGATGGGATTCCCTTCTTGTTTTACCAGCATTTTTGGGACTTGGTGAAAAATGATCTCTTAGATCTTTTCCAAGCCTTTCATAGAGGAGAGTTGGATCCAGCAACTTACTCATGGGGGGTCTGTTGGGGTAAAGTTAAATAACTGTGAAAGTGATTTTTTTCCTTGCTGGTAAAGGCCTTATGCAAGGTGACCCCATCTCCCCGCTTTTTTAATTTAGTAGTGGACGTTCTTACTAAAATGCTGAGCAAAGCTGCTGATCATAATCTGATTGCAGGGCTCTGTCCTAAGGTCTGCCCTGGTGGCATCATCTGCCTTTAATATGCAGATCATACCATCCTTTTCTTATACAATGACTCCACACATGCTAGCAATCTGAAAACTATTCTAACATGTTTTGAACAAGTCTCAAGCATGAGAATCAACTACTCTAAAAGTGAACTCATCCCTATCAACATGGATGATCAGGAGTTAGCTGACTTCCTCTCTATTCTAGTCCGTAATAAAGGTAACTTCCCCATTAAGTACCTAGGTATCCCTCTCCACTATGATAAACTGAGGAGAGAGGATATCCAACCCCTTCTGGATAAAATCATTAAAAGGATTGCTAGGTGGAGGGGCAAACTTCTCTCTTACAGAGGTAGATTGATCATCATACAAGCTTGTTTGGCTAGCATTCCAGTGTATCTCCTCTCCTTCTTCAAGTTCCCTAAATGGGCAGTGAACCTCATCGATTCTCAGATGTCTCATTGCTTGTGGAATGATTTTGAGGGAAATAGGAAGCTACACCTTGCTAATTGGGCCCTGGTCTCTATGAAAAAAGATTTTGGAGGCCTAGGCATACCTAACCTCCAAGAAATTAACATATGTCTTCTAGGGTCTTGGATTAAAAGATTCTATGAGGAAGACCTGGAACTCGGGAAGCTTCTTATTGCCCATAAATACCTAGGAAATAAACCTAATATTGTTGTCCCTTCCTACAACCCTAAGATCTCTAGATTCTGGAAAGGATTAAAATCTATTATGCATGCTGTGAAATTTGGCTACAGATGGAACATAGGGGATGGGAGCAGAACCAGGTTCTGGGAAGATACTTGGTTTGGCACATCCCCCCTAGCAGTCCAATTTTGGCCTATTTACTCTGTCTACAATGAGCTTAACAAAAGTGTCAATGAAGTTTGGGACGGTCAATGCCTAAAACTCTCTTTTAGAAGGAACTTTAGTGATAGTCTCATGGAACAATGGTTCTAGTTGGAGGAAATTGCCAAAAGCATTACCTTTACTGCCAAGCCGGATGCCCTGATTTGGTAGCTGGACAATAAGGGGAAGTATTCCTCCAGCTCCCTCTATCATGTTATCAACTTTAGAGGGGTTCAACCCATGTTTATCCCTGCTGTCTGGAAATTGAGAGTTCCCCCTAAAATTCATGTATTTCTCTGGCTTCTCTCCAAAAACAAATTGATGACTACGGATAACCTTAGGAAGAGACACATCATCAAACCCCTTGATCGTGTTTACTGCTTGGAACAAGAGTCTTGTTCTCACCTATTTTTTGAATGTATAGTTGCTAAACATCTCTCGGCCCACATTGAGGAATATTTCTCTAGTCAGATTGGCTCATCCTTCGAATCTGTTGCCAGATTCTGGATTGCTACCAAAAAGTGCTCGGTTTTAAACACTGTTAGCTCAGTTGTCCTTTGGTGCCTCTGGATATATAGAAATGCTATGATTTTCAGTAACACCTCCTGGATTTCCATTCCGCAGGTCTTGAGGTTGATCAGGAATATGGTGAGGAACTGGGCGATTCTCTCCTCCGAATCGGACAAGGACAAGTTGATGAGCTTCGTGGAAACCCTAACAAGATCCCTCCAGAAACTGTTGGCGACCACTTGTGGCTGAACAAGGCTCGACCTACTCTGGGGCTGGACCCATGGGCTCGTCTCAAGATCTCTGATGAAGATGATGGGCACTTGGCGCCGAAAAAGAGGGACATCCACCATGCTACACCTTCCAGCCCGGTGTCTCCACTTGCTTACTGGTCGCCGCAGGCTGACACGGCCCCTTGGCTGAAGACCATCAAGGCTTTGCTGGACCCTCCTTGTGTCATTTGAGTGCTCTATCCGATCTGCCTTTGGCACCGCTCGGGTGATTTGTGTTATTCAGAGAACTTGTTCATACACCCCCCCTAGTTTGTAGCTTTTCAACCTTTGCTTTAGAACTGCTCTTTGAGCTGCTGTACCAGAATATGTTGTGGTTTCGTTCTCAGCAATGGAACCGGGGAGATGCTCCCTATTTTTCTAAAAAATATATTTTATATGTTATTATATATTATTTTTATTGTCATCATATATTTAACAGATACTTACATATGTAAGAAAACAATATCCCACATCTTATTAACTTATAAAAATAATTTCTTAACAAATAAAATCCTGGATTGTTTTGGCACGAAAATCCTAGTGATTGTGTACAAAAGCTTGGTGAGATTTAAGGATGAATGTAATAATATCACTTATTATTTAAATATATTTATAACAAAATGCTCGGCCCCTTTTTATTTTTGATAACATTGCTGGCCCAACCCAATATTATAATTAGAATCAGCCCAGCAAAATCATGTATTTCGAGAAAGTGCAAATGGCCTGTAATTTTTTAGGAAATAAAATAAACGAGCCGCATGGACGCTACATTATTTGTTCACCCAGCCCAGCTAATGGGTGTAATTAAAAAAAAGATCAAATTGACTGTAAATTCTACCACGCAAAAAAAAGACTATAAATTATGAAAAAATGGGTTGATACGTGCCACATTTTTGGAGGCTGAAATGTGGGCCAAAAGGTCGAAGCCAACGCAACTCGTTGTCAATTTAGTCAACAAATGATTCTGGCATGTTAGCCGATGGATTTACATCCAACGACCAGCATCTATCTTCAATCTCTCGTCTTCTTCCTCCAGCGCCGCCGGGACCACCTCCCGCCTCCTGCTGCTAGCAGCTCTGCTTAGCTCGCTTCGCTATGAAGTGCTACTCCACCGTTGGCCAGGCCATCCCTCCACCCCTCCACACCTCCTGTTCTTCTCCACCGACTGCCGAACCACACTGCACTAGAACCAGTTAACCCTCTTACACCTCTCCTTCTGCGACTCTACTCCCGCGTCTTCCCATCTCTAGCTCGTTGCTGTCTGAGGCCTCGCCGTCGTCCACCACCTTGGATGCGCTTGGCGCGGCGTGGTCAACGTGGTCAACGAACGACACCATCGGAAGTAGATTGTGCGTGGAGAGGCTGACAACTGGGTCCACGGCCGCACACAAGGAAATGCCTCCTTATTATGCGCAAAATAATGATTCCTCCACCTGACATTTGGGACCCACCGGAAGGGCCTCTGTATTTCGCGAAAATAATGTGCCCCCCGCTGACATGTCGGACCCACCAGCTATCTTCGCACGCAAGGAAGTGGCTCCTTATTACGCACAAAAAAATGAATATTCCCCCTGCCAGCTGGAACCCAGCATAGTAGGAGGCTGACTTGTGGGCCTACCAAGTTGACGGGGACAGAGGGCTTTGACAACTTAGTCAATATGAACAATTCTAGCTCCTGTTACCGTACGATGTTCATCCAACGGCCGTAGTGCTTCTTCAACCTCTGGTCTTCTTGCTCCAGCCGCCCAAACCAGCGTCGGTGTGCCGCGTGCTCCTGCCTCCCGTGGCCGGCTGTGATGCCGCGAAGGCCTCACCGCCCCCACTACTCCCACCGCTGGCCAGGCCATCCCTCTACTCACCCACACCCCCTGTTATTCTGCGGCGACAGCAGCCTCACACCGCAGTCGAACCAGTGAACCCTCGTACTCCACTTCGTGTGGGCATCCACTGCTGCGTCTTCCACGGCTCCGAGTCGCCCCCTTCCTAGTCCTTGCCGTCGTCCACTGCCCTGGTGCTCTCGGCGCGGTGTGGTCAATGTGGTCAACGACCGACTTCCATCGGAAGAGTATTGTACTTGGAGAGGCTGACAGCTGGGTCTAGGCGGCCGCAAGGAAGTGCCACCTTATTACGCGCAAAATAATTATTCCTCCACCTGACAGCAGGGACCCACCGGACGGGCCACCTTATTTCGTGAAAAAAACGTTTCCCCCCTGACTGCTGGGACCCACCAGATGGGCCAGCGTATTTCGCAAAAAAAAACGTTCCCCCCGCTGTCGGCTTGGACCCACCGGAAGTGCCTCCTTATTCCGCACAAAAAAATGAATACTCCCCCTGCTAGCTGGGACCCACCATGGTGGGAGGCTGACTTGTGGGCCTACTAAGTTAACTGGGACGGGGGCCTTTGTCAACTTTAGTCAATATGAATGATTCTAGCTCGAGTGACCGTACGATGTCCATCCAACGGCCGTAGTGCTTCTTCAACCTATGGTCTTCTTGCTCCAGCCGCCCAAAGCAGCGCTTGTCGTGCCGCATGCTCCTGCCTCCCGTGGCCGGCTGTGCTGCCGTGGAGGCCTCACCGCCCCCTACTATTCCCACCATTGGCCAGGCCCTGTGGTGACGGCGGCCTGACACCGTAGTCGAACCACTGAACCCTCGTACTCCTCTCCGCGCGGGCTTCCACTGTCGCGTCTTCCCCGGCTCCCTGTCGTCCCCTTCCTAGGCCTCACCGTCGTCCACCGCCCTGGTGCTCTCGGCGCGGCGTGATCAACATGGTCAAGGAACGACTTCCATCGGACGTGGACTGTACGTGGAGAGGCTGACAGCTGGGTCCACGGCCGCAGCAAGGAAGTGCCTCCTTATTACGCGGAAAATAATGATTCCTCCACCTAACAGCTGGGACCCACCGGACGGGCCACTGTATTTAGCGGAAAAAAACGTTCCCCCCTGACTGTTGGGACCCACCAGCTACATCTTCGCACGCAAGGAAGTGCCTGACAGTCGGGACCCACCTGGTCGAAGCGTACGTAGCGTTGTCATTCTGGTCGCGAACGTGTATGTACATATATACTGGTCGATGTAGAGGCGCGCACGTGTCGTAGTAGAGGCGCGCACGGTAGCATGTACACGTACATACAGCGGCAGGGTGCAAGAAAGAAAATACGGCCACGTATGTGTACATATGGGCGGGGTCTCGAACGCCTACTCGCGCATACGTACAGCCAGGGCTCGTGTACATGGCTGGGTCGGAACGGAGAAACAGCGTCGTCGTCGTGTTCATGGGGAGGCAACGGAATGTGTGGTCGTGTTCATTGGGAGGGCTTGGACGGAACAGGCGATGGAAACGAGGCCTGGCGTACCGCAAAACGGAGGAAACAACCTTGTGTTCGACCGGCCATGTTCTAAATGGGATCCTGTTCATCGGGAGGAGTCTGGCATACCGCAAAACGGAGGAAACTGACCTCCTACGGTCGAACCGGGGGTACTGTTGATCGGGAGGGGTGTGGCGTACCGCAAAACAGAGGAAATGGACTTGTGTTGGAGCGCTACGGTCAAAACGGGGTCCTGTTCATCGGGAGGGGTGTGGCGTACCGCAAAACGGGACTCCACGGGATACTGTTCATCTCCACCGTCAACCCCCTCCAACCTCCACAAGCTACTGTTCATCCACCGTCGACCTCCTCCAGCCTCCACCTGCGACTGTTCATCCAGCCTCCACTGGCCACTGTTCAACCAGCCCTCTCCACGGGCTCCTGTTCAACCACCCCTCCACGGGGCTACTGTTCATCCTGCCCTCCACGGGGTGGTCCTGTTCATCCAGCCATCCACGGGGTCCTGTTCATCCAGTCTCAACAGCCTCTATCGATCGGGGTACTGTTCATCCAGAGGCAACACCACGGGGTCCTGTTCATCCACCCGCACCGGGAACTGTTCATCCAAACCCCCCGCAACGCTCACTGTTCATCCAAAGGCAGCATCGATCGGCTTCAGTTAGCAGTAGTAGCGAAGGAATCACTCGATCGGGTTCAGTTAACAGCCATCGATCGATCGCTTGGGTTCAGTAACACATAACCTACAGTGCAATCGCTCGGCTTCAGTTAGAGCCCAACGCCTCGCTTGGGTTCAGTTAGAGCCCAACGCCTCGCACACACGCGCGTACGTACGAGAGAAACGCGCATCGCTCGGCCCTGACCACCCACCGTAACTGGGGACTCCCCGATATTTTCCGCGCCCTCGCTTCTACCACGGTTTTTTCTGTCATGGACGGCCCAAAGAATGTCATGCAGCTGCCTCTCCGGCCCGCCTAGGACGAAAAGCCCATTTTCTGTCATGATTTTTTGTCATAGAAGTAGGAGCCCACCACATCTATGATGATACCAGGTTTTGTCACAATTATCGTCATAGAAGTGTCATATGTATGACAGAAAAAAATTCGTTCGGCCCAAAATGTCACGGATGTGTCTTTTTTTTGTAGTGACATCAACATCGTTGAGCAGTTACTTGCTGGAGACAAGTACAAGGTCGTTCCGGCATAGATCAGAAGGTTGCCGTTGCCCAGTTGTGTGTGCGCCATCATGGCCTCATCTACCACTATTGCATGGCCACAGAGCCTTGTGACCGTTTCAACACGTTTGTCAACAGCACCGACTACATGTTCGCCACGGTGGAAATCAAAGACGATGTAAAAGCGCTCAGTGTTACGGGCTTGGCCTGCAAGAACCTTGTCGAAATCCGTGACCACTACAGGGTCTGGGGTAGCACAAAGAAGGACTCCCTGGTCAAACTTGCCTCGGCCATCATCGGCCCCTACTACAAAAAGATGAAGCGGGATGCTCAGAGAATAAGCCCCCTATCCTGGCACAGGGCCTGGATGCGGCAACTGGATGAACCTCACCTCAGGTTCGCTGCCAAGAGTGTGTACACATGCTACGAGATGCATAGGCGGATCGTTGACATGAGGAAGTGCCTTGTTACCCAAATCGACGAGCCCGGACCGAGCCACAAGCAGAGCAAGCATCACAAGGAGTAGATGATGATCAGATGATCGTTTATGGGAGTGGATGTTTAATTTGGTTATGCAAGCATGTCCTTATAAGTGTGTATATATATATATGTTGTTGTTTTGATTGCAATCCCATCGCACAACACACACGCCTTGTTAAACAGTTCATCCGAGTGAACCGCATGCCGTATGTCGCACACACCTTCATCTGGCTGACCATTTCTTTTGTGTTGCCTAACACAAACAGTTCATCCGGGTGAACTGTATGTTGTACATCGCACACACCTTCATATGGCTGCCCGTTTCTTTTGTTCCTCATCATCGAAAACCGTTAATTGAACTGAACCGTATGCCCTGAATCACACACGCAACTAAAATCTGAACCTTGTTTGATGCATCCTCCATCGCAAATGCTTTGCACCTTTTTTGACGTTTTTTACACCGTCGTTTGCGATTATGGCATCGCACACAGTTTCATCGAAGGATCTCTGATCGTAGTGTCGCGTTAGCAGCAACCTGCAGTAGTGGGACTTTTGAAGAATCTCATCTCGATTTTTCAAAGAATAGTTTGGAAAGCGTTCCTCAAGATATCTCCATATAGTAAGCACATTCAAATGTAGGCAAGCATACAAGCAAATTTCTGGCAATCCTCTAATGATAAGATCAATAGCTCTAAGGTTGCGAGTCATGTCAAGATACTCATTGGGGCTAGGATGCAAGGGATCAATAGGAGGCGCACAAGGGCTAGTAATATACTTGTTCAAATTATATTCATTGAAAATCTCAAGCATCTCATTTTACCAAGCACTATAGAACTCTCCATCAAGCACATGCACTCTACATCTAACACTCCCAATAGTAGACTCATCCATCTTCCTCAAATGGTGATTAAACCAAAGCTCTGGTACCAATTGAAAGGATCGAGAAGAGGTGCCTAGAGCGGGGGTGATTAGAATCTCAACAAGCAAAAGTAGCAGTTTTTAAATTCTTCAAGTTGAGGTGGAGTTTTAGCACAAGTTTAAGAATTCACAATACATTTCAAGCAAACATGGCAAGAGTATGACCAGCGGAAAGAGTAAAGCATGCTAGTTGCAAGAAAGTAAAGGGATGGGATTGGAGTGTGCAAACGCAATGTAGAAACGGAGATTTTTTGGCGTTGTTGGTGGGAAATCTGCCTCCACCAACACCTATGGGGACCGAGCCCCTTTCTTGGTTCGGCGGGGGGCGGAGGTCGCGCGAAGAGCGGATCGAGGCGATGCACACAAGGGGTTTACCCAGCTTCAGGCCGCACGGATGCGTAAAACCCTACTGCTGCTTTGTGGTTTTGTATTGTGTTCTTGCTCGGGAGCGTGTGGTGCTACAGTACACGCGAGCTGCTGGCAAGACCGAGCGTGAATGGCCTCCTTCTTCCCTACCTTCTTTTCCGTTGCGCATGGGGCCTCCTTTTATATGTGCAAGGGGTTACCCACAGGTGGCAACGTAGGCGGGGGTAAAACTGGAAAACGCTGTGTTGGGTACAACTGTTTGCACAGTGCTATCATACCTAACTCTGACGGCAGGGGACAAGGGCATTAAATGCCCGTCCGCATCGCCCAGACGGTGCAGGAAAGGGGCCGTCAGGAGCACCACCGTTTGCCACGATGGCTACTCTGTCAGCGTTGCTTCGCCACCGCATGCCCCTGGCTGCGCAGCCTCTCGCCACGTACGCCTGGAATGGCCCCAGAGCGACACGTGGGTGGATGAGCTGGAGCGCAGGCGCGGGGTGGTGACTTGCCGCGGCAAGCGCCTTGCCGCGGTTGGTGCCTTGTCGGGCCCGGGAGCTTGTCGCTCACCGGTCCTTGCCGGGACGCGTGGCGCGTCACAGCAAGTCTCTTGTCGTGCCTTGGTCGGCTTTCCCAGCAAGCTCCTCTTGCCGAGGCCTTGTGCTTCGAGCGGCCGTCCCGGCAAGCTCCTCTTGCCGGGGCCTTGCTCTCTTCGGGTGGCCTTCCCGGCAAGCTCCTCCTGTCGGGGCCTTGGCTCAAATACTTTGTTCTTGGATGGCCCAGAAAGGGACAACGGAGAGTTTTGGCGATCGCCTGGCAAGCCTTTCCGCGGGGTGCTACGACTGCCCGTGCACAAGTTCGGGGGACTAAGGTACCCGTACTTTAGTACAGCGATAGGAGCCCCCGGGCCTGGGCCATACACGGTGCCGAGCGCTGTTGGGCCAGGCCCAAAACAGTGCACGGGCACGCGTGGCCTGGGTCACGCTGCATGTTCTTCTGCATCCACCACGTCCTCCCCGAACGGCACGCGTCGAACGCGGCATCATGGGGAGAGGCATGCGTGATGTGGGCGGCGTGCGCGGGGCTAAGCCCCGCAGGCATGCGTCACGTCGCAAGTGATTCGTTTATTCGGAAAGGCGAAACGCCCCCTCCCTTCCCCCTTATAAGGAGGGGAAACAGGGGCAGTCCGCCCACCCGCTAGTTGCAATTCCTTGAAAATCTCCGCCACTTCCCAAGAGAAGCAGCGTTCCGCCCCTTCCGTCGCCACCAGTGCTATCGACGCCGTCGACCTCCCTCCCTGCTCCCGCCATGGCCCCGAAGGGTGACAAGGGGAAAGGGAAGGCCGTGAAGTCGGCCGAGGCACAGCGGCTTGAGGCGCTGCGAAAGGAGCAGGCGACCTTCCCCCCTGAGCTCGACGCATTGGTCCTGAGGGAGGAATACTACCTCTTCTGGTCGACGGGGACGCGAGCGCATCCGCGCACGAGGGTTCTTCCCGCCGCCGCCCAGAAGGAGTATCCGACCGGGTATCCCTTCTTTGCTTTGTTCTTCTATTGCGGGCTCTGCCCGCCCTTCTCTGAATTTTTCTGCGACATCATGAACACCTACGGGTTCCATCTCCTTGATTTCACCCCCAATGCTGTCCTGACCGTGGCAATTTTCGCACATCTTTGCGAAAACTTTGTCGGAGTCTATCCAAACGTAGCCCTCTTCCGCCACTTCTTCATGCCTCGAGTAGAGAGAGGGGAGCCCCTCTCCGGCGGAATCGCCTGGATCTCGAAGCTCGGCAAGAAGGATGCTTATCTGGAGGGAGAGCTCCGCAGCAAATGGGAGGAATGGAGAGCAGACTGGTGCCTGATCGTCGAGGAGAACCCGCAGCCATTCACTGCCGTGCGCCAAACTCCTGTGGTGCGCGGCAGGGATTGGAGCGACGTGGCTCCGGACGATGACAAGCTGCAGATTGCCGTCACCCGGATCCTGCGGCTCAGGCGTGCCGGGCTCATAGTTGGCGCCGTTGGTGCAGATTTCCTCCGCCGCCGCATTGCTCCCTTGCAGGAGAAAGGGAGACCCGCCTGGGAGTTCCAGAACGCGGCGGACATCATGAGGCTGCGCCCTGGCCTCAACTTCAATTTCACCGTCTTGGAGCTTGACGGGACGCTCAGGGAGCTATTCAAGCACGACCCCGACCACCCCGACTGGTTCAAGCTGCCGCGAGGAGTCGTCCCGTTGTGCAACAATTCGTTGCTCAGCCGCATCCTTGCAATGATGCCGCTGTGCGACTCGCACGGGATCGACTCCACTTGGCAGGAGCCCGCCGGTGATGTCGTGCGGGCGTTCTTCGACGACTTGGTGGAGAGGCCAGTCGACGCTGACGAGCAGAAGGGCCTCACCCGAGACACCACCGACGCGGGGTTGGCGCGCATCGCCTCCAGGGTGGAAGAGGCGGCCGCAGCCGCGGCCGCGGGCGAATTTGGCTTCACATTGGCGGAGGCGGACGCAGCGGAGGCGGAAAGCCTTGCCGATCGAGCGGAGTTTGCCGGCGAGGAAGAGCTTGCCTGGCACGGCGCAGGGGCGGACGAGTCCACCGAGGGCACGAGCGGCTTGCCGGAGGTTGACGCCTCTTCCTCCCGACTTTCGGGCAGCTCGTCGCAAGCGGAGCCCCCGGCTCAACCACGGAGGCGCCTCCGCAAGGTCGGAGAGGTGGTACGGCAAGCGAGCCAACAATCGCAGCGCCGCGTGACACGCTCCGCTGTGACAGCAGGAGCGGGGTCTTCGCGGGCTGCGGCCTCTGCTCCTGCCGCCCCTCGTGCCACGGCGGCGGCCGGGGCAAAGCCATCTCAGGCTAGTGCCACCACTGCCTCCGCCAAGCGGCCGAGGGAGCCTACTCCTCCGCCTCCTCGCGCCAGAAGCGGGCCAGTCTTCGACTTCTCCGCGCTTAGATCCGACGAGGAAGAGGGAGAGGAGTAAGATCCCCGCTGTACTTGTGTTTCTTCAATTCTTGTAGTTGTGTCTCGCATCTCATTTGCTTTCCTCTGAATTTGCTCCTTTTCAGGACTCTGGCTCAGAGGGCGGCAAAGAGAGCCAAGGTCCCGGTGGTCATCCTTGACGACGAGCCCACCGTGACGGCAGGGGGTGCGCCTGAGATGACCTTGTCGGAGCCGCTAACTAATCCTCTGAGCAGCCCCCAGCGTAAGCATATGGCTTGCTTTCTGCCGTTGGGCGCGCCCGGGTACCCTTCGTTTTTCTTGACATCTGGCTGACGATTTGCGTAGGAGCAGAGCAGCCCCACCAGGAGCGTCCGGAGACCGCCCCTGATGCGCCACCCGCTACAACCACACCGCCAAGGGGGAGTTCCCCGGCAAGGGAGGGATCTCCGGCAAGGGAGCAGTCTCCGGCAAGGGAGCAGTCCCCGGCAAGAGAGCAGTCCCCGGCAAGGGAGCAGTCTCCGGCGAGGGACGGCACCGGCGACCCCTTGGCGACGGAGACCGTGACTACAGACCCTGGCCCACGTAACCATCTTGCCTCGAAACTCCCCTGGGGTTCTTCTTCTTTGGATAGTTGCTTGACTTCTCCCCCTCTTTCGGCCTTCAGATCCGCCCGCCACGGACCCAATGGAGACCGAGGTCGTCGTCGAGGAGGATGCGCGCGGCCATACCGACGACGTGGCCGCCACCGGAGGGGCGGACGGTGCTGACGATCCGGTCGGCGAAGAGGCCGCCAAGGCTGCCGCAGCAGCCGCGGGCGAGGGGGTCGGTGATTGTACTGACGGCCCTGGGGCCGCAGGAGCGCCAAGCGCTGCGCCGACCGCCGATCCCGCCTCCGCAGCAGCGTCGGGCCCCGAGGAGCCCCAGCCAGGCGTCTACCTGAAGGCCGGCGATGATATCTTCATCAAGCTCCCCTGGGAGTCGACTTCCAGGGCGCCGGTCGAGGGGGAGACCTTGGATGGAGAGGTGCTCGCCTCCGCCGGGCTGACGTTGGTTGATGCGCCAAGCAGCAGTGGCGGCGAGCCTGAGGAGGAGCGGCTGCTCCGGAAGCTGGTGTCACTCTACCGCGCCCGACAAGCCCAGGTGGAACGCCGGGAAGCGCTTGTCGCGAAGGCGGGAGTAGACATGGAGAAGCGCACCGGGGAGCTCCGGGAGCTCAACCAGGAGGCCCTCCGATCCTTGGCGGAGGAGCGAAGGCAGCTCGACGAGGCACGGACGGCCTTCATCCTCGAGAAGGCAGAAACCGAAGAGCAGCAAAGGCTTGCCGCCGCGGGGCTGGCCGCGCGGGAGGGCAAGCTGGTGCAGCAGAAAGCTAGCCTCGCCAGCCACGAGGAGGAGGTCGCCACGCGCGAGCAAGCACTCGGCGGAGCCCTCAAGGAAGCGCAAGATGCTGCCGCGGCCGCCGAGGCCGCCAAGAAGGCGCTGCAGGCGAAGGTGGCGCAGCTCGACACTGATCTCAAGGAGAGCGGTGAGGAGCTCGTCGCGCTCAAATAGGAGCGCGAGAAGGGTGCACATACCCTCGGCGAGCTGCAGGGCCGCTTCGCCGAGAAGATCAAGGAGCTTGATGCCGCCAAGGACTCCAATGCTGATCTCAAGCTGAAGATGGACACCTTGTCCAAGGCGCTGGACAGCGCCAAGGAGCAAGAGGTGATCTTGCGGAAAGAGGTCGCGGACAACGAGGCGCTGTTGGAGAGCGCCGCGGTCACCCAGAACGAATTCAGGGCAGTGGTGGAGCAGTGGACAAAGGGTCTGGTGGACATCGCCGCCTCCATCGACAAGGAGCTGTCGTTGCTGGGGATGGAGGGTCACGAGTATCCCTCCGACGCGAACCTCCCACCCAGCGCCAAGCTTACTTCGTTCTTCAAAGGCGTGCCGGCGGCCCTTCAACATCTCCGGAACGCGATCCCAGAGCAGCTGGCCGGCGAGACGCGCGAGGCCATCGCCGGAGCCCTCGAGAAGGTGCTGGTGAAGATCGTCTTCTGCAACCCAGGCCTCAAGCTCACCAACGTCCTTAGGTCCCTGCCGGCAGACGCTGACCTCGAGGAGGTCAGGGCCCTCGTCGCGCCCATTGTGGAAAGGGTGGCCGGGATCAAGAGGATCGAGGGCGACCTCGTGGATTAGGCTGCCTGTCCTTTTCTTTTCTTGTCGCCACTGGTCGAGTTATGAAAACAATTCATTAGGGCTGCAACAAGTTATCTTGTAATATAACTTTGTCTTGGTAGTGATTGCACTGTTATCTCCTCTACTTGATTCCATGCTTTGTATGTTTTTGCCCTACGCTTTTGGGGACTCGCCGGCATAGGCCTCCGCCTTGCCGCGGGCTCTGAGTGCGGGACATCAGTAGCCCGCCAGCGGTGCCATTACCGGCAAGAAACCTTGCCGCGGCTAGCTGCAGCTCACTTAAATTGTTGAGCAGGCTCAAAACAAAGTAAGTGTTGCGACTGCAGTCGCAGCACACTTAAGCTGCCGAGCGAGCTCGAAACAAAGTAAGGATGCCACTCTGGTTGTAGCACACTTAAGTCGTTGAGCGGACTCGAAACGAAGTAAGGGCGCAACTAGCCACGAGCCGGTCCCTCCGCGCACAGCTTTTTCATACAAAGCACGGTCGTTCAAGGGGGATAACTCAAAGATTTAAAAACTCGATTGCTCAAACTTTGGCAACTTAGCTTTTCCGTGGCTCGCTGCCCGGCAAGGTCGCTTTCTGGCAGGGCGAAACATGGGGCTCACCATCGCTTATCGGGGGTCAGTGCTGCACAGAGTGCCAGATAATGCATTCAAAGAATAAAGAGCATGATATCGACGAGATGCGCGGAACACATGAACTCAATCTGCGCACAGGGTCTGCGCCTGGCTCTGTACAAAGGATCACATGCAACAGCGGCAAGACTTTGTATAGAAGGGTGGTTGCCGGACGGGGTCCGACAACCGCGCCTTACGGGCGAAACTTACGAAGATGCCCAACGTTCCGGGAGTTGCTCACCGGAGTGGTATCTTCGGTCTCAAGGCGGACAGCGCCAGGCCTAGCGACTTGTTTCACCCGGTAAGGGCCTTCCCACTTCCTCGGAACTTCTGGCACTAACTTTGCGGCTATAAAAGCAGCACAAAGCTTGCTGGTAGCGAGCAGCTCGCACAGCGGCCTGAAGACGGTCCTCCTCGAGGAGCAGCGCGTCGTCTCGTCGCAGCTGCTCTCGCTCGAGCTCAGCGTGAGCGAGCACTCGAGGTGGCCCGTATGCGAGATCCGTGGGGCTAACTGTCCCCGCTCCATGGAATAGAGCGAGAGGTTTCCTGGTCATACCAGGGCTTACCTGCGCCGAGAGGTGTCGGCGTATGTTCGGACGCCGTGGCACCATGAGCTCGGTGCATCTTCGGACGCCGTGGCACCATGAGCTGGCTCGGTGGCGCCCGTCCCGCCGCCGGTGCCGTCCCCACCACCCGTTTGCTCCAGGGGCGGTGGGTTCGACGCGGACGGACCAGCTGCCTCCGGAACCTTCTTCTTCGGTGGCATGTCGACGAAGATGATGGAGATCTAGCCTGTGCAGACGCCGGATCAGGTTACGGGCTTGGCCTGCAAGAACCTTGTCGAAATCCGTGACCACTACAGGGTCTGGGGCAGCACAAAGGACTCCCTGGTCAAACTTGCCTCGGCCATCATCGTCCCCTACTACAAAAAGATGAAGTGGGATGCTCAGAGAATAAGCCCCCTATCCTGGCACAGGGCCTGGATGCAGCAACTGGATGAACCTCACCTCAGGTTCGCTGCCAAGAGTGTGTACACATGCTACGAGATGCATAGGTGGATCGTTGACATGAGGAAGTGCCTTGTTACCCAAATCAACGAGCCCGGACCGAGCCACAAGCAGAGCAAGCATCACAAGGAGTAGATGATGATCAGATGATCGTTTATGGGAGTGGATGTTTAATTTGGTTATGCAAGCATGTCCTTATAAGTGTGTGTGTATATATATGTTGTTGTTTTGTATGCAATCCCATCGCACAACACACACGCCTTGTTAAACAGTTCATCCGAGTGAACCGCATGCCGTATGTCGCACACACCTTCATCTGGCTGACCATTTCTTTTGTGTTGCCTAACACAAACAGTTCATCCGGGTGAACTGTATGTTGTACATCGCACACACCTTCATATGGCTGCCCGTTTCTTTTGTTCCTCCTCATCGAAAACCGTTAATTGAACTGAACCGTATGCCCTGAATCACACACGCAACTAAAATCTGAACCGTGTTTGATGCATCCTCCATCGCAAATGTTTTGCACCTTTTTTGACGTTTTTTACACCGTCGTTTGTGATTATGGCATCACACACAGTTTCATCGAAGGATCTCTGATCGTAGTGTTGCGTTAGCAGCAACCTGCAGTAGTGGGACCTTTGAAGAATCTCATCTTGATTTTTCAAAGAATAGTTTGGAAAGCGTTCCTCAAGATATCTCCATATAGTAAGCACATTCAAATGTAGGCAAGCATACAAGCAAATTTCTGGCAATCCTCTAATGATAAGATCAATAGCTCTAAGGTTGCGAGTCATGTCAAGATACTCATTGGGGCTAGGATGCAAGGAATCAATAGGAGGCGCACAAGGGCTAGTAATATACTTGTTCAAATTATATTCATTGAAAATCTCAAGCATCTCATTTTACCAAGCACAGGCACTCTACATCTAATACTCCCAATAGTAGACTCATCCATCTTCCTCAAATGGTGATTAAACCAAAGCTCTGGTACCAATTGAAAGGATCGAGAAGAGGTGTCTAGAGCGGGGGTGATTAGAATCTCAACAAGCAAAAGTAGCAGTTTTTAAGTTCTTCAAGTTGAGGTGGAGTTTTAGCACAAGTTTAAGCATTCACAATACATTTCAAGCAAACATGGCAAGAGTATGAGCAGCGGAAAGAGTAAAGCATGCTAGTTGCAAGAAAGTAAAGGGATGGGATTGGAGTGTGCATACGCAATGTAGAAACGGAGATTTTTGGCGTTGTCGGTGGGAAATCTGCCTCCACCAACACCTATGGGGACCGAGCCCCTTTCTTGGTTCGGCGGGGGGCGGAGGTCGCGCGAGGAGCGGATCGAGGCGATGCACACAAGGGGTTTACCCAGCTTCGGGCCGCACGGATGCGTAAAACCCTACTGCTGCTTTGTGGTTTTGTATTGTGTTCTTGCTCGGGAGCGTGTGGTGCTACAGTACACGCGAGCTGCTGGCGAGACCGAGCGTGAATGGCCTCCTTCTTCCCTACCTTCTTTTCCGTTGCGCATGGGGCCTCCTTTTATATGTGCAAGGGGTTACCCACAGGTGGCAACGTAGGTGGGGGTAAAACTGGAAAACGCTGTGTTGGGTACAGCTGTTTGCACAGTGCTATCATACCTAACTCTGACGGCAGGGGACAAGGGCATTAAATGCCCGTCCGCATCGCCCAGACGGTGCAGGAAAGGGGCCGTCAGGAGCGCCACCGTTTGCCACGATGGCTACTCTGTCAGCGTTGCTTCGCCACCGCATGCCCCTGGCTGCGCAGCCTCTCGCCACGTACGCCTGGAATGGCCCCAGAGCGACGTGTGGGTGGATGAGCTGGAGCGCAGGCGCGGGGTGGTGACTTGCCGCGGCAAGCGCCTTGCCGCGGTTGGTGCCTTGTCGGGCCCGGGAGCTTGTCGCTCACCGGTCCTTGCCGGGACGCGTGGCGCGTCGCAGCAAGTCCCTTGTCGTGCCTTGGTCGGCCTTCCTAGCAAGCTCCTCTTGCCGGGGCCTTGTGCTTCGAGCGGCCGTCCCGGCAAGCTCCTCTTGCCGGGGCCTTGCTCTCTTCGGGTGGCCTTCCCGACAAGCTCCTCCTGCCGGGGCCTTGGCTCAAATACTTTGTTCTTGGATGGGCCAGAAAGGGACAACGGAGAGTTTGGGCGATCGCCTGGCAAGCCTTGCCGCGGGGTGTTACGACTGCCCGTGCACAAGTTCGGGGGACTAAGGTACCCCTACTTTAGTACACCGACAGGCATGATTCCGATAGGTGGTGCTATCGTACGTCCATGTTGATGAAGACTTCAACCCATGAAGGGTAATGGTTGTGCGAGTCCATGGAGGGCTCCACCCACGAAGGGTCCATGAAGAAGCAACCTTGTCTATCCCACCATGGCCATCGCCCACGAAGGACTTGCCTCACTCGGGTAGATCTTCACGAAGTAGGCGATCTCCTTGCCCTTACAAACTCCTTGGTTCAACTCCACAATCTTGTCGGAGGCTCCCAAGTGATACCTAACCAATCTAGGAGATACCACTCTCCAAAAGGTAATAGATGTTGTGATGATGATGAACTCCTTGCTCTTCTGCTTCAAATGATAGTCTCCCCAACACTCAACTCTCTCACACAGATTTGGCTATGGTGGAAAGATGATTTGAGTGGAAAGCAACTTGGGGAAGGCTAGAGATCAAGATTCTTGTGGTTGGATTAGAATGTCTTGGTCTCAACACATGATTAGGTGGTTCTCTCTCAGAAAATGAGTTGTTGAAGTGTAGGCACTTTCTGATGGCTCTCTCTTTAATGGAGAAGGGGTGGAGGGCTGTATACAGCCTCCACAAAAAATCCAACTGTTACACACATTTGACTCAACACGGTCAGACCGAATAGAAGAACTTGATGAGAACGATTTAGTTCAAAATGTTAACGTTAGGAATCTCGATGGGACTGACATGATCAACTCGGTGGGACCGATGTGCTAGGGTTAGGGAAAAAACTCATCTCGGTGAGACCGATTTCAGCAATGAGAAAATGGAGAGTTGATCAAGCAAACTCGGTGGGACCGATTGCACATTTCGATGAGACCAAAATAATTACAACAGGCAACAGAGTTTTGCAAGGCCATCTTGGTGAGACCGAGATCCCGATCGGTGAGACCGAATTGTCTAGGGTTTATGGCAGTGGCTATGTCAAATGAACTCGGTGGCGCCGGATAGATCAAATCGGTGGGGCCGAGTTTGACTTTAGGTTTTGGACATATGTGGAAATGATAAAGTGGATGAGGGTGTTGGAGCAATATCACTAAGCAGTTTGAGCAAGTAGACCATTAAGAAACACCTCATCCCCTTTTAATACTATTGGCTTTTCTATGAACTCAATGTGATCTTGGATCACTAAAATGTAAATGAAGAGTCTTGAGCCTTTGCCAATCTTTGTCCCTAGAATTTTTGAAGCAGTTCCACATCCTCTTGTCCTTTGATGTCGCTTGAAGCTATGTCGGTATTTCCCCAAAGAGGAAGGGATGATGCAACACAGCAGTGGTAGGTATTTCCCTCATATATGAAACCAAGGTTATCGAACCAGTAGGACAACCAAGCAACACAACGTAAATAGCCCCTCCACACAGATAACGAATCCTCGCAACCCGACGTGTTAAAGGGGTTGTCAATCCCTTCCGGGGTACAATGCCTCAAGTAGGCAAACGGACGTGAGATAAATTTGTAGTAAATTGATAGATCGAACACCAAATAAAATAAATAAGAACAAATTGCAGCAAGGTATTTTTTGTATTTTTTATTTAAAAGATGTGAAAATAAATGCAAGGAAAAAGTAGATCGTAAAGGCAAATATATGAGGAAGAGACCCGGTGGCCGTAGGTTTCACTAGTGGCTTCTCTGGAGAAAAATAGCAAATGGCGAGTGAACAAATTACTGTTAGGAAATTGATAGAACTTCAAATACTCATGACGATATCTAGGCAATGATCATTATATAGGCATCACGTCCAAGATTAGTAGACCGACTCCTGCCTGCATTTACTACTATTACTCCACACATCAACCGCCATCCAGCATGCATCTAGTGTATTAAGTTCATGGAAAATGGAGTAATGCAATAAGAACGATGACATGATATAGACAAGATCTATCTATGTAGAGATAGACCCCATCGTTTTATCCTTAGTAGCAATGATACATTCGTGTTGGTTCCCTTCCTGTCACTGGGATCAAACACCGTCAGAACGAAGCCACTACAAAGCACATCTTCCCATTGCAAGATAAATAGATCAAGTTGGCCAAACAAAACCCAAATATCGGAGAAGAAATATGAGGCTATAAGAGATCATGCATAAAAGAGATCAAAGAAACTCAAATACTTTCATGGATATAATAATATAGATCTGGTCATAAACTCAAAGTTCATCAATCCCAACAAACACACCGCAAAAGAGTTACATCATATGGATCTCCAAGACACCATTGTATTGAGAATTCAGAGAGAGAGAGAGAGAGATGAAGCCATCTAGCTACTAACTATGGACCCGAAGGTCTACAAATAACTACTCACGCATCATCGGAGAGGCACAAATGGAGGTGGTGAACCCCATCCGAGATGGTGTCTAGATTGGATCTGGTGGTTCTGGACTTTATGGCGGCTGGATGAATATTTTGTTGACTCCCCTAGAGTTCTAGAAATATTGGGGTATTTATAGAGCAAAGAGGCGGTCCGGGGGGCACCCGAGGTGGGCACAACCCACCAGAGCATGCCTGGGCCTCCTGGCGCGCCTTGGTGGGCCGTGCCTCCCTCGGGGCACCCCCAGGCGCAGCCAGGGCCCATTACATTCCTTCTGGTCCAAAAAAATCTCCGTAAAGTTTTGTTACATTTGGACTCCGTCTGATATTGATTTCCTGCGATGTAAAAAACATGCAGAAAACATCAACTGGCACTTGGCACTATGTCAATAGGTTAGTACCAAAAAATGATATAAAATGATTATAAAACATCCAAGATTGATAATATAACAGCATGGAACAAGCAAAAATTATAGATACGTTCGAGACGTATCAGCATCCCCAAGCTTAACTCCTACTCGTCCTCGAGTAGGGAAGTTATAAAAATAGAATTTTTTATGTGGAATGCTGCCTATCATGTCATATCATATTCGTTTCTTTATAGCATGGACATTTGGACTTTTATATTGTTCAAAGAAATAGTCTAGTTTTGACATGACAATTTAAATACTCAAGCATATCAACAAGCAACCATGTCTTTCAAAATATCAACGCTAAAATAAGTTATCCCTAGCCCATCATGCTCAACCATTGATCCATTCATGAAACACACTCGCATATTAGTTACACCCAATGCTTAAGTACGATCATATTGCCTCCTAGTTGGTGCTTTTGTAAGAGAAGATGGAGAGTCAAATTCAAAAATAAAAATTGAATAAAGTAAAAGAAAGGCCCTTCACTGAGGGAATTAGGGATTTGTAGAGGTGCTAGAGCTCAAAGTGAAAAACTTAGAGATAAAAACATTTTGGGAGGTGTATCCATCCCACCAGCGAAAACGACTTAGAGTTCCCAACACTTTCCATGCTAGATATATCATAGGCGGTTCCCAAACAGAAAATAAAGTTTATTCCTTTTTCAACCATACTTTCACTTTCCATGGCTAGCCCTCCATAAAGTAAATTTGACAATGTCGGTGTCAAAACCGGCGGATATCGGGTAGGGGGTCCCGAACTGTGCGTCTAGGTCGATGGTAACAGGAGACAAGGGACACGATGTTTTTACCCAGGTTCGGGCCCTCTCGATGGAGGTAAAACCCTACTCCTGCTTGATTAATATTGATGATATGGGTAGTACAAGAGTAGATCTACCACAAGATCAGAGAGGCTAAACCCTAGAAGCTAGCCTATGGTATGATTGTTGTTGTGTCCTACGGACTAAACCCCTCGGTTTATATAGACACTGAAGGGGGTTAGGGTTATACAGAGTCGGTTACAATGGGAGGAGATCTACATATCCGTATTGCCAAGCTTGCCTTCCACACCAAGGAAAGTCCCATCCGGATACGGGACAAAGTCTTCAATCTTGTGTCTTCATAGTCCAAGAGTCCGGCCAAAGGTTATAGTCCGGCTGTACGGACACCCCCTAATCCAGGACCCCCTCAGTAGCCCCTGAACTAGGCTTCAATGACGACGAGTTCGGCGCGTAGATTGTCTTTGGCATTGCAAGGCGGGTTCCTCCTCCGAATACTTCATAGAAGATTTTCAACACAAGGATCGTGTCCGGCTCTGCAAAACAAGTTCCACATACCACCGTAGAGAGAGAGAGAGAGCGAGAGTAACGTTTTCACAAATCTAATCAGCTGACGTATTCCGTAGCGTGACATCACACCACAGCCAAGTTTTTATTTGAATCGTTTTTTACTGTCCCACCTCAGCGTGTTTTGTGAGGTGGTTTCCTTGGCACGTCTTGTCGAAGAAGACATCGTGTCCCCTTATCGCGGGATTCTCATCAATACGGGCGTGGGTAACCCAACCGTGCCATTGATTACGGCGCTTGGGGGATAAGCGAGTTTTACCAGGCTAGTGGGGACGCATAGTTTCGTCCGCCCATGTAAAGGGATAAGGATTCACCTTTTCATCCACGCCTTCTTCCTCCTTTGCTTACCGGTTTTCGCACACTCGAGCTCCAGCGCCCAAGTCCGCATTTCCCACCTCAACCTTCTCCAACCATGTCCGGAGCGGGGGGCAGGTGGATGGTCTCCTCCATCATGGAGGGACACATCAAAAAGCTAAGGAGAGCCGGATACGTGCCCGACGACATCGCGCACCGGCTCCCAGATGAGGGGCAGCTCATCCCCACCCCCAGGCCCCATGAGAGGGTGGTGTTCCTCACCCATTTCCTCCGTGGATTGGGCTTCCCTCTCCACCCATTCGTCCGAGGGCTCATGTTCTACTATGGCCTGGACTTCCACGATCTGGCCCCGAACTTCATCCTCAACATCTCGGCGTTTATCGCCGTGTGCGAGGCCTTCCTCCGCATCAAGCCCCACTTCGGCTTATGGCTGAAGACCTTCAATGTCAAGCCGAAGGTAGTGAGCGGCCGCCAGGCGGAGTGCGGAGGTGCCATGGTGGGCAAGATGCCCAACGTCACATGGCTCGAGGGATCTTTTGTGGAGACCATAAAGGGGTGGCAATCGGGGTGGTTCTACATCACCGAGCCGCGTGACCCTGAATGGGCAGCGGCCCCCGAGTTCTGATCTGGCATCCCCACGCGGCACCTCCTGACAAGAGAAGGGCCTGTCATGGGGTAATTCGGGAGAGCTGACCGGACTCCAAACATGAGTCCAAAACCTGGTGGACAAGAAGCTCAAACTTGTCAACGTAGTCCAGGTCATGCTCATCCGCCGGATCCTCCCGTGTCAACGGCGGGCTTTCAACTTGTGGGAGTTCGACCCGGCCTAGCACCAAACTATGAACAGGCTCTTCGATACAACATATGGGGATGCCTGGAAGGTGCTATTCAAGTGCGCCGATGTCGGTGTCAAAACTGGCGGATCTCGGGTAGGGGGTCCCTAACTATGCGTCTAGGCGGATGGTAACAGGAGACAAGGGACACAATGTATTTACCCAGGTTCGGGCCCTCTCGATGGAGGTAAAAACCTACTCCTGCTTGATTAATATTAATGATATGGGTAGTACAAGAGTAGATCTACCACGAGATCAGAGAGGCTAAACCCTAGAAGCTAGCCTATGGTATGATTGTTGTTCGTCCTATGGACTAAAGCCCTACGGTTTATATAGACACCGGAGAGGGCTAGGGTTACACAGAGTCGGTTACAATAGGAGGAGATCTACATATCCGTATTGCCAAGCTTGCCTTCCACGCCAAGGAAAGTACAATCCGGACACGGGACGAAGTCTTCAATCTTGTATCTTCATAGTCCAAGAGTCTGGCCAAAGGTTATAGTCCGGCTATCCGGACACCCCCTAATCCAGGACTCCCTCAGTAGCCCCTGAACCAGGCTTCAATGACGACGAGTCCGGCGCGCAGATTGTCTTCAGCATTGCAAGGCGGGTTCCTCCAAATTCCGTGTACCTGTTGAATAGTGTCCGACTTCTTGTGAATATTGCGCTTCTTGGCTCCCACGCCCAATAATGGCCTTCTTCCACGTGTCAAATGAATGCAAAAAGCCAGGGTGTTTTTGCATTTACCCCCCTAGTTGCGTAAATGAGCTGCCTATTAAAGAAACGAGGATGTAGATCCGAATCACATCATCTTCCCTCCGCGAGTATTCATCGGAGCGCTTTCGACAGAGATCCATTCCATCATGGCTGGACGTTGCAGCTCCTCCTCTCGCCTTCCCAGCCCTCAGCCTGGAGATTGGGAGAGATGTTCCGTCCCGCATAGCGAGCTAGTGACGCTCCAAACCGAGGGTTTTCTCCCCCCAGCCTACATGGTCCTGGTTCGAGCCGGGCTTGCCACCTATAATGGCGGAAAGCAAGCGGAGAGCGTCCCTAATCCCTCCAAAGGAGAGCTGGTATGCCTTGTCCCTTATTTGATAAGAGGGCTCAGATTCCCAATTCATCCGTTTCTCCGGGGGCTTTTGGAGTTCTACGGCCTCCAGTTGCACAACCTTACGGGTGCCTTCATATTGCATATCGCGGGCTTCATAGCCCTTTGCGAGCTATTTTTGGGCTGCGAGGCTCATTTCGCGCTGTGGAAGAAGTTGTTCTGCCTCGTGCCCCATTCTCAAAAGGGGTCAATATATCAAGTGGGTGGAGCCTAAGTGTGGCGCATCACCGGGACTGGGTATCTATCTAGAACCCCGAAGAAGGCGTCCGAAGACTGGCCCTCAAAATGGTTTTATATAGAAGACGTCCCGTGCCGGATACTATTCGGATTGGCCTCCCTAAGTTCGATAATGCTCCCTTGAAGAAGCGCCTAAGCTGGCGTCCACGGAGCCCTCAGAAGGAAAATGACAAGGACGTCCCTTACCTGATGAGCCGGATAAGGTTGCTAGCTCATTCCGGACTGACCATGATCGAGGTCATGGACATATGCATTATGCGGGGGGTGCAGCCGCTTCAGTATAGAGTCCACCCCATGTGGGACTTCAACGGGGAGGATGATGCCACCCGCTGCGGCCGTAAGGGGCCGGAATCGGTTGCCTCTCTAACGAAGATCTTATCCGCTTTGTACAAGGGAGAAGAGGAGGAATTTCTCCGCGTCAATCCATTGGGCGGATTTTCTATGTACAACCCTCCAAGCTGGGTAAGCGGACACTTCTTTTTTGCCCATCCGTTCCATATTCCCATAGTTAAGTATCCTATATTGCGATTTCGACGAAGGAACTGCGTCAGGCCGTAAAGGAGATAAACATCCCTCCTCCACAACCCGAGGATCCAGAACGGTCCCTCGACCCGGCCTCCCAAGAGGATCCGGACATATCTGTGGAGCTGATCGATGGGGTATTTTACCAATTGAGCATTGACAATGTCTTTGTGGCTATTACAGCCGATTACCCTGGGCTACTCCCAGCCTCACAGGTAACTGAGACCGAAGTCCCAGCACTTTGAAAAGGGAATCCGTTTTTGCGTTTTTTTGACTACCGTATACCAACGATGTTTTGCAGGGGAGGCCCTCAAGGCGGGAGGTCGAGCCTGCGGCGACTAGCCAACAATGGGTCGAGAGGCCCAGCAAGCTGAAAATAAGTGCGGTCCGGATTGAGACGCCGGCGCAACGGTATGGGGCGCCATCTTATTCCATGATATCATTCTCAGAGGCATACTAGCGCCCATGCTCTCTTTAGGAAAAAGAGCGCTCGCCGGACTATATCCAAAGAGGTTGCCAATCGCGCGTCTACCAGCCAGGCTACAAAGCCGGGTCCAGAAGCAGAGGCGAACATGAGGCGTGCCCCAGACACTGCTCTGACAGAGGATGCGGACAGGCTGTCTGCCACCTATTCCGAGGTGGAGAGTGCCATGAACCACAGGTGTCGCCGAACAATTCTTCGCGACGCTTGTTTCTCCCAGGAGGCATTGGAGGCCTTCAACTCGGGAGATGCTGTCGGTGTACTAAAGTAGGGGTACTCTAGTATCCCGAACTTGTGCACGGGCAGTCACAGCACCCCGCGGCAAGGCCCGCCAGGTGATCACCAAGGCTCTCTATGGTTCCTTTGGAGCCATTCAAGAACAAAGTATTTAAGTCAAGGAGACAAGTCCCCGGCAAGAGGAGCTTGTCGGGAAGGCCATTCAAGGTACAAGACCCCAGCAAGAGGAGCTTGCCGGGAAGCCCAACAAGAGCATCTCAAAGAACCTGCCGCAGCGCGCCACGCGTCCCGGCAGGACCCGGCGAGCGACAAGTTCCCGGGCGCGACAGGACAACGGCCGCGGCAAGGCACTTGCCGCGGCAGGCAGCCACTCTGTACCCGCGCTCCAGCTCACCCACCTACGTGTCGCTCCGGGACCCTTCCCAGCGTACGTGGCGGGAGGATGTGCAGCCAGGGGTACACTATGGCATGCAGCGCTGACAGGATCGCCATCGTGGCGAGCGATGGCGCCCCTGGCGGTCCCTTTTCTGCACCGTCTGGGTGACGTAGACGGGCATTTAATGCCTTTGTCCCCTGCCGTCAGGGTTAGGTATGATACACTGTGTAGGCAGCTGTACCTACCGCAGCATATTTACACTTTTGCCCTTACCTACGTTGCCACCTGTTGGAGACCCCTTGAACATATAAAAGGAGGCCCATGCACAACGTAGGGAAGGATCGATCCTCAGAGAAGCGCTCGGTCTCGTTAGTTGCTCGAGTGTACTGTAGCACTCGGCGCTCCTGAGCAGGAACTCAATACAAACCACAAAGCAGTAGTAGGAGTGTTATCTCTCCGGAGAGCTCCGAAGCTTGGTAAAAACCTTCCCCCGCGTGCCTCGCCTCGATCCGCTCTTCGCGCGACCTCCGCCCCCCGCCGAACCAAGAAGGGGCTCCGTCCCCATAGGTGCTCGGGGAGCCCAGGAAACCCCGGCATCTCTGGCGCGCCAGGTAGGGGGCGTCGAGGTTGTGTGAACCTAATCCGGCGTTCACGCGAGCTGAATCTTCATCGACTTCGTCGACATGCCGCCGAAGAAGAAGGCTTCGGAGGCGGCTGCGCCGTCCGCGTCGAATCCACCGCCGCTGCAGCAAACAGCCGGCGGGGAGAACGCCAGCGGTGGAACGGGCGCCGACGATGGAGCCCATGGTGCCAACAAGTCCAAGGACAAGACCGCGCTGCCCGCTGGCGGCGTAGTCGGCTCCCACGACGACCGGGCATCCGTATACGCACCGCGCCCATCTCAAGAGGCGCAGGACCGACAACGTCGTGGTACTCACGGTACCATACGCTCGCTGGACCCAAATCGAGCTAGCGGATCCCGGGACGCTCAAGGCCAACATGCACGCCGACGTGCTGGCGCGAGCGAGGCACGGTCGCCTGGACAAAATACTGCTCCTTCCAACATCGTTGGGTGCCCGAGCATATCCCGCTCCTCGCACCGTTCGCCACCGCTACCCGCCACCCCAGCAGAAGCTCTAGCGCGAGCTCAACTGCTCCTAGACTTCCCTCCAGCACCAGACAAGATCGACGACTGGAGGGCCACCATTCAGAGTCTCATCGGCTTCGCCAACGGCGACACTCCGCGGCCAGCGACCACATCAGAGACGTCAGCTGCGGCAAGTCCAGTGGCCAAGCACGAAGAATTTCAAGCCAGACGTACCAGAGAAGTACGACGGCAGGCTGCATCCGTCGGAGTTCCTCAGCATCTACACCATTGCGGTGCAGGCTGCCGGGGGGCGGGACGACAAGATCCTCGCCAATTACTTCCCTCTGGTGCTCAAGCCCAACATCAGGTCCTGGCTCATGCACTTGCCGGAAAACTCCATATCTTCCTGGGAGGACCTATGCCATCAGTTTGTCGACGCCTTTACAGGCGGCCACAAACCCCATGGCCAGGAGAGTGATCTTCACCTGCTTGCCCAGAAGGAAGGGGAGCCTCTACATAAGTACATCCAGAGATTCAGCCAATTGCAACGCAACATCCCAGACGTCCACCCTACCGCGGTCATCAGTGCGTTCCATCAGAACATACGCAACTGCAGGATGCGGGAGGAGATGGCGATGTGCAAGATCAGAGACGTCAGCGAGCTGTATGCCCTGGCCGACAGATGTGCACGTGCTGAGGAAGGAAGGAAACTCCCCGGAGAGAATGTAGGAACCGAAGGATCTGACAGCGACGATGCCGCCCCAGCAAGCAAAAACAGGCGGCGGAACAACAGAAAGAGGAAAGGCAAAGATGTGCTAGTTGTCGAGCAATCCGGCAACGAAGGTGGCGCCAAGACAGCCAAGACTGATAGATCCGGCAAGGAGGTTGCCGCATGCGCCAACTGCCAGGCTGTGGCGGCCGCCGACAAGCAGGATGGCACCAACAAGCAGTACTGCAAGATTCACCGCACCAAAGGCCATGACCTCCAGAGCTGCAAGAAGGTCGAACAGCTCGTTGAGCTGCAAAAGGCCGAGTACGAGCGACGCGACAAGGAGAAGGCCCAAGGAGGTGCTGGAGGATCTGGTACGAAGCGCACTGGCCGGGGGGGACGTCGCGACAACACCAAGCAGCGGCAAGGCGACAGACCTCCCCGCGGCCGCGACAAGGATGAAGATGACGACGACGACGAAGACATGGATGACGCCGAGACCAGCGAGCAGGAGTTCCAGAAAGCCACAGAAGTTTTGTGCGTTGACGGCGGTGCTTCCCTGCATACTTCACACTGCCAACTCAAGCAGTGGGTGCGGGAAGTTAATGCAGCAGAACCACCCGTCGAGTCACGCAAGCTTCTGAAATGGTCCAGCATGCCTATCATCTTTGATATTGAGGACCACCCCGATCGCACAACTGCTGTCGGATGTTTGCCGATGTTGGTCTCACCAACTATCCGCAACCTCAAGGTCACTAAGATGCTAGTTAATGGCGGGGCCGGCTTGAACCTGATCTCCTCCGCTGTACTTCGGAGACTCCAAGTCCCTGACAGCGAGTTCGAAGAGACCGGCACGTTTCAAGGAATCAACCCGGGAAGGAGCAAGCCGAAGGGGAAGATCACGCTGTTGGTGACATTTGGCAGTGAGTTGAACTTCAGGACTGAGAGGATCACTTTTGATGTTGCCGATTTTCCATTGCCTTACAATAGAATTCTCGGCCGTCCAGCGCTCGCCAAGTTCATGGCGGCCTCTCACTACGCGTACAACATGCTGAAGATGCCAGGCCCGATAAGTGTCATCTCTGTACATGGCAACAAGAAAGACGCTCTCATCTGTGCCGACAAGATCTATCGGGAAGCAGCAGCCGCCGCGGATCGCGAGACACTCGCCGCTGAAGCTCCTGGGGAGAAGAAGAAGACCAAGTCCGGCAAGAGCTCCGATGGCCACTCCGGCAAGCGCACCTCTTCGGAGTGCTGTGCTACCGTCGAGGACGCACCATAGAGCTCCACCGACAAGTGTAAGAAGACAATTGCAGCTCCACCAGCAACCAAGAAGGTGTCCGCCAAGGAGGATGGCACTGGTGGTACCTTCACCATCAGTGCCACTCTCGACCCTAAATAGGAAAGCGCGCTCGTTGCTTTCCTGCGGGCGAATGTCGACTTGTTTGCGTGGCAACCGTCTGACATCCCCGGCGTTCCCAGGAAAGTAATCGAGCACCACCTCGCCGTCTGTCCTCACGCGCGACCCGTCAGGCAGAGAGTTAGGAAGCAAGCGGTGGAGCGCCAAGAGTTCATCGCCGAAGAGATCAAGAAGTTGGAAGCAGCAGGCCTCGTCAGAGGAGTGCTCCATCCTACGTGGTTGGCCAATCCAGTAGTCGTGCGCAAGGCGAACGGGAAATGGAGACTTTGCATCGACTTCACCGATGTCAACAAAGCTTGTCCCAAAGACCCATTTCCCTTGCCGCGCATTGACCAGATTGTCGACTCCACAGCCGGATGCGACTTGCTTTCGTTTCTTGACGCATACTCAGGATACCATCAGATCTTCATGGCAGAAGAGGATGAGGAGAAAACCGCGTTCATCACTCCATGTGGCACGTACTGTTTTGTACGAATGCCTTTCGGTTTGAAGAATGCTGGTTCAACATTTGCAAGGGTCGTCCATACTGCTTTTGAGCCGCAAATACACAGAAATGTGGAAGCCTACATGGATGATATAGTGGTCAAAAGCAGGGACAAGTCAACTCTGATTCAAGATCTAGAAGAAAGTTTGCAAATCTGCGTAAGATTAGCCACAAGCTCAACCCCGAGAAGTACGTGTTTGGAGTCCCTTCCGGCAAGCTTCTCGGGTTCTTTGTGTCCCAGCGGGGGATTGAAGCCAATCCCGACAAGATCAAGGCCATTGAGCAGATTGAAGCACCGAAGCGCGTCAAGGATGTACGAAAACTTGCCGGCTGCGTGGCGGCTCTCAGCAGGTTTATCTCTAAGTCTGCTGAGCGCGCCCTGCCGTTTTTCAAAATCTTGAAAAAGGCAGGTCCAATGAAATGGACTCCGGAAGCGGAGGCTGCGCTGCAGTACTTGAAGAGATACCTGTCCTCCACTCCAATACTTGTCGCACCTAAACCACAAGAGAAGTTGCTGCTATATCTGGCGGCAACCAATCAAGTGGTTAGTGCTGCGTTAGTAGCGGAGAGAGAGGCAGATGATGAGCCAGCAACCGCGGCAAGCGCGTCCAGTGACAAGCAAGGGGCTTCCCCGACGAGCTCTGGTCCCGACGAAGATAGATCTGCGCAGATGTGCGAAGGGATACAGAAGAAAATGGTGCAGCGCCCAGTCTACTTTGTAAGTTCCCTTCTGCAGGGGGCTAGGTCGAGGTACTCTGGTGTGTAGAAGTTGCTTTTCGGCCTTCTTATGGCCTCGAGAAAGCTGCGCCATTACTTCCAAGCACATGAGATCACAGTTATCACTCGCTTTCCGCTGAAGAGGATACCGCAGAATCCAGAAGGAACAGGCAAGATTCTTGAGTGGGCATTGGAACTGTCGAGCTTTGGCCTCAAGTTTGAGAGCACTTCAACTATTCGAAGCAGAGCATTGGCAGAATTCATAGCGGAGTGGACGCCAACACCTGACGAAGAAACCCCAGAGATGAGCATCCCCGTCAAGGAAGCAAACAAAGAGTGGCTGATGTACTTTGATGGCGCGTTCTCGCTACAAGGCGCCGGTGCTGGCGTGCTGCTTGTCGCACCCATCGGAGAGCACCTCAAGTATGTGGTCCAGATGCACTTTCCCAAGGAGCAAGCAACAAACAATACTGCAGAGTATGAAGGATTGCTCGCCGGTCTCAGGATCGCGACAGACCTTGGGATCAAGCAGCTCATTGTCAGGGGTGACTCGCAGCTTGTCGTCCGCCAAGTAAACAAGGATTATCAGAGTCCATTGATGGAAGCTTACGTTGATGAAGTGAGGAAACTGGAAGAGCGCTTTGTCGGCCTACAGATGGAACATGTTCCTAGAGCTCAGAACGACATCGCTGACGGCCTGTCAAAGTGCGCGGCATTTAAGTTACCTGTGGAACCAGGGATCTTTGTGCTCAAGCTGACTCAACCATCCGTGACGCCACCAACTGGACAGAGCAGGAAGAGGAAGTTGATTTCTGGTGACTATCTTCCGGCTGAGCTTCCCGAAGCCGCCGCCAAGAAGGTCCCCAAGATCAACGCCAAAAGTGCTGAGGAGCAGTCTGCTCCGACAAGCCCCAAGGTTTGTTTCGTTGAAGCAGACGCTCCCGACAAGTTTCGCTCCGGCAAACTTGCCGGGGATCATCAAGCTCCGGCTGAACCGCGGGTTCTCGCCGTAGAAGCGGATGTTCCCGCAGCAGCAGATATGCCTTTAGTCCTTGTTGTCGAGCCACAGGCTCCAGCATGGGCACGGAAGATAGTCTGTTTCCTCCAGTCAGGAGAACTTCCCGAAGAGCCAGAAGAAGCGGAAAGAGTAGCCCGACAGTCTAGTATGTACCAGTTCATTGACAACACATTGTACAGAAGAAGGCTCAACGGAGTGAAATTGAAGTGTATTCCCCGGGAAGATGGATAGAAGCTGTTGGCAGAGGTGCATGGAGGCATATGTGGTCATCACATTGGCGCCAGAGCACTTGCCGGCAAAGCGTTCCGGCAAGGTTTGTTTTGGCCGACAACCCTCCAGGATGCAACTGCACAAGTAACCAAGTGTGAAGCGTGCCAGTTCCATTCCAAGCAGATACACCAACCAGCTCAAGCTCTCCAGACAATCCCTCTATCCTGGCCATTTTCGGTCTGGGGGCTCGACATCCTCGGCCCTTTCCCCCGAGCAGTCGGGGGCTTTGAGTACTTGTACGTCGCAATTGACAAGTTCACAAAGTGGCCAGAAGTGGAACCAGTGAGGAAGGTGACAACACAGTCAGCAGTCAAGTTCTTCAGGTCGATTGTTTGCCGCTTCGGAATCCCTAACAGGATCATCACCGACAACGGTACACAATTCACGAGTCGCAACTTCATGCAGTACGTCCAAGACCTTGGCGCCAAGGTCTGCTTCGCTTCTGTTGCTCACCCCAGGAGCAACGGTCAAGCAGAGAGGGCAAATGCTGAAGTGCTGCGTGGACTCAAGACCCGGACTTTCGACAGGCTGCACAAGTGCGAAAGAAACTGGATCGAGGAGCTGCCGGTGGTTCTTTGGTCGATCAGGACGACGCCAAATCGAGCCACTGGCCAGACACCTTTCGCTCTAGTCTATGGAGCAGAGGCAGTTACCCCCACGGAACTCGTATACGGGTCACCTCGAGTGCTCGCTTATGATGAGCTTGAGCAAGAGCAGCTGCGGCGAGATGACGCGCTGCTCCTTGAGGAGGACCGTCTTCAGGCTGCTGTATGAGCTGCTCGATACCAGCAAGCTTTGCGCCGCTACCACAGCCGCAAAGTTAAAGCCAGAAGTCTCGAGGAAGGCGACCTTGTTCTTCGGCGTGTTCATTCCGCCAAGAATTCCAACAAGTTGACGCCGAAGTGGGAAGGCCCTTATCGGGTGAAACGAGTTACGAGGCCTGGCGCTGTCCGCCTTGAGACCGAGGATGGCATTCCGGTGAGCAACTCCTGGAACATCGAGCATCCTCGTAAGTTTTACCCGTAAGGCGCGGTTGTCGGACCCTGTTCGGCAACCACCATTTTGTACAAGTCTTGCTGCAGTTGCATGTAATCCTTTGTACAAAGCCAGGCGCAGACCCTCACCATAAATAAAACTCACATGCTCCGCACACCCTATCAATTTCATGCCTTTCTGCATAAATTGTCTGACACTTTGTGCAGCGAGCCCCCCTCGGTAAGCAATAACGAGCCATAAGGCTCCATACTATTGTTTTCTCTTTTCTTTTTCTCAAGGAAAGGAAGGATCCTTCGCCCACAAGTTAGACGGGGGGGATGGGAAGATAATGGTATGGACCCGGCGCCGTTCAGGAAAAATTTCGCCTTGCCGGGGAGCAAACGACAAAAAAAAAAGCTAAGTGCCAAAGTTTGAGCAATCAGATTTTTTAAGTTTAAGTTATTTTCCTTGAACGACCATGCTTTGTATGAAAAACCCGTGCGCGAAGGAACCAGCTCGTGGCTAGTTGCGCCCTTACTTTGCTTCGAGTTCGCTCAACAGCTTAAGTGTGCCGCGACTAGAGTAGCGCCCTTACTTTGTTTCGAGTTCACTCAGCAACTTAAGCGAGCTGTGACTAGTCACGACAATGTTTCTTGTCGGTAACGGCACCGCCAGCAGGCTGGTGACGTCCCGCACTCAGCCCTCGCGGCAAAGGTGCCTACGCCGGCAGGTTCCCTAAAAGCGTAGGGCAAAAACATACAAAGGAAGGAATCGAGTAAAGGGAATAGCATTGCAATTGTAACATGAAACAAAGTTATATTACAAGATAGCTTGTCGCGGCTCTAATAAACTGTTTTTATAACATGACCAGCAGCGACGAGAAAAGAAGAAAATAGGCGGCCTAGTACGCGCGGTCGCCCTCAACCCTCTTGATCCCGCTCACCTTGTCCACAATGGGTGCGACGAGGGTCTCAAGCTCCTCCAGATCAGCTTCAGGCGGCAGGGACCTGAGGATGTTAGCGAGGCGGAGGCCCGGGTTGCGGAAGGCCACCTTCATCAGCACCTTTTTGAGAGCTCCCGCGCAGATCTCGCGCGACTCGTCGGCCAGCTGCTTTGAGATCCTCAACCGGAGTTGCTGGAGGGCCGTCGCCACGCCTTTAAAGAACAAGGTGAGCTTGGCGCTAGATGGGAGGCTCTCGTCAGAGGAATACCCGAGATCCTCCACCCCCAGCAACACCAACTCCTTGTCGATGCCTGTGGCAGCGCTCACAAGACCCTCCGTCCACCGCTCCACAGTTCCCCTGAACTCATTCTGGGTGGCAGCGATGTTCTCCAGCAGCGCCTGGTCGGCCTCGATCTCCTTCTTCAAGGCCGCCTCCTGCTCCTTGGCGCCGTCCAGCGTCTTGGTCAAAGTAGCCAGCTTCAGCTCAAGGTCAATGTTGGAGTCCTTGACGGCGTCAAGCTCCTTGACCTTTTCGGCGAGACGGCCCTGCAGATCGCCAAAGGTGTAGGCGTCCTTCTCGCGCTCATGCTTGAGCGCGGCAAGGGCCTCACCGCTCGCCTTGAGATTAGTCTCTAGCTACGCCACTTTCGCCTCCAGCTCCTTCTTGGCGGCCTCGGCAGCGGCGACAGCGTCCTTTGCTTCCTTGAGGGCTCCGCCGAGTGCTTGCTCGCGCGCCGCAAGCTCCTCTTCATGGCTGTCCAGGCTGGCCTTCAGCTGCACCAACTCACCATCCCGCGCGGATAACTCCTCGGCGGCGAGCTGCTGTTGCTCTGCAACCTTTGCCTTCTAGAGGATGAAAGCCTTCTGCGCCTCATCGAGTTGCACCCGCTCCGCCGCCAGCGACTGGAGAGCTGCCTGGTTCAGGCCTTGGAGCTCCTCCGCGCGCTTCTCCATGTCCACCCCCGCCTTCGCGACAAGCGCTTCGCGGGACTCCAGTTTGACCTGGCTGGCGCGGTAGAGCGACACCAGCTCCCGCAGCAGTCGCTCCTCCTTGGGCTCGTCGCTGCTGCTGCTTGGTGCGTCGACCAACGTCAGCTCAGCGGAGGCAAGCACCTCCACGTCGAAGCTTTCTCCTTCAACTGGCGCCCTGGACGTTGACGCTCAGGGGAGGTTGATGAAGATGCCAGTGCCAGCCTTCAAGTAGACGCTTGGCTGGGGTTCCTCGGAGCCTGACGCTGAGGCAGCGGCGGGAGGATCAGCAGTCGGTGTAGCGCCTGTCGCTCCTGCAGCCCCAGGGTCGTCAGTACGATCACCGAACCCCTCGTCAGCTGCTGCGGCGGCAGCCTTGGCGGCCTCTTCGCCGGCAGAATCATCAGCGCCGGCTGTCTCCTCGGTGGCAGTGGCGTCGTCGATAACGGCTTCGGTCTCCATCGGCTCCACAGTGGATGGATCTGACGGCCAGAAAAAGAAGAAAAGTCAAGCAAATATCCAAAAAGAAGAACCCAAGGGGGGTTTAGAAGCGAGGAGTACCTGTACCAGGCTTGGTGGTGGGGATCTCCGCTGCCGAGGGGTTGCTGGTACCGTCCCTTGCCGGAGATTCCTCCCTCGCTGGGGAACTCTCCCTCGTCGGGGACTTCTCCCTTGCTGGGGAGCTCTCCCTTACCGGAGAATTCTCCCTTGGCGGCGTAGTCGAAGCAGGTGGCACGTCAGGGGTGGCCTCCGGGCGCTCCTGGTGGAGCAGCTCTGCTCCTACATAAGCCAACGGTCATATATCAGCAAGCAAAGAGTATCCGTGCGCGCCTAACAGCTAGAAGTAAACCATATACTTACGCTGGGGGCTGCGCTGGGGGCTGCTCTGAAGAACAGCCGTCGGGTCCGGCAAGTTTATCTCGGGCGCACCCCCTGCTCCCACGGAGGGGTCATCCTCGATAACGATCACCGGGACCTTAGCCCTCTTTGCCATTCTCTAGGCCAGCGTCCTAAAAAGGGATGGGTTCAGAGTAAGGCAAATGAGATACAATACAAGACAGCAAGTATTGAAGACATGCAAATACAACAAGGATCTTACTCTTCTTCTTCCTCGTCGGAGTTGAGCGCAGAGAAGTCAAAGCCTGGCCCACCTCTGGTGCGAGGAGGCGGGGGAGTGGGATCTCTTGGCCGCTTGGCGGGAGCTGGGGCGGCAGGCCGAGAGGACCCCGCCCCAGTTGCCGCTGCAGCGCGAGGTGTTCCCGCGGCAATAGAACTTGCCACGGTGGAGCGTGTCGTGCGGCGCGGTGGGGGTTGACTCGCCCGCCGCTCCGCTACGTCCCCGGCCTTGCGAAGACGCTTTCTTGGTGGAGCCGGGGGCTCTGCTTGCGGAGTCGGAGGCTCTTCTTGCGGCAGGCTGTCCGAAGACGAAGAGGAAGAGGAGCCGATCTCCAACGAGCCGCTCGTGTCCTCGGCGGGCCCGCTCGGCCCGACGTCATGCTCGGCGAACCTCCTCTCGCCGGCAAGCTCCTCTCGGTCGGCAAGGCTTGCCGCCTCGGCTGCCTCTGCTTCCCCCACGGTGAACCCAAACTCGCCCGCAGCGGCGGCTGCCGCCGCCTCTTCCATCCTGGTGGCAATACGCTTGAGCTCCTCGTCGGTGGTGTCCCGGGTGAAGCCCTTTGTCTCGTCGGCGTTGACCGGCACTTCTATCAAGTTGTCGAAGAACGCCCGAACGACATCATCCGCAGGCTCTATCCAGGCTGGATCAATTCCGTGCGAATCGCACAGCGGCATTATTGCACGGATGCGGTCGAGCGTGGAGTTGTTGCACAACGGAATGACGCCCCCAGCAACCTGAACACTTCGGGATGCTGCGGGTCGTGCTTGAACAACTCCTGGAGCGTCGCGTAGAGCTCCATGACAGTGAAGTTAAAATTGAGGCCCGGCCGCAACCTCGTGATATCCGCCGCATTCTGGAACTCCCAGGCGGGTCTCCTCCTCTCCTGCAGGGGGGCAATGCGGCGGCGAAGGAAATCTGCACCAACCGCTCCTACAGTAAGCCTGGCAAGCCTGAGGCGCAGGATCCGGGTTACAGCAATCCTCAATCTGTCGTCTTCCGGGGCCAGGCTACTCCAATCGCCGTCGCGCACTACTGGGGTTTCACGCAGAGCAGTAAACGGCTGGGGGTTCTCCTCGACAATCAAACACCAGTCAACCCTCCACTCCTCCCACTTGCTGCGGAACTCTCCTTCCAGATAAGCGTCTTTCTTTCCGGCCTTCGAGATCCAGGCGATCCCGCCGGATAAAGGCTCTCCTTTCTCAACCCGAGGCGAAAAGAAATGGCGGAAAAGAGCTACGTATGGATGGATCCCGACAAAGTTTTCACAGAGATGTGTAAAAACTGCCATGGTCAGGACAGCATTGGGGGTGAAATCAAGAAGGTGGAGCCCGTAGGTGTTCATGACATCGCAAAAGAATTCAGAAAAAGGCGGGCAGAGCCCGCAGTAGAAGAACAAGGCGAAGAAGGGATACCCGGTGGGATACTTATCCCAAGCAGTGGATGGGAGTACCCTCATGCGCGGATGCGCCCGTGTTCCCGTCGACCAGAAGAGATAGAAGTCTTCCTTCAGCTCTGCTGCCTCGAGCCTCGAAGGGAAGATTGCCCGCTCCTTTCGCAGCGCCGCGAGCCACTGCGCCTCAACCGACTTCGCCTTCTCGGCCTTCGGGGCCATGGCGGGAATGGAGAAGGAGGACGACGGCGTTGGTGGTGCTAGTGGCGATGGGGACGGGGCTCTGCTCTCCTTCGGCTTTGGGAAGAAGGGGAGTGGCGGAGATTCTCGAGGAAGGAACAACAACGGGCAGATGGGCGAACTGCCCCTGCTCCCCCTGCTTATAAGGAGGGATGGGGGCGGACGTTTCGCCTTTCCGAGTAAAGGAAACACCCACGACCTCCCCCACGACGCCGCAATCGACGCGTGTCGTTCGGGAGGGCGTGGTGGATGCAGAGCAAGGTGCAACGCGACCCAGGCCGTGCGTGCCCGTGCCCTGTTTTGGGCCTGGCCCAACAGCGCTTGGCACCGTGTGTGGCCCAGGCCCGGGGGCTCCTGTCGGTGTACTAAAGTAGGGGTACTCTAGTATCCCGAACTTGTGCATGGGCAGTCGCAGCACCCCGCGGCAAGGCCCGCCAGGTGATCACCAAGGCTCTCTATGGTTCCTTTGGAGCCATTCAAGAACAAAGTATTTAAGTCAAGGAGACAAGTCCCCCAGCAAGAGGAGCTTGCCGGGAAGGCCATTCAAGGTACAGGACCCCGGCAAGAGGAGCTTGCCGGGAAGCCCAACAAGAGCATCTCAAAGAACCTGCCGCAGCGCGCCACGCGTCCCGGCAGGACCCGGCGAGCGACAAGTTCCCGGGCGCGACAAGACAACGGCCGCGGCAAGGCACTTGCCGCGGCAGGCAGCCACTCTGTACCCGCGCTCCAGCTCACCCACCTACGTGTCGCTCCGGGACCCTTCCCAGCATACGTGGCGGGAGGCTGTGCAGCTAGGGGTACACTATGGCATGCAGCGCTGACAGGATCGCCATCGTGGCGAGCGATGGCGCTCCTGACGGTCCCTTTTCTGCACCGTCTGGGCGACGTAGACGGGAATTTAATGCCTTTGTCCCCTGCCGTCAGGGTTAGGTATGATACACTGTGTAGGCAGCTGTACCTACCGCAGCATATTTACACTTTTGCCCTTACCTACGTTGCCACCTGTTGGAGACCCCTTGAACATATAAAAGGAGGCCCATGCACAACGTAGGGAAGGATCGATCCTCAGAGAAGCGCTCGGTCTCGTTAGCTGCTCGAGTGTACTGTAGCACTCGGCGCTCCCGAGCAAGAACTCAATACAATCCACAAAGCAGCAGTGGGAGTGTTATCTCTCCGGAGAGCTCCGAAGCTGGGTAAAACCCTTCCCCCGCGTGCCCCGCCTCGATCCGCTCTTCGCGCGACCTCGCCCCCCGCCGAACCAAGAAGGGGCTCCGTCCCCATAGGTGCTCGGGGAGCCCAGGAAACCCCGGCAGATGCGTACCTCCGTGCTACTCAAAATGGTCTAACCAGAGCTACGGAGCAGTATGTAAATGACATACGGGTGAGAAAATTTGGTGACTATATATACCAGTAGCCCCCGAGACTTGAAACAGTTAGAATAACTGATTTAAGGATCAATTGTTATGCAGGATCTTACAGAAAAGAATACCCAACTGTCCCAGGAGCTAGAAGAGTGCAAAGCCCAGCTTGAGGCAGCACTAGCCGCAACAGGGGAGCCCAAAGAGACCCCCTCTGGTAATATATCCTTCAAATGGTAAGTATCATGTGCGGCGTGTATGCAGATCTGACAATAAAATTGCAGATGGCGCCGGACTTAATCCGGATAAGCAACAACTCCTACGCCAGCTAAAGGCCGGTGAGAGCGTGCTTACGAGGGTGGGGCAGGAGAAGAATGATCTCCTAGATGCCAACACCAAGCTGGGCGTGGAACTAAAGGATGTTCGTGCCCAACTGTCGGACTCCGCTAAGGAGAATTGGCGGCTTTGACACGGCATATTTAGTAAGTGCTTGAACGAACTTTGAAAAAGAGTTCGGCGAGGAAGTAGGCTGACAGAGTTATGTCTGTAGGTATGCTAACAGGTCGTCCTGCAGAGGAAATGCCCGGTTCTACGGGTGACCTTCTTCCCGAGCTCTCACAATTGCACGAACGAGTTCGGCAGGTGATGCAAGGCGTCGCCCAGGCCTTGTGGCCATCCATCTCCATGCCCGACGGCCTTGGAGAGCTTGCCGAGAAGCTGAAGGGAGCGTGGAGACGCTTCCAATTATGGAAGATATCGGCCTGTCGTCAAGGCGCCAGGGAAGCCTGGGCCATGGTGAAGACGTGGTACATGAAGGCTGACCCAAACCACATGGCCGATGTCTGACCTGTGGGGCCCGATGGGAAGGAGATCCCTGTTAGCTTAGTATACGGCCAATTAGAATTGGCCGCAAAGTATTCCCAATAGGACTATAGACTAGACAGCCTATTGGATGGTATTGAAGAGGAATTCAACCAGTCAAATTGACTATGTAATTTAAAGAGACATGTATAATGCCTTCTAGCCAGATTGCAGATCGTTTGTCATGGTGGACCTTTTCGCTTCAACCTCGAGACCTGACGGTCCGGAGTGTATCCTAATACCCTCTCGGTTATGTAAGAACCGGGGCATGCATGGAGACCAGGCGTAGGGGTCATTAGTGCTTTAACAGACAAGTGCCCAACTAGTTATGTTATATTACATGGTTAGTAAGAAACATCTTCCAGGGAGAATAGTTTCGTTAGGGGTTCCTTTCCCTGGGAGGCATGCCCTAAAGTGCATGTCCGGACTGCGAAAAGAGACGCAGAAAAAACATCTGGGGCGCATAAGTAAAAAGTGTGAAATCATCTTTAGTTCACCGACCAAATATTCTCTTAAGAACGCTAGATTTCGGCTTCACCCAGTCTGAGGTACACATCCGGCTGACCCGGCAGTAACAATCGCAGAGGTGCTCCCCTTATGACCTAGCCGAATTTACGGGAACGTAGGGCATAAATACAAGAGCCAGGCAACCCAGCTTGGCCAAAACTTAAGTCATATCGATGCATATAATGGTGAATAAAGGGCACATGCGGAAGTATAACACATGTGTTGGGCATGAAGCCCGTATGAATAAGCTTCTGTAAAAGAAGCCCCCAGGTATAATGAACGCGGATAGCGCGTCAGTTATGTGCGAACAAGGCAAAAATGGGCCCTTAAAGGATGTGAAAGAAAAGAGGGGGAGAAGGAGAGAAATGTAAGACAGATATAAAAAATGGACAGAGGAAGGGGACGAACACAGAGTCCGGCGCTAGGCGTAGAATCTTCGGAGTCGGGCTGCGTTCCATGGGTTCGGCTCGAGTCGGTTATCCGATGCATCCCACAGACGGTACGCTCCACCGGTCAGGACTTGGTCAATAATGAAGGGACCTTCCCACTTGGGCTTGAGTTTGTCCTTTTTCTTATCCGGCAGGCGTAGAACTAACTTGCCAACATTGTAAGTTTTGGCCCGTACTTCTCTGCTTTGGTATCTTCGAGCTTGCTGTTGATAGAACACGGAACAGGCTTTAGCCACGTCACGCTCCTCCTCCAAGGCGTCCAAACTGTCCTGCCGATCGAGCTCGGCTTCTCTTTCTTCGTACATGCACACTCGAGGTGAGTCATGTATTATGTCGCAGGGCAGAACTGACTCTGCGCCGTATACCATGAAGAATGGTGTGTATCCGGTAGTGTGGTTCGGTGTGGTCCACAGCCCCCAGAGTACGGAGTCGAGCTCCCCTACCCAGTGTGTGTTAGATTCCTTGAGGGACCGCACTAATCTGGGTTTGATGCCACTCATAATTAGACCATTTGCTCGCTTGACCCAACCATTAGTTTGTGGGTGGTAGACTGAAGCATAGTCAAGCTTGATGTCCATGCTTTTGCACCAGAATTTTACTTCGTCGGCCGTAAAGTTCGTGTCGTTATCAGTTATGATGTTGTGGGGGACGCCGTAATGGTGTACGAGCCTGGATATGAAGTCTATCACCGGTCCGGATTCGGCCGTCTTAACAGGCTTGGCCTCTATCCATTTGGTGAACTTATCCACCATGACCAGTAAGTATTTTTGCTTGTGGGTTCCTCCTTTAAGGGGTCCAACCATGTCAAGCCCCCAGACCGCGAAGGGCCAGGTGATGGGGATAGTTTGGAGGGCGGTGGGTGGCATATGGCTTTGGTTAGCAAAAAGCTGGCAACCAACGCATCGTTGGACTAAGTCCTGAGCGTCTGCCCGGGCCGTCGGCCAATAGAATCCTGTACGGAAGACCTTGCTTACAAGGGCCCGGGCTACAGCGTGGTGACCGCCGAGTCCGGCATGAATTTTAGCCAGGAGATTCCGCCCTTCCTCTTCGGAGATACACCTTTGAAGGACTCCGGTGGTGCTTTTCTTATAAAGCTCTCCCTCATGGACTTTATATGCTTTAGATCGCCGCACTATGCAGCGTGCCTCGTTTTGGTCCTCAGGAAATTCCTGTCTAGTTAGGTAGGCTAGGAATGGTTCTGTCCACGGGGCGATGACTGCCATTATTACGTGGGATGAAGATGTTATCTCGTTGGCACAGCCTCCAATTATGTCAGAGTGTTCGGTGTCGGGCAGTGCAGTTGGGTCCGGTATGTTATTTTCGGGTTCCCCTTCCCATACTACGGATGGCTTGAATAGCCTTTCCAAGAAGATGTTGGGAGGGACGGCCTCGCGTTTTGCACCGATGTGTGCCAGGACATCTGCCGCCTGATTGTTTTCCCGGGCCATTTGGTGAAATTCGAGCCCCTCGAACCGAGCTGACATTTTTAGGACGGCGTTGCGATAAGCTGCCATTTTCGGATCCTTGGCATCAAATCTTAGTTTATTTGGGATATCGCGAGGTCCGAATCCCCGCGCACCTCTAGGCATTGAATGCCCATGGATACTGCCATCCGGAGACCATGTAGAAGGGCCTCATATTCGGCTGCGTTGTTGGAGTCCGTATACATTATCTGGAGTACGTATTGAACGGTATCTCCAGTTGGGGTCGTCAAAACGACGCCAGCCCCCAGTCTAGCCAACATTTTGGAGCCGTCGAAGTGCATGATCCAGTTGGAATATGTGCCGTACTCTTTAGGGAGTTCGGTTTCCGTCCATTCGGCGACAAAGTCGGCCAAAACTTGCGACTTAATAGCTCGCCGTGGCTTGTAAGTTATGTCGAACGGGAGGAGCTCAATGTCCCATTTGGCAATCTGGCCCGTCATGTCATGGTTGTTTATAATATCGTTAAGTGGCACTTCCGAGGCTACCGTTATCGAACACTCTTGAAAGTAGGTTGCAGCTTCCGGGATGCCATGAATACCGCGTACGCTATCTTTTGATAATGCAGGTACCGTGACTTGCATGGAGTAAGGACCGTGGACACATCGTAAACCGGCTTTTGAAGGGGGAATTTGTGTCCGTCCGTTTCTCGTTCGACGACGAGTACTGCGCTTACAACTTGATGAGTTGCCGAAATGTATAATAGCATTGGTTCGCCAATGTTTGGTGCGGCCAAGACTGGGTTTGTTGCCAATATGGCTTTTATTTCGTCGAGTCCGGCCGTGGCGGCATCCGTCCACTCGAAGTGTTCGGTGCGCGGGAGGATGCGATAAAGGGGTAATGCCTTTTCTCCCAAGCGGGAGATAAAGCGGCTTAGAGCCGCTACGCGTCCGGTCAATTTTTGTATTTGTTTGAGGTCCTTTGTGATATCCAATTGTGACAGAGCTCGGATCTTGGCTGGATTTGCTTCAATTCCTCTACCGGATACAATGAAGCCAAAGAGCTTTCCGGCCGGTACGCCGAAAACACATTTTTCCGGGTTGAGCTTGATGTCGTATGTTCGGAGGTTATCGAATGTGAGCCTCAAGTCGTCTACTAGAGATTCGACATGCTTGGTTTTGACGACCACGTCATCCATGTATGCCTCCACTGTTTTGCCGATCTGGTTTGCCAGACATGTCTGAATCATGCGCTGATATGTTGCGCCGGCGTTTTTGAGCCCGAAGGGCATTGTGTTGAAGCAGAATGGGCCGTATGGTGTGATGAATGCCGTTGCGGCTTGATTTGACTCTGCCATCTTAATTTGATGGTAGCCGGAGTATGCGTCGAGGAAACACAATGAGTCGTGTCCTGCGGTAGAGTTGATAATTTGATCGATGCGGGGGAGGGGGAAGGGATCCTTTGGGCAAGCCCTGTTGAGGTCCTTAAAATCGACGCACAAGCGCCAGGATTTGTCCTTCTTTGGTACCATCACCAGGTTTGCTAGCCAGTCCGGATGTTTTATGTCTCTGATGAATCCGGCCTCCAATAGCTTGGCTAGTTCCTCTCCCATGGCTTGTCTCTTAGGTTCGGAGAAACGCTGAAGAGCCTGCTTGACTGGCTTGAATCCTTTTAGGATATTTAGGCTGTGCTCGGCCAGCCTGCGTGGGATTCCTGGCATGTTTGAAGGGTGCCAGGCAAAAATGTCCCAGTTTTCGCGTAGGAACTCTCGTAGTGCAGCGTCTACATCAGGGTTTAATTGTGCCCCGATGGAAGCTGTTTTTGTAGGGTCCGTTGGATGGACTTGGAATTTGACTATTTCGTCCGCTGGTTTAAAGGAGGTGGACTTGGATTTTTTGTCGAGTATCATGTCGTCCATGTTCACTGTGGAGCGCAGCGCAGTCAGTTCCTCAGCCGCTAGGGCTTCGGCTAGTGCCTCGAGGGCTAGTGCGGCTGTCTTATTTTCGGCGCGGAGTGCTGTGTCAGGATCACTAGCAAGAGTGATGATTCCGTTGGGCCCGGGCATTTTGAGCTTCATGTACCCGTAATGGGGTATGGCTTGGAAGATTGTAAACGCCTCCTGCCCTAATAGAGCTTGGTACCCGCTACTGAATGGGGACACTTGGAACGTGACCTCTTCGGACCTATAATTTTCCGGCATGCCGAACACCACATCTAGTGTGATTTTTCCTGTACAGCGCGCTTCCCGACTAGGGATTCTTCCTCTAAAGGTTGTGCTGCTTCGCTCAATGCGGTTCCAGTCTATTTCCATTTTTTGAAGGGTTTCCTCATAAATGAGGTTCAATCCGCTGCCGTCGTCCATGAGTACCTTGGTGAGTCGAAAGTCGTCCACTATTGGACTGAGGACCAATGCGGCTGGTGCTTGGGCTGTTCGGAATTTAGGTTCGTCACTAGCATTGAAAGTAATAGCCGTGTCACTCCATGGGTTTATTGTTGCCACATGGTAGACTTCGACAATGCTGCGGAGTGTTCGTTTTCGCATATTATTTGACGCGAAAGTCTCGAAGACTGTTAATACCGTACTGGTATCCAAGGGCTGGTACTCTGTGGCTTCTGGGTTTAGAAGATCTTCGCCACTTTTGGCCACCTGCCAGAGTATCCAACATGCTCTAAGGCTATGAGTTGGTGTGGCGCCCTCTGCACTATGAATTTTACAAGGTCCATTGAGCCATCCTTCCAGTACGGTTCCATGCCCTGTAGAGGGTTTTTGCTTTTTGGTGTTTAACCCGGGTGTTTGGCGATAAAGCACCCTTTTATTTCGGACTGGGTTTGTATTCAGGGAAAGATTGTCCCAAAATTTTATTTTGGTTTTCCAGGCGCTTTCCATCGCACAATACTTTCGTACTATGGATGCTAAGTCGGCGAAGCGTGTAATTTCATGGTGACTTATGGCGTTGAGGATCCCCTTGTCCGTGCAATTATTGCAGAAGAATAAAATTGCGTGTTCCTGGCGGCAGTCCCTTGTCCTGTTCATGACCAAGAGAAATCTGGCCCAGTAATGGTGTACTGTTTCGTCGGGCTCTTGCCTAATTTGGGATAGTTCGCTTATGTTTGGGTGGGTGGGTGGAATTGAATCCGAAGCCTCACCCAATCTGAGACTCAAGGGCCACGGAGTTTCCGAACTCGGAAGCTCGGATTCTTGGATGTTGTCCAATGAATTTAGCCCGCTGCCTGACTTTAGGTTCAGGGCTTGAGTGACGTCCTCCCCTCCGCGAGTATCCGGCTTGGAGGGCTCGGGAATCCGTACATAGCTAGTCCTTAAGATAGATGAAGGGTCGCCGCATTGTTCCTCCACCACTGCAACGTGATGGGTGACCTGGGGAGAGTTGATCTCTCTCAGATCGGTTTTAGGCCCAATCTGACCGTAGTCTGTAGCGACTCCGAGGGTGGCGATGCGATCCAAGAGCTCGTTTAGGGAGGAGAGCTCTATTGGATCTAACTGCTCGGCGAATTCCGAGTTGACATGAAGATTGCTTTTGATGACCCGAGAAGTCATCGTCGGCGCAGCAGCCGAACAGGCGGTCATAAGAAAACCACCTAGCCGGAGAGTTTGGCCAATAGCCAAAGCTCCCCTGGCAAGGGTGTCGTCTTTAAAGACGGGATGAGGCATCCTTCCTGATGGCGACGGCACAGAGGAACTCTCAATGAAATCACCAATGTCGGTGTCACAACCGGCGGATCTCGGGTAGGGGGTCCCGAACTGTGCGTCTAGGCGGAAGGTAACAGGAGACAAGGGACACAATGTTTTTACCCAGGTTTGGGCCCTCTCGATGGAGGTAAAACCCTACTCCTGCTTGATTAATATTGATGATATGGGTAGTACAAGAGTAGATCTACCACAAGATCAGAGAGGCTAAACCCTAGAAGCTAGCCTATGGTATGATTGTGTTCGTCCTATGGACTAAAACCCTCCAGTTTATATAGACACCGGAGAGGGCTAGGGTTAAACAGAGTCGGTTACAATAGGAGGAGATCTACATATCCATATTGCCAAGCTTGCCTTCCACGCCAAGGAAAGTCCCATCCGGACACGGGACGAAGTCTTCAATCTTGTATCTTCATAGTCCAAGAGTCCGGCCAAAGATTATAGTCCGGCTATCCGGACACCCCCTAATCCAGGACTCCCTCAGCCGAGGTTCCCCCTCCCGCTACCGAGGATCGCGGATTCTGCACGAAGCGCCAAGCCAGTGCGGTAAGCTGTTCTACCTTTTACAGGATACTCGTTTTTCATAGTTTGACTCTATGCGGGATCTAAGCTCCCGTACCTCTAACAGGACTGGCAGGGGACGGCCGGACAGATCGACTGTCCGACTCCTTTGCCCGAAGGCCCAGCAGACGCCCACTTGGCGAAGCTGCTGGTTCGGCACCTTACGTGGTGCCGAAGAAGTAGGCCAAGAAGAAGGCCGCGGGAACCCGGAAGAGTTCCCGGCGCCCGGTGGTGTCGGACTCATCGGCCGACGACTCCGAGGCGCACTCCTCCCACAAAGACGAGGAGGAGGAAAAATAGGCTTCTTCCCCTCCAGCAAGGGGAGAGAAGAAAAGGAAGGCCGCCCCAACTGGGGAGGCCAGAGGGTCCAAGAAGGGAAAGACCCTTCCTCCGGACTACTCCACCAACACCGACAGCGAAGAGGAGTGGCCGCCCAGGGCCAAGCCCCTGGCGAAGTTGTAAGTATTCAGACACCAGAGTTACTCATAGTGTTCCTTTATTGCACAGCTTTTCCTGACGCCGAATATAATCATGCAGTCCGCCCCGAGCCCGGCTCGACGTGTCGTCAAGCGGCTCCTTGGGTTCGTCGGATGTGAATAGCTTTTCACTTCCGGCCGCCTCCTCCCCACACCCTGCGGACAATGCTGAGGTATTGTCCCAAGGGGTTCCAAACCAAGGGGAGGCAGTCCTGGGGGCGCCTCAAGGCGACATCCCGGACTTCAAGCGCAAGGGGGGCAAGACTCCCCGGGGCTCCAAGTCCGGCCCTTGGCCGAACACTGCACTGGAACCTTCAACGATTCCGGAGTCCGGCAGGCGGCCCTCTGCTAAGAAGGGCAAGCCTACTGCGCCGGTGACCTCCGTCCAACTGGAGGCACCGGATAACTTGCTGGAGGTGCTTAACGGCGCCTCCATCGACGAGGAGCACCGCACTATTATGAGTGCAGTGATCCAGAAAGTTCAGTCCGCCAAAAGCGGGCTGATTGAAGCTTGTGCTAGCCTTCTGACAGGCTTTGAGGTATGTAAAAAATATGTGAAAATATTACCGCATAGACAGTAGCCCCTGATGCTTTGTTCGGTGTTACCAAAGAAAAGCCGGATAGAGGATCTAATAATATTCGCAGGAGTCTAACATAATTATGTCAATATGCGTGCGCAGGCTTCGCTGCTAACCTCTACCGCACTGACTGTGGAGGTTAATGCGCTGAAGCAGAACCTCGAGCGGTCCGAGAAAGAGCTCGGCCTTGCCAAGAAGCAGCTCGAGGAGAACCAAGGTACGTAATGCCTTGTATATAAAAAAGATGCAGTTGCAAAAGATGATAGGATCGTTATTGATGTGCTAGGGGCCACGACCGAGGTGGCGACTCTGAAGCGAGCACTATCCGAGGCTGAAGATAAAGCGGCCACGGAGTGCAGTGAGCGGGGGAAGCAAGAAGCGCGGGTTGTTGAGGTGCAGCAAGAGCTCCAGGCTCTCGTGAAAAAGCATGAGAGTTTGGAGCTTGAGTCGAAGACTCGTGAGTCCGAGCTCGCTGCGGCCCTCGAGAGCGCCAAGTCCGCCAAGATCGAGGCCCAAAAATCCCTCCAGGAAGTTGAGGCCATAAAGAAGATAGCGGCGGGTAAGGCCTTCATTATGCAAAGCAAGCATGTTAAAGTGAATTACTTGTTACTTACCCGAGTCCGGAGCTCTCCAGGAGCATTCACAGATTTGCCCCGCAGCGTGTCCGATGCCGCCACCTACTACCGGGCCGAGGAAGGGAGCTTGACGGAGAAGGTGTTCTGGTCTCAGTATGCTGAGACCGGACACCCGGTGCCCTTGAGCGACCAGCTGAAGCAACTGGTCGATCTCCATAAGGTGGCCGAACAGGCCATGAAGGGTCTCATAGTCCGGCTATGGCCTGGGGAGGCCATGCCTGGGAGCTACTTCGGGTTGGTGAGGCGGCTGGCAGATGCCTGTCCGTGGCTTGAGGTCATCAAGCGCTCCGTCTGCATCGAGGGCGCCCGCAGGGCCCTTGCTCATGTGAAGGTACATTGGGGCAAAATGGACGCGGAGCGGCTGGTGAAGGATGGGCCGCCGCAGGGCAAGGAGCATCGCCACCCTGAGATGTACTATGAAGGCGTCCTGAAGGGTGCCCGCCTTGTGGCGGATGAATGTTCAAAGGATGTAATATTTGAGTAAACTCGCTCGTGTGATCCTGTACGCTGAAAAATTGTTCATCTGCGCTATGCAACGCTTGTTTTGATTTAAAATATTACCTTCTATGCGGCTGTTTATTAAATATGAGAGATGGCGAGTCGTCGGCTTCTGCCCCTATGCCACGAGTGCTGGGGTGTTCGGGATTAAACCTGAGCACTCTTTTTTCCATTCTTGTGTCCTTTGAGGGAGGTGCTCAGCACGACGAACAAGGCAATCGGACTATAATGCATTATCACTCTCACTTAGCCAGAGAATTCTATAATTTTAAATTTAGGCGAAGCCCCTAGTGTTCAGAAGACCGAGTTCGGGGCGCTATACACGCCTAGGCCGGACAAAGCCGACTCCTCGCTCTAAGCGGCATAAGTCTTTCGGGACTCGAAACCTCTCGAACAGCGACCAGCTCTCGCCCTATCATGACAGTCAGTTTTAGCTTTCTCTACTGAGGTGCTTAGCCCAGCTGAACCGGGGCACAATCGCAGTAGTTCTCCCAGTGCTACCTTAGCCGATATAGCGGAACGTAAGGTACCAAAACATGGGAGTCGGGCAAACCCAACTATTGACCAAAGACATGATTCGGAGCTGATGCATATAATGCTATAAGTTCGGAGTGCCGCACTTGTGAAAGTGTTCGGACTTCCCACGCCGTATTATGGGGTGCTTGAGCCCCTGGCGTATTAGCCATACCAAAGTGTACGGGTGCTGAATTTCATGAATGAACATATATACATAAAAAGGAATGAATAGAGAATGCAATAATAGATTGAAGCTAAGCACTATTTATTCAAGAAAGGTGCATTAAAAGCAAAACGATACAAATATTGCGATAAGCGGGAGATGGGACTATTTGACATGTCCCCTCCAGGGGCGAGCTGCGGAATGGTATGTAAAACAGGTATTTTGCTCGTTATAGAGACCACCTGGGAGTTCCATAGTGCGACGTAGCTTTCTGCCTCCCTGGTTGTTGTATCGTGTGTTCGGCAATTGTACTGCCGAGCAGGTATTCCGGAGAGTAAAGTCCTGAAAGTAAGAAAAAATGATAAAGTCGGCAGACCCTAGTGCGGTTGAGCCGTGTTTTGGGGCGTGCCGTGGTCATGCCCCTCCCCCTGTGCCCATGGTATTTTTAGAGCGTAATTACGTACGTGTAGCACGGATTTCGCCGTTTTGCTAGGGCTGGGGTCGGGGCCGCATTGCTACGCTTGCTCGGCATGTGCCAGGCGGTCTTGTTGTAGATTACTCCGAGCACGCTTGACGGTGTCTGGATGTTTTATTGCCGGACTGGAGAATTGCCTTGAGAAGCTGCTTTGTACTTCCGCTGCGAGGGTCGCCGTGTGCTCCTCTGTTCGGAGAGAGCGCTCGGTGTTTCCATTGACTGTAATGACTCCCCGAGGTCCTGGCATCTTGAGCTTGAGGTATGCATAGTGTGGCACCGCATTGAACTTTGCAAATGCGGTTCACCCAAGCAGTGCGTGATAGCCACTGCGGAACGGGACTATATCGAAGATTAACTCCTCGCTTCGGAAATTATCCAGGGATCCGAAGACCACTTCAAGTGTGACTGAGCCTGTGCAATGGGCCTCTACACCTGGTATGACACCCTTAAAGGTTGTCTTTGTGGGTTGGATCCTTGAGGGATCTATGACCATTTTGCGCACTGTGTCCTGATAAAGCAGGTTCAGGCTGCTGCCGCCATCCATGAGAACTCGAGTGAGGTGATATCCGTCGATAATTGGGTCTAGAACCAATGCGGCAAATCCGCCGTGGCGGATACTAGTGGGGTGGTCCCTGCGATCGAAAGTGATCGGACAGGAGGACCATGGGTTGAACTTTGGGGTGACTGGCTCCAACGCATATACGTCCCCTAACGCACGCTTCCGCTCCCTCTTGGGGATGTGGGTTGTGTATATCATGTTCACCGTCCGCACTTGTGGGGGGAAACCCTTATGTCCTCTATTGTTCGGCGGTCGGGGCTCCTCTTCATCGTCGCTATGTAGCCCCTTTCTTTGTTTTCGGCATTTAACTTGCCGACCTGCTTGAACACCCAACAATCCCTGTTGGTGTGGTTGGCTGGCTTTTCGGGGGTGCCATGTATCTGACATGAGCGATCGAGTATACGGTCCAAGATGGACGGGCCCGGAGTGCTTCTTTTGAATGGTTTTTTCCGCTGACCGGGCTTAGAGCCTCTGAATCCGGCATTAACTGTCGTATCCTTAGTGTTGTCACTGTTAATGCGGCGCTTGTGCTTGTTGCGACGTGACCTACCACTGCTGTCCTTGGTATCCGAATTACCAGGGCTCTTTGACATGTTATTGCTGCGAGCCAGCAAGCTGTCTTCTCCCGCGCAAAAGCGGGTCATGAGTGTCGTGAGGGCTGCCATGGATTTCGGCTTTTCCTGTCCAAGGTGTCGGGCAAGCCACTCGTCACGGATATTATGCTTGAAAGCCGCTAGGGCCTCTGCGTCCGGACAGTCGACGATTTGATTTTTGTTGGTTAGGAACCGTGTCCAGAATTGTCTGGACGATTCCTCTGGCTGCTGAATTATGTGGCTCGGGTCATCGGCGTCTGGTGGTCGCACATATGTGCCCTGGAAGTTATCGCGGAATGCGGCTTCCAGGTTTTCCCAACACCCAATGGATTCTACTGGCAGGTTGTTGAGCCAATGCCAAGCTGTCCTTTAAGCTTGAGTGGGAGGTATTTGATGGCGTGTAGATCATCGCCACGGGCCATGTGGATATGGAGGAGATAGTCCTCAATCCTTACCGCAGGATCTGTCGTACCAACATATGACTCAATATTCACGGGTTTGAAACCCTCTGGGATTTGATGATCCATTACTTTATCTGTGAAGCATAGCGGGTGTGCGGCACCTCTGTACTGGGCTATATCACGATGTAGCTCAAATGAGTTTTGTCTGCTGTGTTCGGCCCGGCTAGATTTACTTTTACTGTATCTGGCATGACATTTATTGTCTCGTGCTGTGGGACGCCCACGCGATCCGTAGATCGATCTTGTTTGCTTTGCTTTGTCCTCCAACATATCTCGCAGGTCTAGCGCGTTTCCCCATGCCTTGGTATTTTTTGAGTGACGTCGGGGTGCAGCTTGAGTTGTGGGCCGAGAGGCCTCTCTGTCGCGGCCACGAGGTGGCCGGTCGGCCGCGTCATACGCTGGAGATGTAGGTTTAGATGCTTCCTCCCCTAAACGGGGTAGCAACCTGCGCTTTGGGTAGCTCTTGGGGGGCGTTCGAGTTCATATTCCTCGGCCGCAAGAACTTCGGTCCATCTGTCAGCTAGCAAGTCTTGATCAGCTCTAAGCTGCTGCTACTTCTTCTTAAGGCTATGTGTCGTGGCTGTAAGCCGGCGCTTGAAGCGCTCTTGCTCAACGGGATCCTCAGGCACGACGAATTCGTTGTCGTCGAGGCTTGCCTTGTCTTCGGAGGGAGGCATGTAATTATCATCCTCTTCCACTCTGTCCGCCGCTCTGTCATGAGGGCTGGCTTCTCCATCCTCTTGTGTTGAATCTTGCTAGAGGGGGTTGTCTTCGGCACTATCCGGAGTGTTATTATCTCCTGTTCCGGAATCACCGTTTTTGCTCTAGCGGGACTTAGAGCGGCGCCGCTAACGTGGGCGCTTGGGTTGCTTCTTGGAGGGGTTATCCTCCGCTGTTCCGTCGCCATTGCCTTCTTTGGGTGTGTCCACCATATATATGTCATACGACGAGGTGGCTTTCCAGTGCCCTATAGGCGTTGGTTCCTGTTCGTCTCCAACATCGTCATCCATACCGTCGATGTCTTTGGAGTCGAAGTCTAGCATGTCGGTTAAATCATCGACAGTGGCTATAAAGTGGGTGGTGGGTGGGCGTCGAATTTCTTCGTCGTCCGCATCCCAGTCCTACCAGTCATAATCCGGCCAGGACTCTCCTTACAAAGAGAGAGACCTTAGTGAATGCAACATGTCGCCGAAGGGCGAGTGCTGAAAGATATCCACGGCGGTGAACTCCATGATCGGCACCCAATCATATTCGATTGGCAGGGGCACGGAGGGCTCAGAGTCCGAAGAAGAGTCCGGCAATGTGGAGTCACGGATCTCGCGAAGGATAAGGCTAGTGTTCGGCTCGATCGCCGTTGAGACTGCAGCCTCCGCGGCGGGGTCTAGCCACCCGCCCTTGGTCAACGCAGTTGGCTCCGAACTAAAGGTCGGGCCGGATGCGGGTGTGGCCTCCAGGGCACTGTTCGGCGGTAGAGCTAAATCATGCCCATCATGACAGTGCGATGCACTCGGCAGGGGCTCGAACCCGTCGAAGATCAAGTCTCCTCGGATATCGGCCGTGTAGTTTAAGCTTCCAAACCTGGCCTGATGGCTAGGGGCGTAGCTTTCAATCTGCTCCAGATGGCCAAGCGAATTGGCCCGCAGTGCAAAGCAGCCGAATAAAAAGATCTGTCCGGGGAGAAAAGTCTCACCCTGGACTGCATCGCCAACAATGATCGAAGGAGCCATCAAGCCTGATGACGACGACACAGAGGAACTCTCAATGAAAGCACCAATGTCGGTGTCAAAACCGGCGTATCTCGGGTAGGGGGTCCCGAACTGTGCATCTAGGCGGATGGTAACAGGAGACAAGGGACACGATGTTTTTACCCAGGTTTGGGCCCTCTCGATGGAGGTAAAACCCTACTCCTGCTTGATTAATATTGATGATATGGGTAGTATAAGAGTAGATCTACCACGGGATCAGAGAGACTAAACCCTAGAAGCTAGCCTATGGTATGATTGTTGTTGTGTCCTACGGACTAAACCCCCCGGTTTATATAGACACCGGAGGGGGTTAGGGTTACCCAGAGTCGGTTACAATGGGAGGAGATCTACATATTCGTATTGCCAAGCTTGCCTTCCACGCCAAGGAAAGTCCCATCCGGATATGGGACGAAATCTTTAATCTTGTGTCTTCATAGTCCAAGAGTCCGGCCAAAGGTTATAGTCCGGCTGTCCGGCCACCCCCTAATCCAGGACTCCCTCACACAACGTAAAGGAATTCCTTTATTTCAATAATAAAGGAATTTATTATTTTCCTCCATTGATCCACGGTTGCCCTCCATACCAACACTTTCCAAGGAATTTATTATTTGACAACATAAAGTAAATTCATTTTTCATTTCGGGACTGGACATCCCTAATACCTTTGCCTTACTCTCGTGCAATGACAAGTCAATAAACACTCATCTTGAGAATAACACATCTAGCATGGAAAATATTGGCCACCCCTCACCGCTCCGCGAGCGAAACAAACACACAAAATAGAAGTTTATTTTGAAAATTAGACATGCAAATTTGCTTAGAACGGCAAAAGAATACCACATATAGGTAGATATAGTGGACTCATGTGGCAAAACTGGTTTAAAGGTTTTTGGATGCACAAGTAGAGATCATACCTAATGCAAAATGAAGGCTAGCAAAAGATTGAGTAGCGACCAACCAAGAAATGAATAATATCATAAGCAAGCATTAAGCATAAATAACAGCGAATAATGTACCACAAGTAGGATATAATTTCATTGCATGACTATTGACTTTCGTACTTGCATAGGGACTCACAAACCATAACACCAATATTCTTACTAAAGCATAATTACTCATCAACATAACTCACATATCACATCACCATATCTCAAAACTATTACTAAGAATCAAGTTTATTTTGTCCAATGATCTTCATGAAAGTTTTTATTATATCCTTCTTGGATATCTATCACTTTGGGAATAATTTTCATGTATTGCTTTTCATAAGCTCAAACAAATATAAGTGAAGATCATGAACATAAGTTTTTCTTTCTCTCAAATTAATTTAAGTGAAGCAAGAGAGAATTTCTTGAAATTTTTACTAACTCTCAAATAAATCTAAGTGAAGCAAGGGAGAATTTCTTAAAAAATACTAAAGCACACCGTGCTCAAAAAGATATAAGTGAAGCACTAGAGAAAGTCCATAGCTCATAAAAATTTAAGTGAAGCATAGAGAGCAATTCTAACAAGTCATGACATAATTTTGGCTCTCTCAGATAGGTGTGTCCATAAAGGGATCAAGACTTAAAACACAAAATAAAATAAGCAACGACTCGTATCATACAAGACGCTCCAAGCAAAACACATATCATGTGATGAATAAAAATATAGCTTCGAGTAAAATACCGATGATCGTTAGAAGAAAGAGGGGATGCCACTCGGGGGCATCCCCAAGCTTAGTTGGTTGCTCCTTTTTGGATAATAGCTTGGGATGCCGGGGAATCCCCAAGCTTAGGCTATTGTGTCCTTTATTCCTTCATCCATCGTAAGATAACTCAAAACTTGAAAACTTCAATCACACAAAACTCAACAAAACCTTCGTGAGATCCGTTAGTAAAAGAAAGCAAATAACTACTATAAGTACTATCCAAACCAATTCATATTTTGTTTTTGCATTATATCTACTGTATTCCAACTTTTCTATGGCAAAAACTCATGAAAGAAAACTCATCAAATAAGTACACAACACAAGGAAAACAAAATCTGTCAAAACAGAACAGTCTGTAGCAATCTGACTATTTGGAAAACATCTGGAACTCCAAAAATTCTGAAAAATTAGGACGACCTGAGAAATTTGTATATTAATCTACTGCAAAAAGAATTGGCATTTTATCACGCTCTGGTAAAAAATGAGAATTTTTGTCGTGAGCGCAAAAGTTTCTGTTTTTCAGCAAGATCAAACAACTATCACCCAAGAAGATCGTAAAGGCTTTACTTGGCACAAACACTAATTAAAACACAAAGAACACAATCATAATAGTAGCATAATTGTGCAAACACTCAAGAACAGAAAGCAAAAAGCAAAAATAAATTTTATTCATTGGGTTGCCTCCCAACAAGCGCTATAGTTCTACGCCCTTAGCTAGGCATAAAGCAAGGATCTAAGTTTTGTCATCCTTGGTTCGAGATCCATAAGATGCCCTAATGATTGATTCATATGGTGGCCTAATTCTTGTTCTAGGAAAGTGTTCATACCCTTCCTCAAAGGAAATTGGAACTTAATATTGCCTTCTTTCATATCAATCACGGCACTGATAGTGCGTAAAAACGGTCTACCAAGAATAATTGGACAAGACAGATTGCAATCAATATCAAGAACAATAAAATATATGGGCGCATAATTCCTATTTGCGAGGATAAGAACATCATTAATTCTTCCCATAGGCCTTTTAATAGTAGAATCCGCCAAGTGCAAATTTAAAGAACATTCTTCAAGATCGGTAAAAACGAAGCACATCACGTAAATATTTCGGAATTGTAGAAACACTAGCACCCAAGTCACACAAAGCAAAACATTCATAATAATTTTTAATCTTGACTTTGATAGTAGGTTCCCACTCATCATGCAATTTTCTAGGAATTAAACCTTCTAATTCCATTTTTTCTTCAAAAGCTTTCATCATAGCATCAACAATATGTTTAGTAAAAGCTTTATTTTGTTCATGAGAATGGGGTGAATTTATCATGGATTGCAACAAAGAAATACAATCAATCAAAGAGTAACTATCATAATTAAAGTCTTTGTAATCCAAAAGAGTGGGCACATCACTAGTTAAAGTTTTGACTTCTTCAAACCCACTTTCATCAATTTTCTCAACAAGATTGGAACTGTGTCAATAGGTTAGTACCAAGAAATGATATAAAATGATTATAAAACATACAAGATTGATAATATAACAGCATGGAACAAGCAAAAATTATAGATACGTTGGAGACATATCATCCTTGCCACGCCATTGTTGAACTAATCTGAAATACACTATGTAAAGGTATTAGTCCAACAAGAGATATGTTGACATTAATTACCAAAATCACCCTGGGAGCACTTGTGCTTTCACAACAACAATATATTCGGCATCAGCCGTAGAAAGTGATACACAATTATGCTTCCTTGATGACCTATATACCAATGATCTATCGAGGAAATGGCATGTCCCCGAAGTTGATTTCATTTCAACCAAGTCACATGCGTAACCTGAGTCTGAATATCCAACGATATCAAGGTTTGCTCCCTTAGGATACCATAAACCTAAGGTGGGGGTGTGAACCAAACAACTAAGAATACACTTGACCGTTTGGTGATGCGATTCTTTCGGTGCAGCTTGATAGCGGGCACACATGCAAACACTCAACATAGTATCAGGTCTGGACGCACATAGGTAAAGAAGAGAACCAATCATCGAACGATAAGCCTTCTGATCATAATCCTTACCGTACACATTTGCATACAGCTTACCATTTGTGGGCATAGGTGTTTTGTAGCCCTTTGTCAGTGTACAAAAGTAGGGGCACTCCTTTTTACCCCTTTACTTGTGCACGGGCAGTCAGAGCCGCGCCCGCGGCCACACGGAGCAGGGCGGAAGAGGGGAGCTAGAGCACAAAGCAGCCAAGGCAACGCCAAGAGACACAAAGAGCAAGAGGGCGAGGTGGACTCCCTCGGCAAGACCCTTGCCAGGGCAGCCTCCACAGCCCCGGCGAGAGCCTTGCCGGGGCAACTTGCCCGATGCCAGCAGAGCGAGCCACCCTTGAGCCTGCGGGTTCCAACACCACCAACCAACCACATCGGAACCAAGGCTCGGGAGGCGCCTCTGTGGTGGCATGCAGATCTTCCTCCAGATCATAAACACACAAGATCAGATGAGGACCAGAAGACGACCCTCGGCGAGATCCTTGCCGAGGAGATCCAGGAGACCCCCGGCAAGACCCTTGCCGGGGACGACCATGGTGCCGCGGCAAGACCCTTGCCGGGGCCCTGCCAAGGCCCTTCCCGAGGACACTTACGGGGCCAAGGCCAGGCCCACGTCTGCCAAGACTACACCGCCGCTCCCACACAGCTGCTAGCTCAACCAGCTGGACAGGCACCTGCGCGGCAGCATGCAGCCTCTACATCGACTCAGCTAGCGCCCGCGTGGTGGCATGCAGGTCTTCGTGAAGACTCCACCACCGCGCCAGCCCAGCAGCCAGCCAACGTGGCGCTACAACGCCTCGTCGGCTCAGACGCGCGTCGCAGCCAGGCGAGGCGGCGACAGCTGGGACGAGATTCCTTGTTGTCCCTAATAAAGCAAAAGGGGCACAACGGCAGCACATTAAATGCGTTTGTCCGACGGTGCCAAAGGATAGACTCATCCACTGTACACCTTTCCACCTCCTGTGTGCCACTGTGGCAACCACTTTTGCCTATAAAAGGAGGCCCGAGGAAACGAGGAGATGGATTCGGATCTTTTGGACTAGGGACACACCATAGTTAGTTCAAGAACTCAAGAACACTCAAATACATACACCAAAGCAGGACTAGGGTATTACGCATCCTCGCGGCCTGAACCTGGGTAAACGATCTTTGTGCTTCCTGCCAGACCCGCTCTTTGCACAACCCCGCGCCCGCCAACCGTAGAAGTGGTCCTAGTGATCCCATAGGTGTCGTTCCCACCGACATCTTTGGCGCGCCAGGTAGGGGGCGCAGTTGTGAAAATACGGTCTAGCGGTTAGCCTAGCAGTTCCTCGTCACCATGGCTCTGAGGAAGATGACGACCAAGCGGGCAGCGTCGCCTGCAGACGCGGTGAATAACCGCGCAACGATGAAAAAGATAGGTCGCACAAAATCTTGGTTATTTTCGCTTATATAAGGATGTTCTCCCCGAGAGATCTCTTTCTTTGTATGGGAAACCTACACGCGATGGGACCCTTCCGCTATTGGCAATGCCTTTGTTTCTGTCTTGAGCCCGCTCGACAATTCATGCGGTCGCGCTAGTAGCGGCAAGGTGGCCTAACCGTTGCCAGCAGCGCTCTTGTCCTACTTCGAGTCCGCTCAACAGTTCAAGTGACAGCTCTGGCGGCGGCAAGGTGGCTTTCCCGGTAGCAAGCGCCCTTCCGGCAAGGTGCAAGGGATCCATCCCAAAGCACCACGGTATGGGTTTACACGCCGGCAGCCTTATCTCAATGAACGTAGGGTATGAACATACAAGGGGAGATCTAACGGGAAGATAACATGCATAATATCAAAAGTGCTGCAGAGTTATATTACATCAATTGTTGCTGCGGTTCTAACTAAAGATAAAAATTGTCTTTCATGAACCTGCAGTGGCGGTGAGAGACGGGGTGCCTAATCCCGGCGCTGGCCCTCTATCCTCTGGATTCCATCGATGCGGCTGATGATGGGCTCGATACGCTCCTTGAGCACCGCGAGGTCCGCATCCTCCGGCAAGCTCTCCAGCGCGGCATCGAAGTCGAGGTTGGGATTCTAGTGCGCCACCTTGGTGAGAACCTTGGTCATGGCACCCCGGCAAAGCCTCCGGGCCTCATCGGCCAGAGAGGCCGCCCGATTGGAGTGGAGCCGCTCCAGCGCACCAACAACCCTCTCGAAGAACAGGATCAGGTTGTAGTTGGGACTCAAGTTCGGCTCCGGGGCGTACCTCACATCCGACATCCCCATGGTAGCCAGCTGCGTGGTGGCCCTGTCTGCAATGGCGGCGAGGCGGTTGAGCCAGCGGTTTTTGCCCTCCACGTATTCCTTGTGGGTGACGTCATCGTTCCTCCGCAGCTGCTTCTCAGCCTCCAGATCCCCGATCAGGGTCTCCCCCCGAGCCTTGGCCTCCAGAGCGCCATTGAGCGTGTCCTTCTCCTTGGAAAGGTTCAGGACCTGGTCTTTCAGCCCATTCCGCTCCACCTCTAGCTCCTTCACCTTGCCTGTATGAACCAGAGCCTGGGCATTTAGTGCCTCCCTGTGCCTCTGCTCCAGCTCCTGGGTCCGCTGCACGACGAGCTTCTCCACCTCCTCATCCTTGCCGCGGAGCGTTGTGGCGAGCTTCTCCTCACGCGCGACAAGGTCCTCCTCCTAGGAGTTTAGCACGGCCTGCTGCTGGTGCCGAGCGGCCTCGTCTTGGGCGGCCTGCTGCTCCGCCAGTTCTTGGGCCTTCTCGATATCGGCTTGCTTCATGACGAGCTCCAGGTTGCACTCAACCAACACGTCATGGGCGGCCTTCAAGTCCTTGTGGGCCTAGCGGAACCAAGCCTGCGCCTCGATGACGCGCCCCTCGAGGTCCGCCTCCGCCTTGTCCACCACCGCCCTCCTGGACTTGGCCTTGTCCAGGCGGGCACGGTGAAGCTCCTGGAGCTTCTAGAAGTTGGCACTCATGGCCTGGAGGAGACGCTCTTCTTGGGAACCGCCGCCATCGGCGCTCGGCTCATCAACAACCTCAAGCCCGGTAGTGGCGAGCACTTCGTCATCAAACACCTCCCTCTCGACGGGCGCCCTCGTGCTTGCCGTCCCTGGGAGGTGGACGAACAGGTCGTCGCTTACCTTCAGGTACCTGCCCGAGCCAGAAGCAGCGGAGGAGGAGGGTTGGTCGTTGACCGCCCCCTCCTCAGCAGCGGCCTTGCCGGCCTCCTCAGCAGGCCCCTTGGCGGCCTCCTCGGCAGCAGCCTTGCCGGTCTCCTCAGCAGACCCCTTGGCGGCCTCCTCAGTGGCAGCCTTGGCGGCCTCCTCGGCAGCGATCTTGTCGGCCTCGGCCGCGGCGTCCCTGGCGACCTCCTCGATGATGGTGTCAACATCCTCCGGGTCAGTCGGGGAAGGACCTAGACGCCGAGAGGGGGAGTGAGGCGAGGTCAAGACCAAGATTCAGAAAAAAGAAGAAGAAACAGGAATGAACAAGGACAGAAGGCGGATCACTTACCCATGTTGGGCTGGGAAGAAGTAGCCCTTCCCCGCCAACATCTGGCGCTGGGACGGAGCCACCAGCACCCGGGTTCTCCTCCTCCTCCTCCGTACGCATAGGCTCGACGCTTGGCGCCCTTGCCGGGGATGCCCCTCGGGGCATGTTGGGGGTGGCCCTCAGTGGCTCCTCCTGCTGCCGTCCTCCTCCTGCAACCACGGCATGGTCAGCACCAAGGGATCATACCCCAGCACGCGTTGCGGGGGAGCGAGTGGTGAACTTATGCTGGGGGCTGTGCCAGGGGCTGCTGTCCGGGCTGCTCACCGCCACCAGCGGCGTACTCGAAGTGCCCGCCAGGGGCTGACCGCCCGTCGAGGCCCTGACCCTGTTCACCCTTTGGGCCAGCGTCTCCGTGTCCCTGCGAAAGTGAAAACAAATCAAGATAAGCGACACAGTCTAAGGAGATGGAGATGCCAAAAAAAGAGCAAGATACTTACTCATCCTCCACCTCCTCTTCTGTTGCCTTCCACTTCCTCCTTGGGCCGAGGGACCCAAAATCGAAGGCAACCTCCGCGTCGGCATCTACCGGAGGAGGGGAGGAGGGTGGCCATGCTTGGACGAAGAAGAGGCAGTCACTTTCTTCTTCGCCACCGCGACTGTCGGCGTCCTGGGAACGGGGGTCCCCAGACTTGCCTGCCTGCGGCCCGCGGCATGGCTCAAAGGAGGCCCAGCGTGGCCCAGCTTCATCAACACGAGACCCAAGACCCTCGCGAGGGGCCAAGCCTCGCGGGGCGGACGACACATCACTTCCTCAGGCACGACCTCGTCAGGCTGGCTCGCGAGGAGGCAGAGAGATCAAGGTGGGGTACCTCGCGAGGTGCCCATGACGCAAGCCATGACGACCAAGGGCGCCAGATGGGCGCCAGCCCGTGCAGTGTCCTCCCTTTCCTCTTTGGTGCAAAGGGGGCAAGCGCAGGCGAGAGGATCAAGCAAAGGCATCCATTTCGGTTCAACGAGACCAAGACCAGTCCAACGGTGGGAAGGAGGTCATCGTGGAGCCCAGAACGGCGTCACCACAGGGCCTTTGGCAAGCGAGGACCAACTTTAGTCACGATAAGTGTACCAGATGTTCCCCTTCGAATTGGCCAATTGTTGGCGCCCTTCCCGCTCAATATTTGGGAAGAGGCCCAGGGCCTTTGCCTATAAATAGGACTAGCCACCCCCAGGGTAGAGGCAACCCATCTAGCCTCGAGCAATTAGGCCGGCAGAACCTAGAATCAGAGCAAGCAGAGAGAGAAAGAGAGAAGGGCGGGTGAACTCCCCCTAGCAGTTCATCCCCCTAGCCAAGAGCAGACCCTCATGAGGCTGTTCTTCCATGTATTGTTCATCATCACCAGCCCAAGAGGCAATCCATCCACCACAAACTAGAGTAGGGTATTACACCACAACGGTGGCTCGAACTAGTATAAACTCTGTGTTTCTTGTGCTGTTCTTTCAGTAGTTAGATCCTTGCGAGACAGAGAGGTAAAGGGTGTAATCTCCACACGCACCCTAGAGTTCGAACCTTAAGGGTCCGCTGGAACCCGAAGTCCGACATTTGGCGCGCCAGGTAGGGGTGCGCCGGAGTCCACCTCTCTACCGCTCCGTGTCCCGTCGCACCGCCATCACCATGTCCGGCGACCAGGCAGGCAACCAAGATCCATGGGTGGCGTGGCCCGCCCGCGTGGAGCCGCCCACCTCGGGCGACCCCGCGCCCCAGGCAGCTCGCGGTTCGCAAGGCGCTGCGGGGCGCGGGCGGCGCGGACAGGCTTCAGTAACCCTGACGCCGCGGCAAGCGCGGTCGGCAGCAAGGGCTTCCAATCATGCCGCGGCCACGACACCGTACACCCGACGGGAGCAAGCGAACTCGAGGGCCGCGCTCACGGTGTCCCGAGAGTTGCTGCAGTGTAGGCTGCTGGAAAGCGGCCGCGACGTGCTGCTGGAGCGGGTCGCCGAACTCCTGGGCTTCGCCGCTTCGGGGGCTCACCCCTTCTGCATCCAGCTTCCGTCTCAAGCTCAGGGCGGCACACGCGGGGGCCCCGCGCGCTCCCGCGGGCCTCTTGGCTACCCCAACACCAGCGAGTCCGTCGACGCCGAGCTGGCAGTAGCGCTACCCCCGCCCCGGCGCGTGAGGGAGAGGGGCTCGGTGCAGTCCGTGGTGCCGGCGGGCAGCCGCGCTACCACACCGCGGTGGGCACGTCAAGCAGCGCCGCATGGCGCACGGAGCACTACAGCACAGCCTTCGGGGTAGCGGCGCCAGAAGAATACGTGCCCCGCATGTTGGACCAAGTGCACGCTCACGAGGGCGAACAAGGCTCGCTTCTCAGCCCAAGCTGGGGAGACGAGACACCAGAAGCTGGGCTCTTCCAGGAGCCCCGGGACGGCTCCGTCGGCCACGCTAGAGGCGACAATTATCGGGTACCACTAATCCCTCAGGAGCAGGCATACGCTAATCATGGATCGCAGGAGGTGCAGGTCGCCGCAGCGAGCATCTGCCCCGCTCCCACAGTCTCCTACCCCTCAGGAGGAGGGCGCAGGCGGCTGCAGGAGAGGGGCAGGGACCCTACATCACCACCGCGGAGTTCAGAGCAAGGTGTTCTCAGGAGGTAGGCCCTCCGATGGGGAGGCGCCTGAGGGCCTGCACCTGGCGGAGGACCCGTGGTCGTCGGGCGAACTGCTGGCAACCGCTCTACCCCACCGGCGGCGGCCTGGTTTCCGGTCGTCGTTGGTGGCACTAGAGTGTGGCGCAAGGCGGGGCCCTCGTCTGGCGATATGAAGCAAGGCCGGTACCTGTGAAGAAGGCCCAGTGCCTGTGAAGCTCGCCGCCCCGTGACACTCTCACGTAATAATGAGTAGGGCTGTACACGCCCCGGAGTCTCAAGGGTGCCGCCTCAGGCCCTGGGGCTCCCTCCCACGCCCAGTGGACAACACTTAGCTCCGCGCTGGTGAGAAGACGTCCAAGACTAGATTAGGTGCCGGACGCGGCCATTTGCCTGTTTTCATTGCCTTCTTTTTGGTTGTAACTTTTCCCCTGCTGGATTTAAGTTGGATTCTAATTTGAGATTTGCGTGCGTTCGGGGAAGGGGTGCTTAGTCTTGTTCGAGCTATGTCTTGCATTCTGGTTACCGCTTCACCATAGCTGCCTCCCATCGCGAGCCCCTCGCGAGTCGGGACGGGCCAGTCTCGTGCGCAGCCCAGACTGTCGTTATTGCTCCTTCTCGGGAGGACTTTCCGGTACCTGCGGAGGATGTCCCTTTATAAAAAGGCCCGGAGCCTGTGAAGAAGGCGAATGCCTGTGAAGCTGTCGCGTTTATAAAAAGGCCCAGAGACTGTGAAGAAGGCAAATGCCTGTGAAGCTGTCGCGTTTGTAAAAAGGCCCGGAGCCTGTGAAGAAGGCGAATGCATGTGAAGCTATCACGTTTATAAAATGGCCCAGAGCCTGTGAAGAAGGCGAATGCCTGTGAAGCTATCGCGTTTATAAAAAGGCCCGGAGCCTGTGAAGATGGCGAATGCCTGTGAAGCTATCACGTTCATGAAAAGGCCCGGAGCCTGTGAAGAAGGCCATCGCCTGTGAAGCCCCTCGCTAACAGCACCTGCGCGTCCTATGATTTCAACTGGAGAACACTCAGGACACCACATCCTCCCACAAGCTGCCTCGGGGCTTGCGCGAAACAAAGGTAAAACAGCCAGCCGCCAGGCGCGGATGGTCGCGCAACACAATAGCTGCTAACACGATCTACACAAGTTTTACATGAGGGTCTTCCCCTCCCAAAATGCTCTCACGACCATCAGGCCAAACACCTAAGTTCTATCCATGCAGGGCAAAAGACAGGAGCAACACACAAAAAGTCTGACAAATCCCCCAAGGCATCCTCGGGAGCACCTTCCGAGCCGCCGCTGGCATCGCTGGATTCGCCACCGCTACCTGCATCGTCGCCAGCGGCATCAAGGCCATCCACCACGCCGCCTTCGTCGGCAGCCACAATCACGTCGTCGTCATCCGAAGTGAAGGCCTTCACAAGAGCGTCCTCGTTGTTTTCCATCGAGTCCGACAGGTTGCCTCGGACGGCCTGGGGGACTGGGGCCATGGCGGCGTCGAAGTCGAAGTGGGGATCCATGTCCTGAAGATGGCTGAAGACACGGGAAAAGGCGCGCCCGAGCAGGGCGCGGCTCCTCTCCTCCACCAACCTGTCGGCGCTGACCGACCGCGCCTACAGCTGCGTCACCACGGCGGTGAAGAACTGCAGGTTGCCGGCATAGTTGATCGTGTGCGGCTCGCCGACAGTCGCCTCGCAGATGTTGCCCAAGGCTGCGTTAAATCTCTCCCTGAGTGTGGCCAGCATGGGGCCGTGCACGTGCTCCAGGACCTGCCGCTGGCGTATCTCATCAGCGTTCTGGCGCTTAACGGCCTCGGCCTCTTCCACCCGCTGACGAAGACGGAGTACCTCGGCCTGAAGGGCAGCCGACTCCTTTTGCGCTGCCTCAAGGGCGGCCCGGGAAGCGTCGACCTGCCACGTCGCCTCATCCCGTTGGGCCCTCAGGGCTGCGGTTCTCCCCTCAGCCTCGACCCGGATCAACTCTAGCTTCCTCCCGAACTCGCGCTCGAGGCCTTGGCGCGTTGTCGCCACCCGACGACCAACCTCCTCCAGTACACGTGCCTCCCGTGCAGCGACTTCGTCTTCCGCCTGCATCACCAGGCGCTCCCTCGTCTCCAACCGCTCGTACTCGCGGGTGCGTTCGGTGGCCTCCAGTGTCAACGCCTCCTCGCGTCTCTGGAGCCCAGCTGGGTCGCGAGAGGCCACCCTCATCGACGCAAGCGCCGCCTCGCGCAGTTCCACTTGCTCCTCTAACGAGTGGCATCGGGCCAGGAGCTCCCGAGCCCACTCCTCCGCTGCCTCTCGCCGTCGGTCGGCTCCCAGGACCTCTTCAGCGGCCTGGGATCGGGCCACCCGGGAGGCCTCCAGCGACGCCATCGCTTCTTCGTCTTCAAGGTCGCCTTGGTGGCGCGCGAGGGCGACGGCAGCCTCCAGCTCGCGCCTCTCCGCGGCCAGGCGCAGGCCCTCGGCCTCCAGGCGCGCGTCTTCATCAGCGAGCTCCTCCCCAAGCAGGTCTACCGCGCCGCTCGCCCTTCGAAGGAATTCGTGGCGGCGAGCGCGGTGCTCCCGAGCACGCTCGCGCACGTCTCTCGCACCATTGTCTGCCCCAGGCACGCGCCTGGGAGCACGAATCATCGCTCCCCCTCCGGGCAGGGGGCTGGGGGCTGGCGCCCCCACAACGGCCGGGCGCGCCGCACCAGAAGCTCGGCCTGGGGCCAGCACGTCTCCCGAAGAAGGGCGCAGGGGGAGCCTCAGCCAGTCGCAGCCCGCGACCAGATGAGAAGCCCACGGCAGGCTGGCCATGCCAAGAGAGGGCCCACGAAGGAATATCGCAGGGAGAGAAGGGCTGCGAGGCACCTCAGGACGTTCCACCCCTTCGTTCGTCCGCACCACAAGAGCCGTGCTTCTCGGGACGTTTTGGGGCGACGGGGGAGGTGAAGCCAAAGGAGGCGGCACCTAAGCGGCTTCCACGACCTCAGCAGGAAGAGGCCTGCAGAGCAAGGATCAGTAGACGCAACAAGGGGATCAGGAGCCAGGAAAGGAGAAGGCTTACTCGTCGGTGGTGAAGTACTTCCGGTGCTTCAGCAAACGACAAGGGAAGTCATCACCCAGGGCCTCCCTTTTCCTCCGAAGGTCCTCAAAGTCCACACGGAAGCGGCCCAAGAGAAGAGCGTAGGGATCAACCTGCGACGAGGACGAAGCAGCAACGCTATCCGCGTCAGGGGCGCCTGCCTGGCGCGTGTTGCCAATCACCTCGGCAGAAGACGCTGCCGGGGCCTCGGGAGCCTCAGCCCCAGGCACTGGGAGCGACTGCTTGCCACCCACAGCCTCTGCAGCACGGGCCTCAGGAGCTGCTTCCTCGAGGGCATCGCCAGGCACAGTCTCCTCTTTGGGAGCCCTATCGGTCTCCGCCATCTCACGCCTCCCTGCCCCGCCACTCGAGGAGGATCCGCCTTGACCAACCGGAAGGGCGGTCACCACCGCAGGGTTCTCGCGAGGCCCTTGGAGGCCGGCGGGGCACAGCCCCCACTCATCAAAGGAGGGCATCTGCTTCACGAAGTCATCCCTGTTCTGGCAGAGGTACAGCAGGGCCCCTCCTCTCTGGATGTTGCCCGGATTGGGGTCGCCAGTCAGGACCAAGAGCACGGTCCTTAGTGCCGCAGGCGTCAGGTCTTCTTCCTAGAGCCTCATGCGATCTCCATGCCTACTGAAAGCCCACATTCGGCGAGAGTGACATTGGAGAGGGGCAATGCGGCGTAACAAGAACTCCTTCACCTCGTTGGGCGCTGTCACGCCGAGCGACCTCAAGGACGTGAAGCGGCGCCAGACGAAGGCGAGCCGGGGGCTCACGAGCGTCTCCTGGCCCCAACCCGAATTGGGTGCTGCAGGGGAAGTTGGCTTCGCCAGCAGGGGGCTGGGCACCCCGACATCAACGTACAACCACCGCTCGCGGAACCCAGCTGAAGGCGGAGGAAGCTTGAAGTCAATCCCCGAGGCCCCAGTATCGGGCGCGGCAACGAAGCTCACACACGCTGAGCATTGAGTGGGGTCAGTAAGGCGCAAAGAGAAGAAGTGGCGCAGCAAGCCAACGGAAGGAGGGATACCCATTATCGCCTCGCAAACAAAAGCAAATACCGAAAGGAGGGTGATGGATTCGGGACCCAAATGCATCATATACGCGACCTCATGTCCCTATGACAGTAGTCTCAGGAAACAGTCCATCACTTTTGGGCCAGATTCCTCCTTGTCAAAAACAAGATTACGGATTGCCGCGACGAAGACACTATCTTAGTATTCTGCAATAATAGCATGGACGAAGGAGTCCTCAACACCATCAACCGCCGTCGCGTATTACACTTCGCTGACTTGGCAACCATAGTACAGAAGTAGTGTGCAATGGAAAGCGCCTGGAAAACTCGGGCAGCTCGCTGGGAACCACCATTTTCCACTCAACCCCTCGTCCGGGCAAAAAGGACGCATGTCGGTGTTCTGGGAACGGGGGTCCCCAGACTTGCCTGCCTGCGGCCTACGGTGTGGCTCAAAGGGGGCCAGCACGGCCCATCTTCATCAACACAAGACCCAAGACCCTCACGAGGGGCCAAGCCTCGCGGGGCAGACGACACGGCGCTTCCTCAGGCGCGGCCTCATCAGGCTGGCTCCCGAGGAGGCGGAGAGATCAAGGCGGGGTACCTCGCGAGGTGCCCATGACGCAAGCCATGACAACCAAGGATGCTAGGCGGGCGCCAGCCTGCGCAGTGTCTCCCTTTCCTCTCTGGTGCAAAGGGAGCAAGCACAGGCGAGAGGATCAGGCAAAGGCACCCATTTCGATGCAACAAGACCAAGACCAGTCCAACGGTGGGAAGGAGGTCATCGTGGAGCCCAGAACGGCGTCACCACAGGGCCTTTGGCAGGCGAGGACCAACTTTAGTCAGGATAAGTGCACCATATGTTCCCCTTCGAATTGGCCAATTGTTGGCGCCCTTCCCACTCAATATTTGGGAAGAGGCCCAGGGCCTTTGCCTATAAATAGGACTAGCCACCCTCAGTGTAGAGGCATCTAGCAATCGCATCAGGGAGAAACCAGTTAGAAAGACTCAGGCAGCAGAGAGAGAGAGAAGGGCGGCTGAACTCCTCCTAGCAGCTCATCCCCCTAGCCAAGAATAGACCCTCGCGAGGCTGTTCTTCCTTGTATTGTTCATCATCATCAGCCCAAGAGGCAATCCACCCACCACAAACTAGAGTAGGGTATTACACCACAATGGTGGCCCGAACTAGTATAAACCCTGTGCCTCTTGTGTTTTTCTTTTAGTAGTTAGATCTTTGCGAGATGGAGAGGTAGAGGGCATAATCTCCGCGCGCACCCCGGAGTTCGAACCTTAAGGGTCTGCCGAAACCCGAAATCCGACATTTGGCGTGCCACGTAGGGGTGCACCGGAATCCACCTTTCTACCGCTCCGCGTCCCATTGCATCGTCATCACCATGTCTGGCGACCAGGCGGGCAACCAAGATCCATGGGCGGCGTGGCCCGCCCGTGCGGAGCCGCCCGCCTCGGGCGACCCCGCGCCCCAGGCAGCTCATGGTCCGCAGGGCGTTGCGGGCCGCGGGCGGCGCGGACAGGCTTCAACAACCCTCACGCCGCGGCAAGCGCGATCGGCGGTAAGGGCCTCCAATCACGCCGCGACCACGACACCGTACACCCGCCGGGAGCAAGCGAACTCGAGGGCCGCGCTCACAGTGGCCTGAGAGCTGCTGCAATGTAGGCTGCTGGAAGGCGGCCGCGACGTGCTGCTGGAGCGGGTCGCCGAACTCCTGGGCATTGCCGCTTCGGGGGCACACCCCTTCTGCATCCAGCTTCCGTCTCAAGCCCAGGGAGGCACGCGCGGGGGCCCCATACGCTCCCGTGGGCCTCAGGGCTACCCCAACACCAGCGAATCCATCGGCACCGGACTGGCAGTGGCGCTACCCCCGCCCCCGGCGCGTGAGGGAGAGGGGCTCGGCGCAGCCCACAGTGCCAGCGGGCAGCCGCGCTACCACCCCGCGGTGGGCACGTCAAGCAGCGCCGCATGGCACATGGAGCACTAAAGCACGGCCTTCGGGGTGGAGGCGCCAGAAGAATACGTGCCCCACATGATGGACCAAGGGCACGCTCACGAGGGCGAACAAGGCTCGCTTCTCAGCCCAAGCTGGGAAGACGAGACACCAGAAGCTGAGCTCTTCCAGGAGCCCCGGGACTGCTCCACCGGCCATGCTGGAGGCGACAATTATCGGGTACCACTAATTCCTCAGGAGGAGGCGTACGCTTATCATGGATCGCAGGAGGTGCAGGTCGCCGCAGCGAGCAGCTGCCCCGCTCCCACAGTCTCCTACCCCTCGGGAGGAGGGCGCAGGGGGCTGCAAGAAAGGGGCAGGGATCCCACATCACCACCACGGCGTTCGGAGCAAGGCGTTCTTAGGAGGTTGGCCCTCCGCTGGGGAGGCGCCTAAGGGCCTGCCCCTGGCGGAGGACCCGTGGTCGTCGGGGGAACCACTGGCGACCGCTCTACCCCACCGGCGGCGTCCTGGTTTCCGGTCGTCGTTGGTGGCACTAGACTGTGGCGCAAGGCGGGGCCCTCGTCTGGCGATATGAAGCAAGGCCGGTACCTGTGAAGAAGGCCCAGTGCCTGTGAAGCTCGCCGCCCCGTGACACTCTCACGTAATAATGAGTGGGGTTGTACACGCCCTGGAGTCTCAAGGGTGCCGGCCTCAGGCCCTGGGGCTCCCTCCCACGCCCAGTGGACATCACTTAGCTCCGCGCTGGTGAGAAGACGTCCAAGACTAGATTAGGTGTCGGACGCAGCCTTTTGCCTGTTTTCTTTGACTTCTTCTTTGGTTGTAACTTTTCCCCTGCTGGATTTAAGTTGGATTCCAATTTGAGATTTGCGTGTGTTCGGGGAAGGGGTGCTTAGTCTCGTTCGAGCCATTTCTCGCGTTCTGGTTACCGCTCCACCACAACTGCCTCCCCTCGCGGGCCCCTCGCGAGCCGGGCCGGGCCTAGCTCGCGCGCAGCCCAGACTGCCCCTGTTGCTCCTTCTCGGGAGGACGTTTCGGTGCCTGCGGAGGATGGCCTTTCAGGAAAAGGCCTAGAGCCTGTGAAGAAGGCAAATGCCTGTGAAGCTATCGCGTTTAGGAAAAGGCCCAGAGCCTGTGAAGAAGGCGAATGCCTGTGAAGCTATCGCGTTTAGGAAAAGGCCCAGAGCCTGTGAAGAAGGCGAATGCCTGTGAAGCTATCGCGTTTAGGAAAAGGCCCAGAGCCTGTGAAGAAAGCGAATGCCTGTGAAGCTATTGCGTTTAGGAAAAGGCCCAGAGCCTGTGAAGAAGGCGAATGCCTGTTAAGCCATCGCGTGTAGGAAAAGGCCCAGAGCCTGTGAAGAAGGCGAATGCCTGTGAAGCCATCGCGTCTAGAAAAGGCCCAGAGCCTGTGAAGAAGGAGAATGCCTGTGAAGCCATCGCGTCTAGGAAAAGGCCCAGAGCCTGTGAAGAAGGCAAATGCCTGTGAAGCCATCACATGCGGGAAAAGGCCCGGAGCCTGTGAAGAAGGCCAGCGCCTGTGAAGCCCCTCGCCGGCGACACCTGCGCGTCCCACGATTTCAACTAGAGAACACTCAGGACATGACGTCCTCCCACGAGCTGCCTCGGGGCCTGCGCGAAACAAAGGTAAACCAGCCAGCCGGCAGGCGCGAGTGCTCGCGCAATATAATAGCTGCTAATACGATGTATACAGGTTTTACATGAGGAGCTTCCCCTCCCCAAAATGCTCTCACAGCCATCAGGCCAAACACCTGAGTTCTACTCGTGCAGGGTAAAAAGACACGAGCGATACATACTCACTCGAACAAATCCCCCAATGCGTCCTCATGAGCACCTCCCGAGCCGCCGCTGGCATCGCTGAACTCGCCATCGCTACCTGCGTCGCCGCCAGCGGCATCAGGGCCGTCCACCACACCACCCTCGTCGGCAGCCGCGATCACATCGTCGTCATCCGAAGCGAAGGCCCTGACAAGAGCGTCCACGTTGTCTTCCACCAAGTGCGCCAGGTCGTCTCAGATGGCCTGGGGGACTGGGGCGATGGCGGCGTCGAAGTCGAAGTGGGGATCCATGTCCCGGAGATGGCTGAAGACACGAGAAAAGGCGCGCCCTAGCAGGGCGCGGCTCCTCTCCTCCACCAACCTGTCGGCCCTGACCGACCGCGCTTCCAGCTGCGTCACCACGGCGGTGAAGAACTGCAGGTTGCCGGCGTAGTTGATCGTGTGCGGCTCGCCGACAGCCGCCCCGCAGATGTTGCCCAAGGCTGCGTTAGCCCTCTCCCTGAGCGTAGCCAGCATGGGGCCGTGCACGTGCTCCAGGACCTGCCGCTGGCGTATCTCATCAGCGTTCTGACGTTTGACGGCCTCAGCCTCTTCCACCCGCTGACGAAGACGGAGCACCTCTGCCTGGTGGGCAGCCGACTCCTTTTGCGATGCCTCAAGGGCGGCCCGGGAAGCGTCAGCCCGCCGCATCGCCTCATCCCGTTGGGCCCTCGGGGCTGCGGTTCTTCCCTCAGCCTCGACCCGGATCAACTCCAGCTTCCCCTCGAACTCGCGCTCGAGGCCTTGGCGTGGCGTCGCCACACGACGACCAACCTCCTCCAGGACACGTGCTTCCCGTGCGGCGACTTCATCTTCCGCCTGCGTCACCAGGCGCTCCCTCGTCTCCAGTCGCTCATACTCGCGGGTGTGTTCGGCGGCTTCCAGCGTCAACGCTTCCTCACGCTTCTGGAGCTCAGCTGGGTCGCCAGAGGCCACCTTCATCGACGCAAGGGCCGCCTCGCGCAGTTCCACTTGCTCCTCCAATGAGTGGCATCGGGCCAGGAGCTCCCGAGCCCGCTCCTCCGCTGCTTCTCGCCGTCGGTCAGCTCCCAGGGCCTCCTCAGCGGCCTGGGATCGGGCCACCCACGAGGCCTCCAACGACGCCTTCGCTTCTTCATCATCAAGGTCGCGCTGACGGCGCGCGAGGGCGATGACGGCCTCCAGCTCGCGCCTCCCTGCGGCCAGGCACAGGCCCTCGGCCTCCAGGCGCGCGTCTTCACCAGCGAGCTCCTCCCCAAGCAGGTCCACCGCGTCAGTCGCCCTTCGAAGGAACTCATGGCGGCGAGCACGGCGCTCCCGAGCGCGCTCAAACACGTCTTCCACACCATCATCAGCCCCAAGCAAGCGCCGGGGGCCACGAACCATCACTCCTCCTCCGGGCAGGGGGCTGGGAGCTGGCGCCCCCACGACGGCCGGGCGTGCCATACCAAAAGCCCGGCCTGGGGCCAGCCCATCTCCAAAAGAAGGGCACAGGGGCCGCCTCAGCCAGTCGCAGCCCGCGACCAGACGAGAAGCCCACGGCAGGCCGGCTATGCTAAGAGAGGGCCCGCGAAAGAAGATCGCGGGAAGAGAAGGGCCGCAGTGCACCTCGGGACGGTCCGCCCCTTCATTCGCCCTCACCACGAGAGCAGTGCTGCTCGGAGCACTTGGGGACGACGGGGGAGACGAAGCCAAGGGAGGCGGCGCCTCAGCGACTCCCACGAGTTCGGCAGGAAGAGGCCTGCGGAGTAAGGATCAGTAGACGCAACAAGGGGATCAGGAGCCAGGAAAGGAGAAGGCTTACTCTCCGTAGCGAAGTATTTCCGGCGCTTCAGCAAGCGGCAAGAGAAGTCATCACCCAGGGCCTCCCTTTTCCTCCGGAGGGCCTCAAAGTCCACACAGAAGCGGCCCAAGAGAAGAGCGCAGGGGTCAGCCCACGACGAAGACGGAGCATCAAAGCGATCCACGTCAGGGGCGCCAGCCTGACGCGCACTATCAATCGCCTCGCCAGAAGACGCAACTGGGGTCTCAGGAGCCTCGGCCCCAGGCGCTGGGAGCGGCTGCTTGACGCCCTCAACCTCAGCAGCGCGGGTCTCAGGAGCTGCCCCCTCGAGGGCATCGCCAGGCGCAGTCACCTCATCGGGAGCCCTCTTGGCCCCCACCGTCTCATGCCTCCCTGCTCCACCACTCGAGGAGGATTGGCCATGACCGAGCGGAAGGGCGGTCACCACCACAGGGTTCTCGCGAGGCCCTTGGAAGCCAGCAGGGCGCAACCCCCATTCATCAAAGGAGGGCATCTGCCTCACGAAGTCGTCCCTGTTCTGGCAGAGATACAGCAGAGGCCCTCCCCGCTGGATGCTGCCCTGGTTGGGGTCACCAGTCAGGACCAAGAGCACTATCCTTAGCGCCCCAGGCGTCAGGTCTTCTTCCTGGAGCCTCATGCGATCATCATGCCCACTAAAAGCCCACATTCGGCGGGAGTGGCGTTGGAGAGGGGCGATGCGGCGCAACAGGAACTCCTTCACCACCTTGGGCGCTATCACGCCGAGCGATTTCAAGAACGTGAAGCGGCGCCAGACGAAGGCGAGCCGGGGGCTCTCGAGCGTCTTACGGCCCCAGCCCGAATTGGGTACCGCCGGCGAAGTTGGCTTCGCCAGCAGGGGGCTGGGCACCCCGACATCAATGTACAACCACCGCTCGCGGAACCCAGCTGAAGGCAAAGGAAGCTTGAAGTCGATCCCTGAGGCCGCAGTCTCAGGCGCGGCGACGAAGCTCACACACGCCGAGCATTGAGTGGGGTCAGCAAGGCGCAAAGAGAAGAAGTGGCGCAGCAAGGCAAAGGAAGGAGGGATGCCCATCATCGCCTCGCAAACAAAAGTGAAGACCGGATGGAGGGTGATGGATTCAGGACCCATATGCATCATATGGATCTGGTAATGAGAGAGGACAACCTTGAAGAAATCGGAAAAGGGGGGAACCAGACCCGCCCACAAGGCGTCGGCAAAATAATGAACCTCAGTGATTATCCTGTCAGTGGGGAAGTGAGGCGTAGACTAGGCTGTTGCCCTCCCACACTCGTTGAAGATGGTGGTCAGAGCCGGGCTGAGCTTATCCAGGCACTCTCGATTGAGTATGATCGACCGACCGATGGCGGGGGCCACCGACGGCGGCGAGCGAGATGAAGGCATGAGTTTCTTCCCTTTCTCCTTCTTCGTTGGAGCCATGGCGATGGAAAGGAGGGGGAAGATGTGAGATGGGATTGGAGACAAGAGTTGGAGTTTGAACGGAGGAAGAATAGGGGACGGTCGAGCAACACGAAGGGGAGCGGCTGTGTACATCTGCGAGTCCACCTAGCAGGGCGCAAAATAAGGGAGCATGGGGGAACAGTGCCGCCCACGTCCAATCAACCACCACGCGGCGCCCAAGGCCGCAGGCTGTTAGGGCCTGCAGCGCTTCGCCCTTGCCCTTTCACCTCTCGGCACGGCCAAGTCCATGCGCACCTTGGGCCCGGGGGCTACTGTCGACGTTCTGGGAACGGGGGTCCACGGACTTGTCTGCCTGCGGCGTGGCTCAAAGGGGCCCCAGCACGGCCCATCTTCATCAACACAAGACCCGAGACCCTCTCGAGGGGCCAAGCCTCGCGGGGCGGACGACGCGGCGCTTCCTCAGGCGCGGCCTCATCAGGCTGGCTCTCGAGGAGGCGGAGATATCAAGGCGGGGTACCTCGCAAGGTGCCCATGATGCAAGCCATGACGACCAAGGATGCCAGGCGGGCGCCAGCCCGCGCAGCGTCTCCCTTTCCTCTTTGGTGCAAAGGGAGCAAGCGCGGGCGAGAGGATCAGGCAAAGGCACCCATTTCGGTGCAACGAGACCAAGACCAGTCCAACGGTGGGAAGGAGGTCATCGTGGAGCCCAGAACGGCGTCACCACAGGGCCTTTGGCAGGCGAGGACCAACTTTAGTCAGGATAAGTGTACCAGATGTTCCCCTTCAAATTGGCCAATTGTTAGCGCCCTTCCCGCTCAATATTTGGGAAGAGGCCCAGGGCCTTTGCCTATAAATAGGACTAGCCACCCCCAGGGTAGAGGCATCTAGCAATCGCATCAGGGAGAAACCAGTTAGAAAGACTCAGGCAGCAGAGAGAGAGAGAGAGAGAGAGAAGGGCGGCTGAACTCCTCCTAGCAACTCATCCCCCTAGCCAAGAACAGACCCTCGCGAGGCTGTTCTTGCTTGTATTGTTCATCATCGTCAGCCCAGGAGGCAATCCACCCACCACAAACTAGAGTAGGGTATTACACCACAATGGTGGCCCGAACTAGTATAAACCCTGTGCCTCTTGTGTTGTTCTTTCAGTAGTTAGATCTTTGCGAGATGGAGAGGTAGAGGGCATAATCTCCGCGCGCGCCCCAGAGTTCGAACCTTAAGGGTCTACCGGAACCCGAAATCCGACAACGCACCCTCGCGGATCGCCCGACCCAACAGTAAAGAAATCTAAGCCCATTATGGGGCGCGGAACCGTTCTGGAGGGATGGCTCGATAGGCCATGTAAAATACACACAACACCGGATACCATACCAACCCACAGCCTTAGAGCATGTTGGATACTCCGGCAAGTGGCCAAGAGCAGTGAGGATATCCTCATCAAAAATACCCCAGAGCAACAACCCCCGGAAGATGATGACCTCAGCGTATTGACAGTCTTCGAGACCTTCGCTTCAAATAATTGGCACAAAAGGGCCTTCAGCGACCTCGCCGAAGTCTGCCAAGTCACAACAATAAACCCTTGGAACGACACGGCCATAACTTTCAATGCCAGTGACGAACCGAAATTCCGGATAGTCCGGGCACCAGCCGCCTTGGTCCTCAATCCAATTGTGGACGGTTTTCGTCTCACCAAAGTGCTCATGGACGGTGGCAGCAGACTAAACCTCATCTATGAGGATACACTTAACAAAATGGAAATAGACAAGAGCCGCATCGAGCAAAGTAGCACGACCTTCCGGGGAATCATTCCCAGTCATGAGGCGCGATGCGCGGGAAAAATCATGCTCGACATGGTATTCGACACGCCGGAGAATTATTGTTCCGAAGAGATAACTTTCCATGTGGCCCCTTTCAACAGTGGATATCACGCCCTATTGGGGCGAGATGCTTTTACACGCTTCCAAGCTGTACCTCATTACGGATACATGAAGCTCAAGATGCCCGGGCCCAATGGCATTATCACTCTTGCCAGTGATCCGGACATATCACTCCGCGCCAAAAAGAAAAATGCATCACTGGCCCTCGAGGCACTGTCTAAAGCCCTCACGGCCGAAGAGTTAACTGCACTACGCTCCACGGTGGATAGGGACGACGTAACCCTGGACAAGCGACCCAAATCCACCTCCTTCAAACCAGCAGATGAAATAGTCAAATTTCAAGTCCACCCGATGGACACCAAAAAGACAGCATCCATCGGGGCACAGCTGGACCCAACGGTCGACGCTGCCCTATGAGAGTTCCTGCGCAAGAACTGGGACATATTCGCCTGGCACCCTTCTGATATGCCGGGAATCCCACGCAGGTTGGCCGAACACATCCTCAATATATCGAAGGGATATAAACCGGACAAGCAAACACTACGGTGCTTTTCCGAACCCAAACGACAAGCTATGGGGGAGGAGCTAGCCAAGTTACTTGAGGCCGGATTCATCAGAGAAATAAAACACCTAGACTGGCTAGCAAAACTGGTGATGGTACCAAAGAAGGATAAATCCTGGCGCCTATGCGTCAATTTCAAAGACCTCAACAAGGCCTGCCCTAAGGATCCGTTCCCCCCTCCCTCGCATCGATCAGATTATTGATGCCACTGCAGGACACGACTCACTATGTTTCCTCGACACATACTTTGGATACCATCAAATCAAGATGAAGGAGTCCGACCAAGCCGCAACGGATTCATTACCCCTTATGGGCCATTCTGCTTCAACACTATGCCCTTCGGATTAAAAACGCCAGCGCCACCTACCAACGCATGATTCAAACATGCCAGGAGAAACAGATCGGCAAGACAGTTGAAGCATATGTGGATGTCGTCGTCATCAAAACAAGGCATGTCGAGTCATTGATAGATGATCTGCGTCTCACATTCGACAACTTCCGCACATATGACATCAAGCTCAATCCGGAAAATGTGTTTTCGGGGTTCCCACCGGAAAACTGCTGGGCTTCATCGTCTCCAATAGAGGAATTGAGGCAAATCCAGCCAAAATCCGAGCTTTGTCACAATTGGCCACACCAACAGACCTTAAACAGGTCCAAAAACTAGCCGGATGTGTGGCAGCTTTAAGCCGCTTTATCTCCAGATTAGGAGAAAAAGCATTGCCGCTCTACCGCCTTCTCCGACGCACCGACCACTTCGAGTGGACGGACGCGACAACGGCCGGACTTGAAGAGATAAAGGCTCTCTAAGCGAGCAACCCAATCCTGGCCGCGCCGAACATCGGCAAACCCATGTTATTATACATCTCGGCAACACACCAAGTGGTGAACGCAGTGCTCGTCATCGAGCGAGAGGAGGATGGACACAAATTCTCACTTCAGAAAGCGGTATACTACGTATCCACTGTCCTCACACCATGCAAATCCCGGTACCCTCATTACCAAAAGATAGCATACGGTGTCTTCATGGCATCCCGGAAGCTATGACACTACTTTCAAGAGTGCTCAATCATGGTGGCTTCCGAAGTACCACTCAATAACATAATAAACAACCGCGATGCCACGGGCCAGATTGCCAAGTGGGCTATCGAGCTCCTTCCATTCGACATAACATACAAACCACGCCAGGCCATTAAATCCCAAGTACTAGCCGACTTCATCGCTGAATGGATAGAGGCCGAACTCCCTAAAGAGTACGGCACATATTCCAACTGGGTCATGCACTTTGATGGTTTCAAAATGCTGGCGGGCATATGAGCGGGCGTTGTCTTAACGACCCCACTTGAGACACAGTTCAGTACGTACTCCAAATATTATACACAGACTCCAACAATGCAGCCGAATACGAAGCCCTATTGCATGGTCTTCGGATGGCCGTCACCATGGGTATACAACGCCTAGAGGTGTGCGGGGATTCAAACCTCGCAATATCCCAAATAAATGGAGATTTCGACGCCAAAGATCCGAAGATGGTGGCCTACCGTAACGCCGTTCTCAAAATATCGGCTCGGTTCGAGGGGCTTGAGTTTCATCATGTGGCTTGACAAAGTAATCAAGCGGCGGATGTCCTTGCTCGCATCAACGCCAAGCGCGACCCCGTTCCACCTAACATATTCCTGGAAAGGCTCTTCAATCCATCCGTTGTGTGGCAAGGGGGGAGCGGCAACACCAATCCAGATCCGAGTATACCCCAGACTCCGAACACAATACCGATACTATCGGGGGCTCAGCCGCCGAAGTAACACCATCGGTGAGGGAGTCCTAGATTAGGGGGTGTTCAGGTAGCCGGACTATACCTTCGCCGGACTCCAGGACTATGAACATACAAGATTGAAGACTTCGTCCCGTGTCCGGATGGGACTTTCCTTGGCGTGGAAGGCAAGCTTGGCGATGCGGATATTCAAGATCTCCTACCTATGTAACCGAGTCTGTGTAACCCTAACCCTATTCGGTGTCTATATAAACCGGAGGGTTGTAGTCCGTAGGACAATCATCTTTATACACAATCATACCATAGGCTAGCTTCTAGGGTTTAGCCTCCTTGATCTCGTGGTAGATCTACTCTTGTACTACCCATATCATCAATATTAATCAAGAAGGAGTAGGGTATTACCTCCATCGAGAGGGCCCGAACCTGGGTAAAAACATCGTGTCCCTTGTCTCCCGTTACCATCCGGCCTTGACACACAGATCGGGACCCCCTACCCGAGATCCGCCGGTTTTGACACCGACATTGGTGCTTTCATTGAGAGTTCCTTTGTGTTGTTGCCTTTAGGTCCGATGGCTCCTTCGATCATCAACAACGATGAGGTCCAGGGTGAGACTTTTCTCCCCGGGCAGATCTTCGTCTTCGGCGGCTTCGCTCTGCGGGCCAACTCGCTTGGTCACCTGGAGCAGATCGAAAGCTACGCCCCTGGCCATTAAGTCAGGTTTGGAAGCTTAAACTACACGGTTGATATCCGCGGAGACTTGATCTTCGACGGGTTCGAGCCACATCCAAGCGCGCCGCACTATCTCGAGGGGCATGATCTAGCTCTGCCTCCGAATAGTGTCCTGGAGGCCGCACACGCACCGGTTCCGACCCTTAATTCGGAGCCTGTTGCGTCAATCGAGGATGAGCGGTTGGACGTCGCCTCGGGGGCTGCGATCTCAAAGGCGATCGAGCCGAACGCCAGCCCCGCACTCCGCGTGACCCGTGACTCTGAGGGTTCGGACACTTCTCCGGACTCCGAACCCCCCGTGCCCCTACCAATCGAATCGGATTGGGCACCCATAATGGAGTTCACCGCCGCGGACATCTTTCAGCACTCACCTTTTGGCGACATCCTGAATTCTCTCAAGTCTCTCTCTTTATCAGGAGAGCCCTGGCCAGATTACGGTCAGCGAGGATGGGATTCGGACGATGAAGAAATTCAAAGCCCACCCACCACCCACTTTGTAGCCACTGTCGACGATTTAACCGACATGCTTGACTTTGGATCCGAAGACTTCGACGGTATGGACGACAAGGTAGGAGACGAACAGGAACCAGCACCTGTAGGGCGCTGGAAGGCCACCTCGTCATATGAAATATATATGGTGGATACTCCAAAAGATGGAGATGGCGATGGAACAGCGGGGGATGACACCTCTAAGAAACAGCCAAAACGCCGGTGTCAGCGGCGCCGCTCTAAATCCCGCCAAAGCAAAAACGGTGATTCCGGCACGGGAGATAATACTACCCCGGATAGCGCCGAAGAACACCCAACCCAGCAAGATTCGGCGCAGGAAGATGGAGAAGCCAACCCTCATGAGAGAGCGACAGAACGAGAGGTTGAGGATGATAACTATATGCCTCCCTCCGAAGATGAGGCAAGCCTCGATGACGACGAATTCGTCGTACCATCAGACCCCACCGAACAAGAGCGTTTCAAACGCAGGCTTCTAGCCACGGCAAATAGCCTAAAGAAAAAGTAGCAATAGCTTAGAGCTGATCAAGATTTGCTAGCTGATAGATGGACTGAAGTCCTTGCGGCCGAAGAGTATGAACTCGAGCGCCCCTCCAAGAGTTACCCAAAGCGCAGGGCGCTACCCCGATCAGAGGAGGAAGCGCCTACATCACCAGCGCACGACATGGCAGACTGGCCACCTCGCGGCTGCGACAGAGAGGCCTGTCGGCCCTCCACCCAAGCCATGCCCCGACGCCGCTCAACCAAGGCACGGGAAAATGCGCCAGACCTGCAAGACATACTGGAGGATAAAGCAAGACAAACAAGATCGATCTACGGATCGCGTAGGCGCCCCACGACACGTGACGATGATCCTCACTCCGGATACAACAAATCCGGCCGGGCCGAACACAACAGACATAGCTCTTCCGAGCAGCGTCGTGACATAGCCCAGTACAGGGGCGCCGCACACCCACTATGCTTCACAGACGAAGTAATGGATCATAAAATCCCAGAGGGTTTCAAACCCGTGAACATCAAATCATACGATGGCACCACAGACCCGGCGGTATGGATCGAGGATTATCTCCTTCACATCCACATGGCACGTGGCGATGGTCTACACGCCATCAAATACCTCCCGCTCAAACTTAAAGGACCGGCCCGACATTGGCTTAACAGCTTGCCAGCAAACTCAATCGATTCTTGGGAGGACCTGGAAGCCGCATTCCTCGACAACTTCCAGGGCACCTACGTGCAACCACCGGATGCTAACGACTTAAGCCACATAATTCAGCAGCCAGAAGAATCGGCCAGGTAATTCTGGACACGGTTCCTATCAAAGAAAAACCAGATAGTCGACTGTTCGGACGCAGAGGCCCTAGCAGCCTTCAAGCATAACATCCGCGACGAGTGGCTTGCCCGGCACCTGGGACAGGAAAAGCCGAAATCTATGGCAGCCCTCACGACACTCATGACCCGCTTTTGCACGGGAGAAGATAGCTGGCTAGCTCGCAGCAACAACTTATCAAAGAACCCTGGTAATTCAGATACCAAGGACAAAAGTGGCAAGACACGTTGAAACAAGCAAAAGCGTCGCGTTAGCAGCGACAACAATGAAGATACGGGAGTTAATGCCAGATTCAGAGGCAATAAATCCGGTCAGCGGAAAAAGCCATTCAAAAAGAATACTCAGGGCCCGTCCAGTTTGGACCGAATACTCGACCGCTTGTGCCAGATCCATGGCACCCCCGAAAGGCCAGCCAATCACACCAACAGGGATTGTTGGGTGTTCAAGCAGGCAGGCAAGTTAAGAGCTGAAAACAAAGACAAGGGGCTGCATAGCGATGACGAGGAGGAGCCCAGGCCGCCGAACAACAATGGACAGAAGGGGTTTCCCCCACAAGTGTGGACGGTGAACATGATACACGCAACCCACATTCCCAAGAGGGAGCGGAAGCGTGCGCTATGGGACGTATACGTGATGGAGCCAGTCGCCCCAAAGTTCAACCCATGGTCCTCCTGCCCGATCACTTTTGATCAAAGGGACCACCCCACTAGCATCCGTCATGGCGGCTTTGCCGCATTGGTTCTCGACCCAATAAACGACGGATTTCATCTCACAAGAGTCCTCATGGACGGCGGCAGTAGCCTGAACCTGCTTTACCAGGATACAGTGCGGAAAATGGGCATAGATCCCTCAAGGATTAAGCCCACAAAGACGACCTTCAAAAGCGTTATACCAGGTGTAGAGGCCAATTGTACATGCTCGGTAACACTTGACGTGGTCTTCGGATCTCCGGACAATTTCTGAAGCGAAGAGTTAATCTTCCATATAGTCCCGTTCCGCACTAGCTATCACGCCCTGATCGGACGAACCGCACTTGCAAAGTTCAATGCGGTGCCGCACTATGCATACCTCAAGCTCAAGATGCCAGGCCCTCGAGGAGTGATCACGGTCAACGGACACACCGAACGCTCCCTCCGTACGGAGGAGCACACGGAGGCTCTCGCAGCGGAAGTACAAAGCAGCCTTCTTAGGCAATTCCCCAGTCAGGCCGTTAAAAAGTCGGACACTGCCAAGCGCGCCCGGAGTAACCTACAACAAGACCGCCTAGCACGTTCTGAGCAGGCCTGGCAATGCGGCCCCATCCCCGGCCCTCGCGATATAGAGAAACCAGTGCCTCGCATACATAAATACGCCCTTGAAATACCATGGGCACATGGGAAGGGGCACAATAACGGCACGCCCAAAATACGGCTTAAAACGTAATAGGGGCCGCCGGATTCTTTTTTCTTACTTTCAGGACTCCACATTCCGGACGACCTGTTTGGCAATTCGACTGCCGCACAAACGATGCAAGATCTAGGGAAGCAGACAAAGCCATGCCGCATTATGGAACTCCTAGGTGGTCTCTGTTACGAGCGGTATACCTATTTCAAATACAACTCCGCGGTCTGCCCCTGGTCAGGACATGTTAAATAGTCCAGTATATTTTTGCTTATTGCACTACTTGTATCGTTCGGCTTTGATAAATAGCCTCTCTATAAACAATGCATAGCTTTTTGTCTATTTTTTGCATTATCCTATTTTCATATATATGTTTTGACATGATCGCACCCGTACATCATGGTACGGCAAATACGCCAGGGGCTTCAGTACCCCTTATTATGGTGTAAGAAGTCCGTCCACTTTCACAAGTGCGGCACCCCGAACTTATAACACTATATGCATCGGCTTCGAATCATGATTTGGGTCAATAGTTGGGTTTGCCCGGCTCCTATGTTTTGGTGCCTTACGTTCCGCTATATCGGCTAAGGTAGCACTAGGAGAACCACTTCGATTGTGCCCCGGTTCAGCTGGGTTAAGCACCTGAGTGGAGAAAGCTAAAATTGACTGTCATGATGAGGCGAGAGACCGGTCGCTGTTCGAGAGGTTTTTCGAGTCCCTAAAGACTTATGTCGCTTCGAGCGGGGAGCTGGCTTTGTCCGGCCAAAGGTGTGGATAGCGCCCCGAACTCGGTCTTCCGAACTAGGGGCTTCGCCGAAATTTAAAATTATGAAGTTCTATGGCTAAGTGAGAGTGTTCAAGCATTATAGTCCGATTGCCTGATTCGTTGTGCTGAGCGCCTCCCTCGAAGGACCCAACCATGGGAAAAAGAGTGCTCAGGTTTATCCCGAACACCCCAGCACTAGTGGCACGGGGGCAGAAGCCGACGACTGGCCATCTCTCAATTTTTGATAAACGACCGCACAGAAAATAATATTTTAAATTCAATAAGCATTGCTTAGCGCATATGAACAAGTTTTCAGCGCACAGGATAAACACGAGCGAGTTCATTCAAAAATTGCATCTTTGGTGCATTCATCCGCCACAAGGCGGGCACCTGCAAGAACATCCTTGTAGTAGTTCTCGGGCTTGCGATGCTCCTTCCCCACCGGCGGCCCGTCCTTCACGAGCCTCTCTCCGTCCAGCTTACCCCAGTGCACCTTCGCACGGGCAAGGGCCCGACGGGCACCTTCGATGCAGACGGAGCGCTTGATGACCTCGAGCCTTGGATAGGCCTCCACCAGCCGCCGCACCAGCCCGGAATAGCTCCCAGGCAGGGCCTCTCCGGGCCACAGCCGAACTATGAAGCCCTTCATGGCCTGTTCGGCCGCCTTGTGGAGCTCGACCAGCTGTTTCAGCTGGTCGCTCAGGGGTACAGGGTGTCCGGCCTCAGAATACTGAGACCAGAACACACTCTCCGTCGAGCTGCCCTCTCCAGCTCGGTAGAATGTGGCGGCATCGGATACGCTGCGGGGAAGATCTGCGAACGCCCCTGGAGAACTCCGGATTCGGGTAAGTGACAAGTAGTTTAATTTTATAGTTCTACTTTGCATTGAGAATGCCTTACCCGCTGCTATCTTTTTCATATCCTCCAACTCTTGGAGGGCCTTTTGGGCTTCGGCCTTGGCACCCTTGGCGGTCTCAAGGGCCGACGCGAGCTCGGAAGCTTGCGCCTTTGACTCAAGCTCCAAGCTCTTATGTTTTTTCATGAGAGCCTGCAGTCTTGCTGCACCTCGCCGACCTGAGCCCCAAGTCTCTCTCGCTCGGTGTGCTCCTCAGCCGTTTTCTTTTTGGCCTCAGATAGCGCCTGCTTGAGGGTCGCCACCTCAGTTGTGTCCCCTATAATAAGCAGTATGATCCTGTTATTTTTTGCAATCACGCCTCTCTATAGGCACCTATTTCTGTAGGGTATTTCTTACCTTCTTTCTCCTCGAGCTGCCGCTTGGCAAGGCCGAGCTCTTGCTCGGTCCGCCCGAGGTCCTTTTTTAGGACGTCCACCTCCGCAGCCAGTGCGGCGGTGGATAGCAGTGAAGCCTGCATACGCATATTAACTCTTTATTGTTAGACTCCTGCGAAATTTATTAGATCCTCTATTCGGCTTTTCCTTCCGAACGCCAAACAGAGCATCAGGGGCTACTGTCTATGTGGTAATATTTTGATATATTTTTGCTTACCTCGAAGCCTGTCAGAAGGCTAGCGCAAGCTTCAGTCAGTCCGCTCTTGGCGGACTGAACCCTCTGGATCACCGTACTCATAATAGTACGGTGCTCCTTGTCGATGGAGGCGTCGTCAAGCACCTCCAGTAGATGGTCCAGCGACTCCGGTTGGACGGAAGTCGCTGGCTTAGAAGGCTTGCTCCTTTTGGAAGGAGTTCGCCTACCGCGGCTCAGAACTGATGAAGATTCCGGCACGGTGTCCGGCTCAAAGCCGGACTTGGAGCCCTGGGGGGTCTTGTCCCCTTCACTCCTGGAGTCTGGGAGGTTGCCTTGCGGCTCCTCTGGGACCACCTCCTCCTGCCCCGGAGCTTGTCGCGACGCCACTTCGGCGTCATCCGCGGTGCGGGGGGAGACAGCGGGCAGAACGGAGTTCACGTCCGATGAGTCCAGGGAGCCACCCGATGATTTGTTGTATTCGGCCTGGGGTGGGCTGCATAATTACATTCGACATTAGGGAAAGCTGTGCAACAAAGGAACATCATGAGTTACTCTGATGTCCGAACTTACGATTTCGCCGGACGCTTGGCCCTGTTCGGCCACTCCTCTTTGCTCTCTTCGGCGTCATGGGGGTAGTCCGGCGGAGGGGTCTTCCTTTTCCTAGACCCCTCGGCCTCCTCGGCTGGGGCGGCCTTCTTCTTCTCTCCTCCCTCCACTGGGGGGAGAGCTTTCTTCTTCCTCCTCGTTTGCACGGGAGGAGGGCGCCTCGGACTCGTCATATGACGAGTCCGACATCACCATGTTACGGGCACTCTTTCGAGTCCCCGTGGTCTTCTTCTTCTTGACCTTCTTCTCCGGCACCACATAAGGTGCCGGAATCAGCAGCTTCACTAGGAGCGCAGGGGCTGGGTCCTCGGGCAGGGGAGCCGGACAGTTAATTGGTCCGGATATCGCCTGCCAAGCCTGTCATAGGTAAGGGAGTTTAGATCCCGCATAGAGTCAAACTGTGAAAGGAAAATAGAGCTTAATATCATGTAAAAGGAGAAGATAGCTTACCTCGCTAGTGTGACGCTGCGAGCTGTATCCGCGATCCTCGGAGGCGGATGCGGGAGCCTCGGCGCCCTTGAAAAGCACCTTCCAAGCATCTTCGTACGTCGTGTCGAAGAGCCTATTGAGGGTTTGGTGTTGCGCCGGGTCGAACTCCCACAAATTGAAGCCCCGTTGTTGGCACGGGAGGATCCGGCGGACGAGCATAACCTGGACTATATTAACAAGCCGGATTGGCTTGCTCACCAGGGACTGGATGCAAGTTTGTAATCCGGTCACCTCTTCTTCGTTGCCCCATGATAGGCCCGTCTCTTTCCAAGACATTAGCCGCGTGGGGGGTCTGGATCGGAACTCGGGGGCTGCGACCCATTTCAGATCGCGTGGCTCGGTGATGTAAAACCACCCTGCTAGCCACCCCTTTAAGGTCTCCACAAAGGATCCCTCGAACCATAGGACGTTGGCCATCTTGCCCGCCATGGCGCCTCCACACTCCGCTTGGCTGCCGCGCACCACCTTGGGCTTTACGTTGAAAGTCTTAAGCTAGAGGCCAAAATGGGGGCGGACGCGGAGGAAGGCCTCGCACATGACGATAAACGTCGAGATGTTGAGGATGAAGTTTGGGGCCAGATCGTGGAAATCCAGGCCGTAGTAGAACATGAGTCCCCGAACGAATGGGTGGAGTGGAACACCCAGTCCGCGGAGGAAGTGGGGAAGGAAAACTACCCTCTCATGGGGCCTTGGGGTGGGGAGAAGCTGCCCCTTCTCAGGAAGCCGGTGCGGGATGTCCTTGGACAGGTATCCGGCCTTCCTCGGCTTTTTTACTTGGGCCTCCGTGACGGAGGAGACCATCCACTTGCCTCCTGCTCCGGACATTGTTGGAGAAGGTTGAGGTGAAAAGAGCGGGCTTGGGCGCTGGACCTCGAGTGCACAAGAGAGGGATTGGCAAAGGAGGAAGAAGGCGTAGGTAAAAAGGTGGATCCTTATCCCCTTATATGGGCGGATGCGGTTATGCGTCCCCACCTGCCTAATTAAACTCGCTTGCCTCCCAAGCGCCGTGGTAAATGGCGCGGTTGGGTTACCCATGTCCGTATTGATGAGAATATCGTAAAAGGGGCACACGATCTCTGCTTCGACAGGACGTGCCAAGGAAACCGCCTCGCAAAACATGCTGAGGTGGAAAAGTAAAAACGATTTGTAAAGAACTTAGCCGTAGTGTGATGATGCACTGCGGAATACGTCAGCGGATTTGATTTGTGTTAATATTATTCTCTCTATGGCACTATGTGGAAACTTATTTTGCAGAGTCGGACACTATTTTTGGTGTCTACAATCTTCTATGAAGGACATGGAGGAGGAACCCGCCTTGCAATGCCGAAGACAATATGCGCGCCGGACTCGTCGTCATTGAAGCCTGGTTCAGGGGCTACTGAGGGAGTCCTGGATTAGGGGGTGTTCGGGTAGCCGGACTATACCTTTGCCGGACTCCAGGACTATGAAGATACAAGATTGAAGACTTCGTCCCGTGTCCGGATGGGACTTTCCTTGGCGTGGAAGGCAAGCTTGGCGATGCGGATATTCAAGATCTCCTACCTATGTAACCGACTCTGTGTAACCCTAACCCTATCCGGTGTCTATATAAACCGGAGGGTTGTAGTCCGTAGGACAATCATCTTCATACACAATCATACCATAGGCTAGCTTATAGGGTTTAGCCTCCTTGATCTCGTGGTAGATCTACTCTTGTACTACCCATATCATCAATATTAATCAAGCAGGAGTAGGGTATTACCTCCATCGAGAGGGCCCGAACCTGGGTAAAAACATCGTGTCCCTTGTCTCCTGTTACCATCCGGCCTTGACGCACAGATCGGGACCCCCTACCAGAGATCCGCCAGTTTTGACACCGACAATCGGCCCATCTTATCATGGCAGTAATTGCCCCATGGAGCGAACCCTTCTTGGCCTACCTTAATTATGCGAGAGCTCCCCGAGGATCAGAATGAGGCTCGCTGCATTGTCCGGCGCTCAAAAGCCTACAAGGTCCATGATGGAGAGCTCTACAAGAAAAGCACTACCAGAGTACTTCAAAGATGCATCTCCGAAGAAGAGGGACGGAGCTCTTGGCCGAAATTCATGCCGGCCTTAGTGGTCACCACGCCGTGGCTCGGGCCCTTGTAAGCAAGGCCTTCCATACAGGTTTCTAGTGTCCGATGCCCTCAGTAGATGCACAGGACCTTGTCCAACGTTGTGTCGGATGCCAGGCTTTCGCCAACCAAAGCCATATGCCATCCACCGCTCTACAAAAACAATCCCCATTACTTGGCCTTTTGCAGTCTGGGGGCTTGATATGGTTGGACCCCTTAAAGGAAGAAGCCACAAGAAAAAATACCTGCTGGTCATGGTAGTTAAATTCACCAAATGGATAGAAGCCAAACCGGTTAAAACGGTCGAAGCCGAACCAGTGATAGACTTCATATCTGGTGTTGTGCACCGTTATGGTGTCCCACACAGTATCATCACCGATAACGGCTCTAATTTTACAGCCATGAGGTCAAAGCCTGGTGTGCTAACCTGGGCATTAAGCTCGATTATGCATTCGTCTATCATCCACAAACAAACAGTCAAGTCGAACGAAGCTAATGGTCTTATTATGAGCGGCATTAAGCCTAGACTAGTGCGGTCTTTGAAAAAAATCAGACAACCACTGTGAGGAGCTCGACTCAGTACTCTGGGGGCTTCGGACCATGCCCAATCGCACTACCGGATATACACCTTTCTTCATGGTGTACGACACAGAGGCTGTGTTGCCCTGCGACATTATTCATGACTCACCTCGAGTGCCCATGTATGAAGAGAGAGAGAGAGAGAGAGAGAGAGAGAGAGAGCGAGCCAAGCTTGATCGGCAAGACAACTTAGATGCCCTGGAGGAGGAGCGTGACGTCGCAAAACCCATTCCGCATTTTATCAACAGCGGGCTCGCAGATATCAAAGCAGAGAAGTGCAGGCCAAGACTTATAACGTTGGCGAACTCGGTCTATGCTTACCAGAGAAGAAAAAGGACAAACTCAAGCCCAAGTGGGAGGGTCCCTTCATCATCGATGAAGTTCTCACTGGAGGAGCATACTGCCTACGTGACGCATCGGACAACCGCTTGGAGTCGAACCCATGGAATGCCGCGAGACTCCGAAGATTCTACGCCTAGAGCCGGACTCTTTGTTCGTCTTCTTCTCGCTTTGTTTCCATTATTATTTTCCTTTCTTCAACCTTTTTTGTAGCTTTAAGATTGTGTGCGGCTAAACCACACACCTATGACGTACACATCCTTAAATATGTACGCCCATAATACCTGGGGGCTTCTTGTACATATGCTTATTATTATTATTTCAGCATCAAGCACACCACACATGTGTCTTTCTCTTCATGTGTACCTTTTCTTTGCCATTATATGCATCGCTATGACTTAAGTTGTGGCCAATCTGGGTTGCCTGGCTCCTGTGCTTATGCCCTACGTTCTCGTTTGTTCGGCTAGAGCATAAAAGGAGCACCTCGGCGATTGTTACTGCCGGGTCATCCAGACGTGTACCTCAGACTGGGTGAAACCGAAAGCTAGCTTTCTTAAGGGAATATTCGGTTGGTGAACTAAAGATGTGTTACAGCCATTGCACTATGAACCCCCAGATGTCACGTACACTGCGATTTTCTCAATCACAGTTCGGGCATGCACACTAACGCATCTTCACCCAAGTAAAGGAACCCTTAACGGAACTATTCTCTCTGGAAGACGTTTCTTACAATTACAATATAATATAACATAGCTAGCTGGGTACAACTTGTCTGTTCAAGCAACTATGACCCCTACGCCTGGTTTCCACGCATACCCCGGTTTATATTGCCCCTTTGGTATTCCAAAACACTCCGCACCTTCGGGTCCAGAGGTCGAATCGAAAAGGTCTGCCATGATAATCGTTTTACAATCCAGCTAGGGAAAATTATGTCAATTGAAGTACATAGTCACTTTGTCGGTGTACAAAAAGGGGGGTACACTTTTTGTACCCCTATAACTGTGCACGGGTAGTCAGAGCCACGAGCACCGCCAAACCGAGCACGGCGAGGGAGGTGAGCCAAGGTAAGGCCGGAGCTCAAGAGGAACAGAACGACACCAAGACCAAGACCACAAAGAGCAAAGGGGACGAAACGGACTCCCCCGGCAAGATCCTTGCCGGGGCCAGTTCTAGCAAACCCGGCAAGACCCTTGTCGTGGCAGATCGCCCCCCACCTACGAAGCGAATCACCCTTGAGTCCACTGCACCCATGGGGCAAGGATTCAGGAGACATCCCCGTGGTGGCATGCAGATCTTTGTGAAGGCATTCAAGATCAGATACACACTTTAGAAGATGATGATCCTTGGCAGGATCCCAGCCAAGGAGGACCACAAGGCCCCCGACAAGAGCCTTGCCGGGGATAACAGCAGGCGCCACGACAAGACCCTTGTCGGGGCCGCGGCAAGGCCCTTGCCATGAACCCCCGTGGGGCCACCATCAGGCCCACGCCAATCAAGCCTCCAACGCCATTCGCATGTAGCTGCCGACCCAACCAGCTGGGCAGGCACCTGCGTGGCAGCAAGCAGATCTTCGTGGAGACCCGTCACTGCGCCACCTCAGCTGCCTGCCTACCTACATGGCACCGCGGGCACTGCTGGCCAGGGCGCGTGTCGACGCGAGAGGGAGTGGCGACGGACGAGACAGGGCTCTCCCCCGTCCCGGATAAAGCAAAGACACCTAAGCAAGACGCATTAAATGCGCCTTGTCATGTAATGCGAGGGATAACCTCGCATCACTGTATCCTTTCCACCTCCTGTGTGCCACTGTGGCAACCCCTTTCCCTATAAAAGGAGTCCCAAGGCGAACAGGAAGAGGATTCGACTTTTTGGAGCTCCTCACGCCCCATAGCTATCTCAAGAACACAGATATACAATCCACCAAAGTAGGAGAAGGGTTTTATGCATCCTTGCGGCCCGAACCTGGGTAAAGGAACCGTGTGCTATCTGTTTGATCCGCTCTTCTCACGACCCCGCACCCCGCAACCGTAGTAGGGATTCTTGTGATCCCATAGGTGTCGTTCCACACCGACATCTTTGGCGCGCCAGGTAGGGGGCGCAGTTGTGAGAATCGGCTTTGGTGGTTAGCCCGGCGCTCCTTCATCTTTGTGACCCTTGAAGAAGAAAGGAGGCCAGAAGATCGACACTCGAGCGATCGCAAACAGAAGCTAAGTTGCATTGAACCCTTATTTGTGCTACCTTTTTTATTTGAGGTTATTCCCCCCCTCCCCCGGAGATGTCGCGCCTTTGTATGAAAATCCTGCACGCCAGGGGGCTCTACCACGATCGGCAATGCCCTTGCCCTGTTTCGAGTCTGCTCAACAGCTCAAGCGGCTGCGTCGAGAGCGGCAGAGTAGCCTTCCGCGATCAACAACACCCTCGATTCTGACTCGAGTCAAGCTTGACAGTTCGAGCGGCCGCGTTCGGAACGGGAAGGTGGCTCGTCTGGCAGCATGCGTACCCGGCAGGCCATGGGGATCCGTCCCCAAGACGCCGCTTGGGGCTTCCGCGCCGGCAAGCCTTCCCGATCGACGTAGGGCATACATACAAAGAGGAATTGAACGGGGGAATAACATGCAAGAAATTAAGAGTACTTCAAAGTTATATTACATCACATCATTGCTGCGGTTCTAACTAAAGATAAAATTTGTCTTGGTCGAGAACCCGCAGCGGCGAGGAAGAACGGGACGCCTAATCCCGGCGCTGGCCTTCCACCCTCTTGATTTCGTCGATGCAGTCGGTGATGGGCTTGATGCGCTCCTTGAGCACCGTGAGGTCAACACCATCCGGCAAGCTCGTCATCGCGGCCGCGAAGTATAGGTCGGGATTCCAGTGCGCCACTGTCGGCGTTCTGGGAATAGGGGTCCCTAGACTTGCCTGCCTGCGGCCTGCGGCGTGCCTCAAAGGGGGGCCCAGCACGACCCATCTTCATCAACACAAACCCAAGACCCTCGCGAGGGGACAAGGCTCGCGGGGCGGACAACACGGAGCTTCCTCAGGCACGACCTCGTCAGGCTGGCTCACGAGGAGGCGGAGAGATCAAGGCGGGGTATCTCACGAGGTGCCCATGACGCAAGCCATGACGACCAAGGGCGCCAGGCGGGCGCCAGCCCGCGCAGTGTCCTCCCTTTCCTCTTTGGTGCAAAGGGAGCAAGCACAGGCGGGAGGATCAAGCAAAGGCACCCATTTCGGTGCAACGAGACCAAGACCAGCTCCGCGACAAGGAGGAAGTCACTGTGGAGCCCAAGCCAGCGTCATCACCAGAGCCTTTGGCAGGCGAGGACCAACTTTAGTCAGGATAAGTGTACTAGATGTTCCCCTTCAAAATGGCCAATTGTTGGCGCCCTTCCCGCTCAATATTTGGGAAGAGGCCCAGGGCCTTTGCCTATAAATAGGACTAGCCACCCCCGGGGTAGGGCATCCAGACATCTAGAGACGGAGAAATCCAACCAGTTAGGATTCAGAGAGAAGGGCGACTGAACTCCTCTTAGCAGTTCATCGCCCCAGCCAAGAACAGACCCCCGCGAGGCTGTTCTTCCTTGTATTGTTCGTCATCAGCCCAAGAGGCAATCCACACACCACCACACTGGAGTAGGGTATTACACCACATCAGTGGCCCGAACCAGTATAAACTCTGTGTCTCTTGTGTTGTTCTTCTCGTAGCTAGATCCTTGCGAGGCGGAGGGGTACAGGTAGGTAGGAAGCGTATTCTCCGCGCGCACCCCAGTGTTCGAACCTCAAGGGTCTGCCGGAACCCGAAATCTAACATTTGGCGCGCCAGGTAGGGGTGCGCCGGAATTCGTCTTCCGCCGCTCCATTCTCCTCCGACCATCGCGTCCATGTCTGACGCTTGTCGGGCCTGCGCCGAGCGCCGGGCCACTCTCGCTTCCCGCGTCGCCCAGACGGCCCCTGTCGGCGGGCGTCCTCGCCGTTCCCCGTCGCCTTCCATCAACGCCGCCACTGGCCCGGCGGGGAACGAGCAGCAAGCATCGTCTCAGCATCCTTCTGTGCGGCGAGACGGCCGCACCGCTACTCCCTCGCTCACCCCAGCTGGCTCTTCGTCCCGCGTGCTCCGCGCGCCCTTGGAGGCCCGAGCTGCGCTCATCGCGGCAAACGAGCTCCTGCGCTACCATCCCGTCGATGACGTCTATGAAGAGTGGCTCGACCGCGTCGCCGAGCTCGTCCGCGCCGCGGGGGGCTCCCCTGCGCCGTCCGTCCCACTGCACTGCACCCCGCCCCGCGCGGGCGACGAAGCTCCGGGGGCGCCCCAGCCGCCTCCTCACCAAGAAGACGCCCCGGCCGCAAGGCGCGTGGCCCCTGGCTGGAACCCGCTCTGCCAGGCACCAGTGCGGCAAGAGCAGAGCTGCCAAGAAGTCCCTCGCCCGCAAGAAGCCGCCAGGGCGCTGCACGCTCCGGCACGTCGTGGCCACGCTCCTGCTCCCGCACGTCAAGACCCCACGCTGCTCCCAGCTGCAGCGTGCGGGGACCTACAAGACCAAGCTCTCCGTCACCTAAGGCCTCCCGTGGCCACGGCGGGCTGCCGCGCCTTCACCACCGAGCTGTGCAGCGTCGTGTGGCCCAGCAAGTTCAAGCCAGACTTGCCTCCTCGCTACGACGGCACGGCCGACCCTGCGGAGTTCCTCCAGCTCTATGAGCTGGGCATCGAAGCTTCCAACGGAGACGAGAAGGTCATGCCAAACTGGTTTCCCATGGCGCTCAAGGACGGAGCCCGCACCTGGCTCCTGAACCTGGCCCCAGGCACGATCTCCTCCTGGGACGAGATGCGCACCCGCTTCATCGCCAACTTCCAAGGTACTCGCGACCGGCCACCGCCGTGAGCGACATGTGCCGCATCAAGCAGCAACCCGGAGAGACCCTGCAAAAGTACATCCAGCGCTTCAACAACGCACGCCTCAAGATTCCCAGGGTGTCCGAGGAGGCCATCATCTCAGCCTTCTCCGACGGCGTGCGCGACGTCAAGATGAAGGAGGAGCTGGCGATGCACGAAGACCTGTGCACTTCCTTGGAGCTGTTCAACTTGGCGACCAATTGCGCCAGGGCTGGGGAAGGGCGTCTCTCCCTCCTCGAGCTACCTGCCGCAAATCCAGAAGAGAAGAAATCCAAGGCCAAGGATGTGAAGCGCAAGGGGGATGCCGTGCTCGCGGCAGAACCGGACACCAAGCGGGGCAGAGATCAGCCTGAATCTTCCAAGGGCAATCGCTACTGTGTGTACCACGACCTCCACACCCACAACAATAACGAATGCCAAGAGCTCCGAGCCGTGCGAGAAGGAAGAATCGGCCGTCTTCCCGACCGCGCTGACCGGGGCTACGGTCGAGGAGGAGGAAGGAACACAGGACGCTGGGAAGACCGCGGCCCACGCCAAGGGTGGTGCGATCGACCTCGCGAGGACCGCTGGCAAGACCCGCCTCGCGAGGGAGACTAGAGGGATCAGCCTCGTGAGGATCGCCCGCAAGGTAACGCAGGCCTCCCTCCGCTGCTGCCTCATCCAAGAAGAAACGAGGATCGCCACCAGGACGAGGGGGTTGGGGGCTTCCAGGAGCCACGCGCAATCGCCTGCATCCTGGGCGGAGCTCAAGCCCCAGCCTCTCGGCGCATCTTCAAGCAGTTCGCCCGCGAAGTGAATGCAGTCCTCCCCAATCTCGAAGCCACACGTCCTCTCAGGTGGTCGTCATGCGCCATCAGGTTTAGCTCAGCGGATCAGCTCAAGTGTGCAGCCACAGCCGGAGTCCTCCCGATGCTTTGTTCCCCAATCATCAGCAACATGGTGGTCACCAGGACCCACATCGATGGCGGGGCAGGGCTCAACGTCCTGTCCGTGGAAACATTCAACAACCTCCAAGTGCCTTACAATCAGCTTCAGCCAACCAAGCCTTTCTCCGGAGTCACTGACGGCGCCACGGTCCCGATCGAGCAGGTCCGCCTCCCTGTCACCTTCGGAGCACGCAACAACTACCGCACCGAGCTCATCAACTTCGACATTGCTCACATTCTCCTGCCGTACAACGCCATCCTTGGGTACCCGGCGCTGGCCAAGTTCATGGCCGTGACTCACCACGGCTACAACGTCCTCAAGATGCCAGGGAGTGATGGAGTCATCACGGTGCCCTGTGAGGAGAAAGACGTGGTGTGTTCCCTGGAACGAGCTTTTCAGGCCGCATCATTGGAAGACCCCGATCGTGGAAGCAGGGGGCTCTCCAAGATCACCCCCAAGAAGAAGAAGACGTCGTCTGGACCGATCCCTCAGGAGGCAGGTCCCTCAGGGCCCGTGCCTGCCCAGGGGGAACCTCCTTCCATCGCATAGGAAAGCGCGCCCGGCGCCCTCCTCAAGCAGGGCTCGGGGGCTCTCCCCTGGAGGGCCACCGACCTGGCTAAGGTCACGAGGGAGGCGCTTGGGCACCACGTGGAGGCGTGTTTCGAAGCACGTTTCCCTCAAGAAGGAGTAAGGCAAGAGTTAAGGCAAGAGGAGCCCGACCCTCAGGAGTTCGTCAGCAAGGTCATTCAAGAGCTAAAGGAGTCAAGAGTCATGAGAGGCGGCCGCCACCTACTAGCTGTGGCTCCCCATCCAGGCGAGGATGGTGGGCGGCGCGTCTGCGTCGACGTACCAGGCTCAATCGAGTCGCCACTCTGGAGCGCCTCTGGCCCTCGCGAGTGGGGCGCTGCGAAGGTCCACCCCACAGCTACGTTCGCATGCCTTACGGCTTGCCGAGCATGGCTGCCACGTACCAGCGCCTCATGAGGGGCATCATGGAAGCTCAAGAGGACATGCGTTCCGCAGCCCTGGCGGAGATGGAGATGGCCCGCGAGGAGCCACCAGCGCCTCTGGAGCCTCCCGAGGCCCCAAGGCCTGGGGGCTCGTGAGGATCGGCTTCTGCAGCCCACCGAGTCTGCTGCACCAACACTCATTCGTCCTCAACATCATCAGGTGACATCTTTTAAGTTTCCTTTCCGGCTGGGAGCGCCCCCCAGGGCTGCATCATTCCCAGGCCGCGCGGGTCCGTCCCTGCGGCATGTATCCCTTTTATTTTCATGTTGTTAGCTTACTCTGTTGGGGGCGCCCCTCGGGCTGCATCATCCCCAAGCCACTCGGGCCAGACCCATCGGCATGTATCCCTTTCGCATTTATTTCCGGCCATGCATTCAATCCACTCCTTCGCGGCTAATGCGTTTGACCTAGTTGCCCATTCAACTGACGCCAACTGACGGAGCTGCTCCCAAAACGGCACGACGCTTGCGCATGGGTCCATCCCTGCAACGCTGACAAACCTGAGTGACTAAGCTCTGGCCGCGGCAGCCCCGCACTGCGCCACCTCGTCAAGCCTTCAGCGCCTCACCACCCCTCGGAAGCAACCAACGGCTGACTGTCAATTGCCATGGCAACCCCTCATTCTTTCTATGATGATCTGCAGGATCCCCTATAGGAGCTGCGTCAGGTGAGGCCCTTGCGGAGCCTCCTTCACTCTCAACCGCGTGAACCGCTTGCACGTTAAAGGGGGGTGCCTGAGCATCACGACTTAGGGCTCCTACTGGCTCTCCAGCCCTCACCCTCTGGCCTTGACCACGGCATCGCGACCTGGCATACCAGCGACGGTTGAGACTCGCTCGAGGGCCGAGACCCGAGGACGTAGAGCAGAAAGGGGAGCAAAGGTGAGAGGGGAGGGACACGCGAGGACCTCGCCGAGCAACCTCACGCCTGCCGATGCACGGACCCGGCGACACACCAGGGAGCGGTCCCTGATTCTCGAGATAAGTCACTACCCAAAAGTACCAGCTACCGTGGCACTGTCCCCGCACCTAATGCAATCCCGTGTTAGCAACGCCGCTCTCCTTTCTCACCGAACGATGGCTGCTTGAGCGCCAAGGGGGACCTCCTGAGCACCGCGACTCAGGTGCTCTTACCGGACCTCGGGTCGCTCACCTCCTGGCCTTGACCACGGCATCGCGACCTGGCATACCAGCGACGGCTGAAGCCGCCTTGGGACTGGGACCCGTCGGCGCAGAGCACCAAGCGCTCGTGAGGTTCGAAAGGAAGGACTGAGCTAAGACGGAATGAGCAACTCGCACAATTCTATGACAAGGGTTGTATTAATAAACAGGATCACAGACACCTTACAAGCCCCCGCGGGGTGCGGCTTTGATTCCTCGCAGGGAACCGATCCTAGAGGGACGCTAACTACACGCGCCCCTGCAAAAGACGCCATCATCAACAGTGGGCCGTCAAGCACCGGCGCCAACCCCATCCAGATCAGAGTCGGCGACGACCAGGCGAGCCCGCCCTGCTCCAGGAGCGGCGCCGGCTCGGGGGCTCGTAGCTGTCGTCGCTCGTCTCCGGAGTCACGAAGAGTTCACCGGAGTCACTGGATCCTCCGACGCCTCCGTCGCCCGAGGAGCCGCCAAGGGGGCGGTCGGCGGGCCCGGTCCTCGCCGTGGCAGGGTCTCGACCACCTCTCCTAGGGCAACACTCCAGCCGGCGCCCGTTCGCGTCAAAGACCTTGAAGGACATCACTGAGGCACCGTCGTACTCCAAGTGGATCACGAGGGCGCCTCTTGTCCTGCAAACCCGGGCGATTTCACCCCAGCCTCGAGTCATGAAGACCTCGCCCGGGGTGACGACTGCGACCTCCGCCTCGGTCGCAAGGGTGCTGCAGCCGGCGTGCTGCAGCCACAGTTCCAAGAGTTCCCCCCGTGGGATGATGGAGGCGAAGAAGGGAGGAAGGCAAATCCAAGACTGAGGAGGCATGGCGGCGTGGAGCATGAACTCTCCGGAGGAGCCCTCGGTGTGGACCCCAGGGGGACGACCCACACCTTCGTGACCCGTCGGCGCCGACGACGGCGCCGCCCGTGGTGATCGGCATCCACCCCGTCAGAGCCCTCAATTTGGGCATACAAGGGGAGCGGGAACCCTGGTGGTGCCCGCTCGCCCCAGGGCCTCGACACCACCTGAAGAGTCCCCTCGTCCCGACGGCGGAGGGCGAGCCGTTTCTACGGCGGGAGCGGGTCTGGTTCCTCTCGGGGGGCCTTTCCCTTCTCTGCTGCAGAGAACCGATGGATCGGAGCCATCGCAGCAAGACAGAGCAAGGATCGGGAAGAAGATGTAACGCCCCCGATGCGGCTATATCTCCCACGTGTCGAAGCACGACTTAGAGGCATAACCGCATTGAAAGCAATGTCGCAAGTGAGGTAATCTTCACACAACCCATGTAATACATAAGGGAAAGAGATACAAAGTTGGCTTACAGTCGCCACTTCACACAATACATAAATAAACATACATCATCCAGATTACACTCAAGGTCCGGCTACGGAACCAAAATGAAAGAAGACTACCCCAAATGCTACACAGATCCACGAATCACCCCAACTGGGCTCCACTACTGATCATCAGGAAAAGACACATAGTAACGGCCACGTTCCTCGTCGAACTCCCACGTGAGCTCGATTGCGTCATCTGCACTGGCATCGTTGGTACCTGCAACTGTTTATGTAGAATCTGTGAGTCACGGGGACTCAGCAATCTCACACCCACGAGATCAAGACTATTTAAGCTTATGGGTAGGATAGGGTTGTGAGGTGGAGCTGCAGCAAGCGACTAGCATATATGGTGGCTAACAACGCAAAAGAGAGCGAGAAGAGAAGCAAAGCACGGTCGTGAAGCTAGAAGTGACCAAGAAGTGGTCCTAGAACAACCTACGTCAAACATAACTCCAACACCGTGTTCACTTCCCGGACCCCGCCGAGAAGAGACCATCACGGTTACACACGCGGTTGATATGTTTTAATTAAGGTCAACTTCGGGTTTTCTACAACCGGACATCAACAAATTCCCATCTGCCTCATAACCGCGGGCACGGCTTTCGAAAGATAATACCCTGCAGGGGTGTCCCAACTTAGCCCATTATAAGCTCTCACGGTCAACGAAGGATATTCCTTCTACCGGGAAGACCCGATCAGTCTCGGAATCCCGGACTACAAGACATTTCGACAGTAATAAAACAAATCCTGCAAAGCCGCCCGATTGTGCCGACAAATCCTGATAGGAGCTGCACATATCTCGGTCTTAGGGCACATCCGGATGAACACCACGTACAGCTAAAACCAAGTCTCAAGTTGCCCCGAGGTGGCGCTGCAAAGGGCTCTAGTTTGGACCAGCAATCGAAGGAGAACTGGCCCGGGGGGGTTAAAATAAAGATGACCCTTGAGTCTGCAGAACCCAAGGGGAAAAGGCTTAGGTGGCAAATGGTAAAACCAATGTTGGGCCTTGCTGGAGGAGTCTTATTCAAAGCAAACTGTCAAGGGGGTCCCATAAATCACCCAACCGTGTAAGGAACGCAAAATCAAGGAACATAACACCGATATGACGGAAACTAGGGTGGCAAGAGTGGAACAAAACACCAGGCATAAGGCCGAGCCTTCCACCCTTCACCAGGTATATAGATGCATTAATATTATAAGAGATATTGTGATATCCCAACAAGTAAACATGTTCCAACAAGGAACAACATCTCCATGTTCCAACAAGGAACAAACTTCATCTTCACCTACAACTAGCAACGCTATAAGAGGGGCTGAGCAAAGCGGTAACATAGCCAATCAACGGTTTGCTAGGACATGGATGGTTAGAGGCTGACAAGGCAATATGGGTGGCATGATATAGCAAGTGGTAGGTATCGCAGCATAGGCATAGCAAAAGAGCGAGCAACTAGCAAGCAAAGATAGAAGTGATTTCGAGGGTATGGTCATCTTGCCTGCAAGGTTCTCAGAGTTGTCGAAAGCTTGGTCCTCGTAAGCGTTCTCAACAGGTTCCTCGTTCACGTACTCATCTCCCGGCTCTACCCAAAACAAGAGCACAAGCAAAAGGAACAACTATCAACCACGATGCAATGCACAAACAATATGATGCAAAACATGGCATGATATGCGAGATGTGATATGCAATGCTTATGCGTGCTCCGGAAGGACAAGGATGAACAAGGCATAATCTTGGCAAACCAAGTATGCCGCTGGAAAGATGAGGTGATTTAGGTTGAAATCGACATAAAGATCACCGGAATCGGATGCACGGTTTGCAAATGACAAGCAAAACAAGAATGACAATAATCTGCTATTAACAGCATGATGCTAATTAGCAAGCAACAAGAAATTAAGCTACTGCACCCAAACATATCAACAAAGCATATGTCAGTAATCTACTCAAGATGCTTGACAAAAGGTGAACACTGAGCTACGGCTAAATCACACCAAAACAGGTTCAAACAAGCATGGCAAAAGTGCAAAAGATAAGAGGTTCACAGACACAGTGAAAATAACAAAATGCCAGAAATTAACATCAGGATGACATGTTTAGAGCAAGAAAACAACATGCTACAGGAACAGGACATAGCAAAATAAGGCATGGCATGAATCTACCCAAAGCACTTAACAAAAGTCCCTTACTGACCATGAGCCAAAAAGGATCAGAAAATACAATAACACCCATGTCAATTAAGCAACTTTTGTTTCAAGTTTCAGACTTGGCAGAAAACTGGACATGTCAAAAACAGATAACAAGTAGGCATGTTCGTGAGCTCGATGCACTCACTACAGAGCATTGCATGATAAACTAAGCATACATACATCAATAAGACATGGCATAGAATCTAGAAATGGCAAGAATAACATCATAGCATGCAAGGATCAACTACACCAAGCTTGGCAAAATCGAATAACATGTAAACAATCTGCCAGGAAACATTTTATAGCAAAAGTAGAGCTCGATTGACTCGAACTATGTCACTCCATATTACAAACAAAGGCATGGATGGATAGAGCAAATCCATATGCTCAAAACACTCTTACTGAACATGCTCAAAAGAGGCATAGATCTCTCTGAAACAACATTAACACATGGCATAAAAATAGCAGCAGAACATGACTTAGTGAAAATACTGTCTCTGAAATCAGCAACATTATGTACCCTAGTTTGCATGCTTGTTCTAGTCACCACAAAGATCACAAAAATACATGGCATACACCACTGGAAATATAGCATGGCATATTTCAAAACACATGTAGGACTCAACTTCATAAGATGCACACATCAATCATGGCAAAAATGACAAAAGTGCATGTTCTGATAACAGATCTGAAACTAACATCACATAGCCCTCTTCTAACAGCATTTCGGGCATCAAGGTGAACTAAAATGAGAATGACGCAATGGAATGAAATGATGTACCCATCGAGGCGAACAATTTAATATGCTATACGCCCAAAACGAAGCAACGGATGCACACTTATGAGGCGATGAACATGCAACAAAAAATATCCGCAGAGAAAGACAGCCGAAATTTCACCTAGGGTTTGACGGCGCGGGTCCCGAGGCGGGCGGCGGATCTGGCCGGAGACGCGGGCCGCGGCGGCCGGAGCAAGGAGGAGGAGGACGCCGGCGGGCGGGGATGCGGGATCCGGTGACGGGGGAGGACGGCGGCGAGGTCGGCGACGGCGGGGCCGGCGCCGGGCGGCGGCGGGGTCGGCGACGCGGGCCGGCGCCGGGCGGCGGCGGAGTCGGCGTCGGCGGGGCCGGCGCCGGGCGGCGGCGCAGAGGCGGGAGGCGGGCGGCGCGAGCGCCTAGCGGCGGCGCGGGGCGACCCGAGGGGCGTGGGGCGCTCGGGCCCGCGGGGGCTCGCGGCGGGCCGAGCGGGCCGGCGCGGTAGGAGGTGGCGGCGGGCCACGTGGCGCCCTCCCGTTGGCTGCGGGGAGGCGGGCGGATGGTGTACGGCCGGATCCGGACACGTCCGGCGGCGGAGAGGGAGCGGGCTAGGGTTTAGGGGTGGATTCATCCGCAAATCTCGGGAGAGGGGCTATATTTATAGGTAGAGGGGGCTAGGAAGCTCCAAATGGAGTGCGGTTTTCGGCCACGTGATCGTGATCGAACGGCGATGGACATGGGAGTGTCTTAGATGGGTTATTGGACTGATTTCAAGGGGTTTTGGGCTGCAACACACACGAGGCCTTCACGGTTACCCGGTTAACCGTTGGAGTATCAAACGACCTCCGAATGACCCGAAACTTGACAGGCGGTCTACCGGTGCTATACCAAGGCCGCTTGACAAACCTCGGTCCATTCCGAGAAGGTTTAATACCCGCTCACGGAAAAAGGTAAAAGGGGACGCCGGGGAACATAGGAGCGCCGGATTGCAAAACGGACAACAGGGAAAATGCTCGGATTCATAAGACGAACACGTATGCAAAAGCGATGCACATGATGACATGATATGAAATGCATGACATGAACAAAATGCAAAATGACGGGAAACCAAACCACGGAGGGAATATCATATCATATTGCCGAAAATGGCAAGAGTTGGAGTTACAAATATGGCAAGTTACATCCGGGGTGTTACAGAAGGAGAAGCCAGGAGGGATGGACTGGAAGGGCGCATGTCGTTCCGTACTTATAGCCAGCGAAGGCCAACCATCGGCCTCCATGATCTCAGGTAATCATGACCTGTTTTGCATGTAGGGACTTGTCCAATCCGTGCAGATGCCGAGGAGTCGTGGGGAAGCGGAGACGCCCACGTCCCATCAACCGCCACGCGGCGCCCAAGGCCGCAGGCTGTTAGGGCCCGCTGTGCTTCGCCCTTGCCCTTTCGCCTCCCTGCATGGCCAAGCCCGGGTACGCCTTGGGCCCGGGGCCTACTGTCGGCGTTCTGGGAACGGGGGTCCCCATACTTGCCTGCCTGCGGCCTGCAGCGTGGCTCAAAGGGGGGCCTAGCACGGCCCATCTTCATCAACACAGACCCAAAACCCTCGCGAGGGGCCAAGCTTCGCGGGGCGGACAACACGGAGCTTCCTTAGGCACGGCCTCGTCAGGCTGGCTCACGAGGAGGAGGAGAGATCAAGGCGGGGTACCTCACGAGGTGCCCATGACGCAAGCCATGACGACCAAGGGCGCCAGGCGGGCGCCAGCCTGCGCAGTGTCCTCCCTTTCCTCTTTGGTGCAAAGGGAGCAAGCGCAGGCGGGAGGATCAAGCAAAGGCACCTATTTCGGTGCAACGAGACCAAGACCAGCTCCGCGACAAGGAGGAACTCACTGTGGATCCCAAGCCAGCGTCATCACCAGAGCCTTTGGCAGGCGAGGACCAACTTTAGTCAGGATAAGTGTACTAGATGTTCCCCTTCAAAATGGCCAATTGTTGGCGCCCTTCCCGCTCAGTATTTGGGAAGAGGCCCAGGGCCTTTGCCTATAAATAGGACTAGCCACCCCCAGGGTAGGGCATCCAGACATCTAGAGACGGAGAAATCCAATCAGTTAGGATTCAGAGAGAAAGGCGACTCAACTCCTCTAGAGACTCGCGATGCTGTTCTTCCTTGTATTGTTCGTCATCAGCCCAAGAGGCAATCCACACACCACCACACTGGAGTAGGGTATTACACCACATCGATGGCCCGAACCAGTATAAACTCTGTGTCTCTTGTGTTGTTCTTCTCATAGCTAGATCCTTGCGAGGCGGAGGGGTACAGGTAGGTAGGAAGCGTAATCTCCGCGCGCACTCCAGAGTTCGAACCTCAAGGGTCTGCCGAAACCTGAAATTCGATAGCCACCTTGGTGAGGACCTTGGTCACGACCCTCCGGCAAAGTCGTCGGGCCTCCTCGGCCAGTGTGGTCGTCCTGTTGGAGTGAAGATAGTCCAAGGCTCCGAGGACGCCCTCAAAGAACTGGGTCAGCTTGGCGTTGACGGTCCCACTGCGCTCAGGGGCGTACCTCACGTTTGGCATCCCCATGGTGGCCAATTGCAAGGTGACCCTGCCAGCGACGACCTCCAGATGGCTAATCCACCTGTTCTCGCCCACCACATATTCCTGGTGGGAGGCGGCCTCGTTCGCCCGCAGCTGCTTCTCCTCCTCCAGGCTCCTGGTGAAGGTCTCCTCCCGAGCCCTGCTCTCCGACGACAACTTCTCGAGATCCTCCAGCTTCAGCTTGAGGTCTCTGATGGAGTTCTACGCCTCGAAGAGCTCCCCAGCCCTGCTGATGACCGCTCCTTGTGCCTCTACCAAGGCGCGGTTGAGCGTGTTCTTCTCGCCGGACAGCTTGAGGGCCTGCTCCTTCAGCTCGTCCCCTATGCTTCTAGCTCCTTCACCTTGCCGGCGTGGGCCAGGGCTTGGGCATCGAGCGCCTCTCTGTGCCTCTGCTCCAGCTCATGAGTCAGTCGCGCGATAAGGGCCTCGAGCTCCCCCTCATTGCCGTAGATGGTTGCGGCAAGCTTCGCCTCACGCGCAGAGAGGTCCTCCTCCTGGGACTCCAAGGTGGCTTGATGCTGGTTCCGGACGGCTTCGGCCGCGGCAGCCAAGTTCACCGCCTTCTCCTGGGCCTTCTCGATGTTGGCCATCTTCAGGGAGAGCTCCACAGCGCGCTGGGCCAATTTGTCCTAAAAGGCGCTCTGCTCCTCGCGAGTCTGGTGGAACCAGGCCTGCGTCTTGGCAACGCGCGCCTTGAAGTCCACCTCCACGTTGTCCACCGTTGCCATCCTGGACTTGACCTTGTCCTAACGGGCACGGTAGAGCACTTGGAGCTTCCGGAAATTGGCCCCCATGGCGCGGAAGAGCTGCTCTTCTAGAGAACCATCGCCGCCAATGCCCGGCGCGTCGACAACCTCGAGCCCGGTGGAGGCAAGCACCTCGCCGTCAAAAACTTCCCCTTCGGCGGGCGCTCGGCTTGACGCCCCTGGGAGGTGGACGACAAGATCATCGCCCACCTTCAAGTACCTGCCGGGGGCCGAGGTTGAGGAGGAGGGAGGCTGATCCTCCATCAGCTCTTCCTCGGTGGAGGCCTTGTCGGCCTCCCCGGTAGGTCCACCACTGGCGCCCTCGGCGGAAGCCTCGCCGGTAGCCTTGGTGGCCCCCGCAGCGGCATCCTCGGCAGCACCCTCGGCGGCCTCATCAGCGGCGGCCTCGTCAGCATCCTTGGCAGCCTCCTCGGCGGCAATTCTGTCGGCCTCAGCCGCGGCCTCTTTGGCAATGTCTCCGACAATAGTGTCCACGTCCTTCATGTCTGTTGAAGGAGGGCCTGGGCAGCAACGGGAGCAATGAAGCCAAGAAAATAATAAGGGAAAAACATAGACGAAGCTCAGGCGACTCACCACTGCCAGGCTATGAAGCAGGAGTCTCCTCTCCACCAGCATTTGGCGCCATGGTAGAGCCACCAGCGCCAAAGTTCCCCTCTTCCTCCATGGGTGTGGACTCCGTGCCTGATGCCCTTGCCGGGGACACCCCCCGCGGCGGCGTAGTCGATGGGGGTGGTGTGTTAGGAGTAGCCCTCTGTGGCTCCTCCTGCTGCCGCTCCCCTCCTACAAACCCGGCAAGGTCAGCGTCATAGCATCGAGCGCCTGCCGCATGTCGAGTAAGAAGAGGGTGACGAACTTACGCTGGGGGCTACACTGGGGGCTGCTGTCCGGGCTGATCAGCACCACCAGCGGTGTCTTTGAAGCCCCAGCCGGGGACTGGCCGCTCGCCGAGGTCCTCGCCCTCTTCGCCCTCTGGGCCAACGTCTCTGCATCCCTACAAAAGCAAAAATGGATCAAGACAAGCGACCCAATTCAGGGAAATGGAAATGACAGTAAGGAGCGGAGTACTTACTTGTCATCCGTCTCCTCCTCTTCCGCCAGTCTCCTTTTCCTCTCCGGGCTGAGAGGCCCGAGATCAAAAGGGAGCTCCGCGTCATCATCCGAGTCGACGCCTGCCGAAGGAGGCGAAGAAGGCGGCGGGGTCTGTGTGCGCCCAGATGAGGAGGGTGCTGTCGCCTTCTTCTTCTTCTCAGCAGCCTTCGTCATCCTCTTCGCTGCCGAGGCCCTCGTGTGACGCCCGGACCCTTTCAGGGTCAATTGAGGCCACGTGGCCCTGCCAGGCCGAACCGGCTTGCCGGAGCCAGCCCGCCGCAGGACTCGCCCTCTTCCCCTGGCTGGCGTCGAGCCCGCCGCCACACCCTCCTCCGACGACGACTCGTCGGCCGCATCCTCGACGAGCGGAGCTCCAGTGTCGGCGCTGCTGGCCTCCCTAGTGGCCGCCGCCCACAGGGTGAACTGCTCCTCCTCCGCGGCCGCAGCGACCTCGTCCTCCACACCCCCGGTGCTGCCGGCCTCAAGGGCAAGCTATGCCTCCCTCGACCTGGTGGCGTTGTAGTCCAGCTCTGCCTGGGTGGTGTCCATGACAAGCCGCCGCTCGGCGTCAGCATTGACGTACACCTCAATCAAGGTGTCGAAGAATTGTTGCACATCTGCGGCCGTCGGCTCCCTCTAGCTCGGGACGGGGCCATGCACGTTGCAGTCCGGCATCATGGCAATGATCTCGGACCGGCGTGAATTATTGCACAACGGGACCACCCCCACTGGCAACTTGAAGAGCAGCCCCTTGACGGTCTTGCCGGCCTTTACGGCAGCCCTTGCGGCCTGGCCGGTCAGCTCGACCTCGCCGTCGCGATCCACATCCAGCTGAAAGAGCCGCTGGCAGAAGTGGGCATGTGCCATCACCGTGAAGTTGTGGTCGAGGCTAGGGCGGAGCCGCATAATGTCCGTTGGATTCATGAAAAGCCAGGCTGGCCTCCCCTTATTGTGCAACGGGGCGATCCGGCGGTGAATGAAGTCCGCCCCGATCATCTCGACGGTGAGCCCAGCCCGGGTCAGCCGAAGAATCCTGGTGGTGGCGACGGTAATCCTCCCGTCGGCGGCGTCGACATCACCCCAATCGCTGCCGCGGACCGGCGGCACTCGGCGGACCTTGCAAAATTCCGGCGGGTCTTCGTCCTCGATCCAGCACCACCGGTCACGCCGTTCCTCCCACCTCTCCTTCACGGCATCGTCCGGGTACGCCCCCTTGGATCTTGGGATCCAGGTGACGCAACCAAAGATGGCACCGCCCGTCTGGATTCGAGGATAGAAATAATGGCGGAAGAGCGTCGTGTTGGGCTGCAACCCGGCGAAGCCCTCGCAGAGGTGCGCAAAGAAAGACATGCACGCCACCGCATTCGGAGTAAAATCCAAGAGGCGAAACCCGAAGGTGTGCATAATGTCGTAGAAGAAATCGGAGAAAGGGGGGCATAACCCGCAAGAAAAGTATCAACAAAGAAGGAGTACCGATTTGGGGCAGGATCGGCGCAAGCGGCAGGAATGACGCGCGTCGCTGGGTGTCCTGAATTCTCTCCCCCCGTCTTCACTCCCCACAGGGGCTTGAAGGAGGCCCGGAGCTCATGAACATCAACCGTCGAGGGGAAGAAGAAGGCGGACTTCGTCCGGTCCCCCAACAGCGCGCTCTCCGATGGCTCCACGGTCTCGGAGCCCATAGCCACCCCCTTGCCCTTGGTGGACTTGGGCGCCATGGCGGCCGAGAAGTCTAGAGGCTTGAGGAAGGGGGTGGCAAAGCAGCGACGGCAGGCGACAACGAAAGCTTGCAAGGGAAGGAAGAGAGGGAACGGCGACTCTGAGATTGGAAAAGGCACGAGGGAAGAGGAGAAAGTGAGCAGCGCGCCCGCCGTTATTCCCTCTTATGGGGGAAAACGCGGGCCGCCTCCTTTCACATTAACTGCGATGTGACGCATGCCCGCGGGAAGCAACCCCACGCATGCCGCCCATGTCACACACGCCTCCCCACGCCGCGCCACGCGCGGGAAGCGTGGGAGGCGCCGCGCGCGAAGGAACTTACTGCGGTAAAAACTGCCCCGCCTGCCCGCGCACCATTTTTTGGGCCTAGCCCAACAACGCGTTGCGCTTATGTGTAGCCTAGGCCCGGGGGCTCCTGTCGGTGTACAAAAAGGGGGGGTACAATTTTTGTACCCCTATAACTATGCACGGGCAGTCAAAGCCACGGGCACCGCCACACCGAGCACGGCGAGGGAGGTGAGCCAAGGTAAGGCCGGAGCTCAAGAGGAACAGAACGACGCCAAGACCAAGACCACAAAGAGCAAAGGGGACGAAGCGGACTCCCCCGGCAAGATCCTTGCCGGGGGCAGTTCTAGCAAACCCAGCAAGACCCATGCCGTGGCAGCTCGCCCCCCACCTACGGAGCGAATCACCCTTGAGTCCACTGCCCCCATGGGGCAAGGATTCGGGAGACATCCCCGTGGTGGCATGCAGATCTTTGTGAAGACATTCAAGATCAGATACACACTTTAGAAGATGATGATCCTTGGCGGGATCCCAGCCAAGGAGGACCACAAGGCCCCGGCAAGAGCCTTGCCGGGGATGACAGCAGGCGCCACGGCAAGACCCTTGCCGGGGCCGCGGCAAGACCATTGTCGGGGCCGCGGCAAGGCCCTTGCCATGAACCCCCATGGGGCCACCATCAGGCCTATGCCAATCAAGCCTCCACCATCGTTCGCATGCAGCTGCCGACCCAACCAGGTGGGCAGGCACCTGCGTGGAGGCAAGCAGATCTTCGTGGAGACCCATCACTGCGCCACCTCAGCTGCCTGCCTGCCTACATGGCACCGCTGGCCACGGCGCGTGTCGACGCGAGAGGGAGCGGCGACGGACGAGACATGGCTCTCCCCCGTCCCCGATAAAGCAAAGACACCTAAGCAAGACGCATTAAATGCGCTTTGTCATGTAATGCGAGGGATAACCTCGCATCACTGTATCCCTTCCACCTCCTGTCTGCCACTGTGGCAACCCCTTTCCCTATAAAAGGAGGCCCAAGGCGACCAGGAAGAGGATTCAGCTTTTTGGAGCTCCTCACGCCCCATAGCTAGCTCAAGAACACAGATATACAATCCACCAAAGCAGGAGAAGGGTTTTACGCATCCTTGCGGCCCGAACCTGGGTAAAGGAACCGTGTGCTATCTGTTTCATCCGCTCTTCTCATGACCCCGCGCCCCGCAACCGTAGTAGGGATTCTTGTGATCCCATAGGTATCGTTCCACACCGACACACTTGGACTCAAAAACTTCTTCCTCTATACCGTCTAACAGGCTGCCTAGCTTACAATCCTGCTGGGAATATTTGGCGGCTACCTTTACTTGGTCATATACTAAACTAACTGGGCCCGACTCGTGCCATATGATTCGGATCAAGCTTGGTGTACCGTGTCTTCACCATGGCCCAGGCCTCTCGCGCACCTTCTCGACAGGCTAATATCTTCCATAATCGAATATGCCGCCGCGCTCCTTTGAATAGCTCCACGAGCTCCGCCATACTTCCTGGTGTCGGTGTCAAAACCGGCGGATCTTGGGTAGGGGGTCCCGAACTGTGCGTCTAAGGCAGATGGTAACAGGAGGTGGGGGACACAATGTTTACCCAGGTTCGGGCCCTCTCGATGGAGGTAATACCCTACTTCCTGCTTGATTGATCTTGATGATATGAGTATTACAAGAGTTGATCTACCACGAGATCATAGAGGCTAAACCCTAGAAGCTAGCCAATGATTATGATTGTTGTTGTCCTACGGACTAAACCCTCTGGTTTATATAGACATCGGAGGGGCTAGGGTTACACAGAGTCGGTTACAAGGGAGGAGATCTACAGATCCGATTTGCCAAGGTTGCCTTCCACGCCAAGGAGAGTCCCATCCGTACACGGGACGAAGTCTTCAATCTTGTATCTTCATAGTCCAATAGTCCGGCCAAAGGATATAGTCCGGCTGTCCAAGGACCCCCTAATCTAGGACTCCCTCACCTGGAGGGGAGGCGGATGGCCATAAAGCCTTGGCAACATTCCGCATTGCTTGACAAACTCGCTCGTGCATTTGGGACAGCTCTTGTAGCAGGTCGCCTTGAGATCCGAACATTTCCTCTTCAGGACGGCCAGTCAGCATACCTGCAGACATAAATCTATCAGTTCCTGCCCTCGCCGAATTATAGGGAGGAAAGTTCGGAAAAGCATATGAATATGCCGCCTCGTAGTCTCTTATTCTCCTTCACGGAGTCGGCCAGCTGGGCTTGCATGTCTTTTAGTTCTTCGCCCAGCAAGGTGTTGGAATCCTGCAGCTTATTTTTATCATCCCTAACCCGTGTCAGCACATGCTTACCCACGGTTAGTTGCCTTTTGGCCTCTTATTCACCCGCTTGTGTGACTTTCAGGGCCTCCCTCAGCTGATCCGACGATCCTACCATGGGGAATACAGAAAGTATTAATATTGCTGGTATATCATTATATTTTCTCGATGGAGGGGAACATTACCAGGCGATGCCTCTTTGGATTTCTCCAGTTCGGCGGTAGCAGCAGCTAGCTGGGTCCGACACTTTTCCAGCTCTTGAGACAAAAATTTCTTGCATGGGACCTAAGCATGCACCCAAGGACACAGATTTAATTTTTCAACCAATTTATATGCACTAGAGCATATGCATGTAGTTCAAATTTGAATTATGCACATAAATGCATTGAAAACTCAGTTAATGCATAAAAATGTCCAAATGAACCCCGAAAAATTACAAAAATTCACACAACACTCCAGTTGTTCTATGTTGACACGAGAAAAAAATTTGAAAGCAATAAGAGGCAATGGATATCGTTTCGTCCCCAAAGGTGGGACGTTCCCTACCGAAAACCATCATGCTTGTGTTGAGAAGCTCCGGTTTGTGAGAAGCATATACCCAAACCTGCCCCAAATGGGACAAAATTTGTACCACGGCATGTTGATGCCGCTCCATGATAGCATGCCAAGTTTCATGAATTTCAGATGAGTTTTCGATTTACTAGAATTTAAAAACCAGGCATCTCAATGTTTTGTCGGCAATCAAAGGTACCCTGGTGTTTGAAATTCATTCCCATTTCTTGCATGGGACCTAAGCATGCATCCAAGGACACATATTTGATTTTTCAACCAATTTATATGCACTGGAGCATGTGCATGTAGTTCAAATTTGAATCATGCACATAAATTCATTGAAAACTCAGTTAATGCATAAAAATATCCAAACGAACCCCGAAAAATCACAAAAATCCACACAACACTCCAGTTGTTCTATGTTGACATGAGAAACAAATTTGAAAGCAATAAGAGGCAATGTATATCGTTTCGTCCCCAAAGGTGGGACGTTCCCTACCGAAAATCATCATGCTTGCTGTGAGAAGCTCCGGTTTGTGACAAACATATACCCTAACCTGCCCCAAATGGGTCAAAATTTGTACCATGGCATGTTGATGCCGCTCCATGATAGCATGCCAAGTTCCATGAATTTCAGACGAGTTTTGGATTTACTGTAATTTAAAAACCAGGCATCTCAATGTTTTGTCGGCAATCAACGGTGCCCTGGTATTCGAAATTCATTCCCATTTCTTGCATGGGACCTAAGCATGCACCCAAGGACACAGGTTTGATTTTTCAATCAATTTATATGCACTGGAGCATGTGCATGTAGTTCAGATTTAATTATGCACATAAATGCATTGAAAACTCAATTAATGCATAAAAATGTCCAAACGAACCCCGAAAAATCACAAGAATTCACACAACACTCCAGTTGTTCTATGTTGACACGAGAAAAAAAATTGAAAGCAATAAGAGGCAATGGATATCATTCCGTCCCCAAACGTGGGACGTTCCCTACCGAAAACAATCATGCTTGTTGTAAGGAGCTCCGGTTTGTGTGAAGCATATACCCAAACCTGCCCCAAATGGGACAAAATGTGTACCACGGCATGTTGATGCCGCTCCATGATATCATGCCAACTTTCATGAATTTCAGACGAGTTTTGGATCTACTAGAATTTAAAAACCAGGCATCTCAATGTTTTGCCGGCAATCAATGGTGCCCTGGTGTTTGAAATTCATGCCCATTTCTTGCATGGGACATGAGCATGCACCCAAGGACACAGATTTGATTTTTCAACCAATTTATATGCACTGGAGCATGTGCATGTAGTTCAAATTTCAATTATGCACATAAATGCATTGAAAACTCAGTTAATGCATACAAATTTCCAAACGAACCCCAAAAAATCACAAAAATTAACATAACACTCCAGTTGTTCTATGTTGACACGAGAAATAAAATTAAAAGCAATAAGAGGCAATGGATATCGTTTCGTCCCCAAACGTGGGACGTTCCCTACCGAAAACCATCGTGCTTATTGTGAGAAGCATATACCCAAACCTGCCCCAAATGGGACAAAATTTGTACCATGGCATGTTGATGCCGCTCCATGATAGTATGCCGAGTTTCATGAATTTCAGACGAGTTTTGGAATTACTAGAATTTAAAAACCAGGCATCTCAATGTTTTGCCGGTAATCAACGGTGCCCTGGTGTTCGAAATTCATTCCCATTTCTTGCACGGGACCTAAGCATGCACCCTAGGACATAGATTAGATTTTTCAACCAATTTATATGCACTGGAGCATGTGCATGTAGTTCAAATTCGAATTATGCACATAAATGCATTGAAAACTCAGTTAATGCATAAAAATGTCCAAACGAACCCCAAAAAATGACAAAAATTCACATAACACTCTTGTATCTATGTTGACACGAGAAAAAAAATTGAAAGCAATAAGAGGCAATGGATATCGTTTCGTCCCCAAAGGTGGGATGTTCCCTACCGAGAACCATCATGCTTGTTGTGAGAAGCTCCGGTTTGTGAGAAGCATATACCCAAACCTGCCCCAAATGGGACAAAAATTTACCACGGCATGTTGATGCTGCTACATGATATCATGCAAAGTTTCATGAATTTTAGACGAGTTTTGGACTTACTAGAATTTAAAAACCAGGTATCTCAATGTTTGCAGCCAAGTGACGGTGGCAGGGTGTTTGAAATTCATTCCCGTTTCTTGCATGGGACCTAAGTGTGCAACCAAGGACACATATTTGATTTTTCAATAAGTTTATATGCACTGGAGCATGTGCATGTAGTTCAAATTCCAATTATGCACACAAAATGCCTGGAAAACCCAGTTAATGTATAAAAATGTACAAACGAACCCTGAATAATTCCAATTTTTTTGATGACACACCTATAGTTGCATGTTCACTGCAGATAAAAGTTCTAAGAATTCAAACACCATCCTTTGTAGCTGTGACCCCATTACGTAATTCAAATGATCAAGATGATAAATCAAGTAGATCGCACACAGTTTATTATCACCAATCGTGTGAGATGCGGCACAAAATATCTTGGAGCATCGTCGGTGTATAGTACGCCCATGCCTTACGAGAGAAGCTGCGTCGGCTACAGTACACAGCCGGCGTGTCAAGCACACTAGCTAGCTCACTCCCCAAATATCATTTCACTGTTCATTCATCGCTGGTGAAAGATGGGGACGTGGACCCACGTCCCCAGGGAAACTTTGGCGGCCCACTCTGTCTAGAGCGCGGCCGCAGCCGCCAGACGCGTGCTAACAAGCTTCGTGAGGGCGACCACAGTCTGCGTCCGGGCAGCCAAGGTAGCCCAAACGACCGTTGTTGCTTCTCAGGCAGCGGCAGCATCATCTGCCTCGGGGATAGCAACTGGCGAGAGCGGGACAGCAGCTGTCCGTTCCGCAGCGGCGGCCTTATCCCTGCTGGAGGCCGCCCACTACCATGTTGAGGCCGTCCACACCCAGGCCGTGGCGGTCACCGCACAAATTAAACGAAGCTTCTCCGACAACGGTCTGCAACCCACGGCCGAAGAGCTGGCTATCGCCGAGAGCGTTCGAGCAGCCACCCGTTCCTTCTTGGCATACCTTGCCACGACGGAGCCCGCTAGAGCCCACATGGCGTCCGCCCACGCCCAGCTCGTGACGGCCTTTTCCAAAGATATGGCGGACGTGGATGGTGAGATGCTTGCCGAGTATGGTGCAATTGATGCCATGGAGCCCGTTCCCCAGGAGACCGTCGGGCACGAGCTGGACATGGAGGCTGCGGCGGAGATCAACGAGCACCAGCCGAAGTAGTACTTTTTGTTCTGTTTAATTAATAGTGTCGGTCTTTAATTTGTTAGAGTAATTTTTAGGTCAGCTAGCTCTGTTTAATTGCTGAACTTGCCCGATTGAAAAGTTAGTCTCCTTTGTGTACCCAAATTATGCAATGACGTGGATGACCACTATAACCAGGGAAATTCGAACCAAAATTTTTGACGTTCAAACTCAACAGAAACGGGTTAAGCTATCTAAATCGTTTGTGATGTTCATACATTGTACATAGTTCTGAATAAGGGACAGTGTCTAATGACACTTTGCGCACCAGTTTTTTGGCTGAAGCAATTCCAAATTTTCGGCTTCCGTGGAAATATCTACCTCCCCGCCCCCTCCCCCTTACCAAAAGCCACATTTCCCCTCTTTTCGCATTCCTTTCCAAGTTGAAACCTTCACTCCTTGCTTGCAGCGCCGCCGCCTCCTCGCCGGCGACCCTCCTTCACGCTCCTCGGCCTCGCCTATCCAGGCAGGTAATCCACACCCGACCCCCATCCTCCTCCTCCTTCCACATCCTACATGCCCCTACCGCTGGCGCGAGCGCGACACCTTCCACCCAAATCACCGACCCCTCCACCAAATAAGTGCCGGCCTAAGCCATGGTGCACGCAGTATAGCCAGGACCTCAAGGAGCATTTGGCAGCGGAGAAGCAAATCGCGGCCGCATGCGCGGATGAGGTCGCGATGGCTGCCATTCGTGCCGACCCCCACATCTTGAAGGAGCACCTTGCCATTTGCTAGCTATGCCAGTTAAGCATGCTCGGTTTACTCGTTGCGTGTGCTGCTCCTACCTTTCCTTCACAAATTCTAGTGAATTGTGCTATCTAATTTTACCATGCAATCCGTTGCTCTAGGGTATATGTTCTATATGTCGTGCAGTGTGGTGCTCACTTATTAACTGTTTTGTTAATTAGTTGCCATCTTCAGTTAACTGTTTGGTTCAATTCTGCAAATGTGATGTTCAATTCTTCAAGCTGTAATTTTGTATTGTCTTCCATGTGAGAAATAAATCGAATTTCGTATTGTTCTGCATGTGAGGAATAAATCAAATTTGGCTGCACTTAATACATGAGAAACATATACAAGTGCTATATTTCCTAGTTCTTAATCATGCTTGGTTTGGGTAAATGGGTTTTCCCTGTGGCTTGAATTAATCTGATGAATCTGCAATGTGATTATTTTTCATCAAGATATTTTACTAATAGCATGCGAACCCTTACTTAACCTGATGACTAACTACCTTATATGTGTTGCAGGGAAACAATGGGAAGCACCGAGGTTTACAATCGAGGTTCAATTCTGCAATGTGATGTTCAATTGTTGTGGCTGCATTCTGTTATTGTATATGATACGTCTCCAACGTATCTACAATTTTTGATTCCTCCATGCTATATTATCTACTGTTTTGGACTATATTGGGCTTTATTTTCCACTTTTATATTATTTTTGGGACTAACCTATTAACCAGAGGCCCAGCCCAGAATTGATTTTTTTTGCCTATTTCAGAGTTTTGGAGAAACAGAATATCAAACGGAGTCCAAACGGAATGAAACCTTCGGGAACGTGATTTTCTCATCAGATAAGACCCAGGAGACTTGGACCCTCCGTCAAGAAAGCCACGAGGCGGTCACGAGGGTGGGGGCGCGCCCACCCCCTAGGGCACGCCCCCTGCCTCGTGGGCCCCTCGTAGCTCCACCGACGTACTTCTTCCTCCTATATATACCTACGTACCCCCAAACGATCTGGGACGGAGCCAAAAACCTAATTCCACCGTCGCAACCTTCTGTACCCACGAGATCCCATCTTGGCGCCTGTTCCGGAGCTCCGCTGGAGAGGGCCATCATCACGGAGGGCTTCTACATCATCCTAGCCCCTCCGATGAAGTGTGAGTAGTTAGGGTCCATAGTTATTAGCTAGATGGCTTCTTCTCTCTTTTTGGATCTCAATACAATGTTCTCCCCCTCTCTCTTGGAGATCTATTCGATGTAATCTTATTTTTGCGGTGTGTTTGGTGAGACCGATGAATTGTGGGTTTATGATCAAGTCTATCTATGAATAATATTTGAATCTTCTCTGAATTCTTTTATGTATGATTGGTTGTCTTTGCAAGTCTCTTCGAATTATCAGTTTGGTTTGGCCTACTAGATTGGTTTTTCTTGCCATGGAAGAAGTTCTTAGCTTTGGGTTCAATCTTGTGGTATCCTTTCCCAGTGACAGAAGGGGCAGCAAGGCACGTATTGTATTGTTGCCATCGAGGATAACAAGATGGAGTTTTTATCATATTGCATGAAACTATCCCTCTACATCATGTCATCTTGCTTAAGGCGTTACTCTATTTTTAACTTAATACTCTAGATGCATGCTGGATAGCGGTCGATGAGTGGAGTAATAGTAGTAGATGCAGGCAGGAGTCGGTCTACCTGTCTCGGACGTGATGCCTATATACATGATCATACCTAGATATTCTCATAACTATGCTCAATTATGTCAATTGCTCAACAGTAATTTGTTCACCCACCGTAGAATACTTATGCTCTTGAGAGAAGCCACTAGTGAAACCTATGGCCCCCGGGTCTATTCTCATCATATCAATCTCCATCTATTTAATCTTGCTTTGCTTTTTTACTTTGCCTTTTACTTTTCACTTTGCATCTCTATACCAAAAATACCAAAAATATTCTCTATCAAAGCTCCCTCCCTTAAGTGATCGTGAAGGGATTGACAACCCCTAATCACGTTAGTTGCGTTGAGCTATCGTTTTGTGCAGGTATGAGGGCCTTGCGTGTAGCCTCCTACTGGATTGATACCTTGGTTCTCAAAAACTTAGGGAAATACTTACGCTACTTTGCTGCATCATCATCTCCTCTTCGGGGAAATCCAACGCAGTGCTCAAGAGGTAGCAAGAAGAATTTCTAGCGCCGTTGCCGGGGAGGCTTACGCCAAGTCAAGTCAAGATTTGCTCTCCCATCAATGAGCAATTTCTGGCGCCGTTGCCAGGGAGTCTGCGCAAAAGTCAACATACCAAGTACCCATCACAATCCCTATCTCCCGCATTACATTAGTTTCCATTTGCCTCTCGTTTTCCTCTCCCCCACTTCACCCTTGCCGTTTTATTCGCCCTCTCTTTTCCGTTTGCCTTTTTCTCGCCCGTCTTTTGTTTGCTAGTGTGTTGGATTGCTTGTTTGTCGCGATGACTTAAGATAATACCAAATTGTGTGACTTCACCAATACCAACAATAATGATTTCCTTAGCACTCCGATTACTCCTCTTACCAATACTGAATCTTGTGAAATCAATACTGCTTTGTTGAATCTTGTTATGAAAGATCAATTCGCCGGCCTTCCTATTAAAGATGCTGCTACTCATCTGAATAGCTTCGTTGATTTATGTGATATGAAAAAGAAGAAAGATGTCGATAATGATCTTGTTAAATTGAAGCTATTTCATTTTTCGCTTAGAGATCGTGCTAAAGCTTGGTTTTCGTCTTTGCCTAAAAATAGTATTGATTCTTGGAACAAGTGCAAAGATGCTTTTATCTCTAAGTATTTTCCTCCCGCTAAGATCATCTCTCTTAGAAACGACATTATGAATTTTAAGCAACTTGATCATGAACATGTTGCACAATCTTGGGATAGAATGAAACTAATGATACGTAATTGTCCTACTCATAGTTTGAACCTGTGGATGATTATACAAAAAAATTATGCCAGATTGAATTTTGCTTCTAGAAATCTTTCAGATTCGGCCGCGGGAGGCACTTTTATGGAAATCACTTTAGGAGATGCTACTAAACTCCTAGATAATATTATGGTTAATTATTCTCAATGGCACACTGAAAGATCTACTAATAAAAAATGCATCCTATAGAAGAAATCAATGTTTTGAGTGGAAAGATGGATGAACTTATGAAATTATTTGCTACTAAGAGTGTTTCTTCTGATCCTTATGATATGCCTTGGTCTACTTTGGTTGAGAATAATAATGAATCTATGGATGTGAATTTTGGTGGTAGGAATAATTTTGGTAACAACGCGTATAGAGGGAATTTTAATCCTAGGCCTTATCCTAGTAATCTTTCTAATAATTATGGAAATTCCTACAACAACTCTTATGGAAATTTTAATAAGATGCCCTCTGAATTTGAGAGTAGTGTTAAAGAGTTTATGAATTCACAAAAGAATTTTAAATGCTTTGCTTGAAGAGAAATTGCTTAAAGTTGATGATTTGGCTAGGAATGTTGATATAATTTCTCTCGAGGTTGATTCTTTAAATCTTAGATCTACTCCTCCTAAGCATGATATCAATGAGTCTCTCAAAGCCATGAGAGTTTCCATTGATGAGTGCAAAGAAAGAACCGCTAAGATGCGTGCTTCCAAAGATGCCTTTATTAAAGCATGTTCTTCCAATCCCTATGAAAATCAAGATGAAGATATAAAAGTTATTGATGTGTCCCCCATTAAATCTTTGTTTTGCAATATAAATCTTGATGAAACTGAATATGATCTTCCTTTACCTAGAAGGCGTTACAAAAATTCGGAGTATTTAGATCTTGATGATGAAGTTGATGAAAGTGGGATTGAAAGAAATAAAAATCTAGATGTTGCTAAACCCACTATATTGGATCTCAAGGAATTTTATTATGAAAGTTGCTCTTTAATTGATTGTATTTCCTTGTTTCAATCCGTGCTAAATTCTCTTCATGCTTATAGTCAAAATAAAGCCTTTACCAAACATATCATTGATGCCTTGATGCAATCTTATGAAGAAAAACTTGAGTTGAAAGTTTCTATCCCTAGAAAGCTTTATGATGAGTGGGAACCTACTATTAAAATTAAAATTAAAGATTATGAGTTTTATGCTTTGTGTGATTTGGGTGCTAGTGTCTCCACTATTCCCAAAACTTTGTGTGATTTGCTAGATTTACATGATTTTGATGATTTCTCTCTAAACTTGCATCTTGCGGATTCCACTATTGAGAAACCTATGGGAAGAATTAATGATGTTCTTATTTCTGCAAATAGGAATTATGTGCTCGTAGATTTTATCGTTCTTGATATAGATTGCAATCCTTCTTGCCCTATTATTCTCGGTAGACCTTTCCTTAGAACGGTTGGTGCAATTATTTATATGAAGGAAGGGAATATTAGATTTCAATTTCCTTTAAAAAAGGGCATGGAACACTTCCCTAGAAATAAAATAAAATTTCCATATGAATCTATAATGAGAGCCACTTATGGATTGCCTACCAAAGATGGCAATACCTAGATCTATTCTCGCTTTTATGCCTAGCTAGGGGCGTTAAACGATAGCGCTTGTTGGGAGGCAACCCAATTTTATTTTTGTTTTTTTGTTTTTGCTTCTGTTTAGGAATAAATAATCCATCTACCTTCTGTTCAGATGTGGTTTGTGTTTTAATTAGTGTTTGTGCCAAGTTAGACCTATAGGATCTTCTTGGATGATAGTTATTTGATCTTGCTGTAATTTCCAGAATCTTTCTGTTCACGAAAACAATTGTTAAAAATCACCGGAACGTGATAAAATACTAATTCCAATTGTTGTAGATCAATAAAAAAATCTAGGTCTTTCAATTTTGGTAGATGTTTTGGAGTTCCATAAGTTTGCGTTAGTTACAGATTACTACAGACTGTTCTGTTTTTGTCAGATTCTGTTTTTCGTGTGTTGTTTGCTTATTTTGATGAATCTATGGCTAGTAAAATAGTTTATAATCCATAGAGAAGTTGGAATACAGTAGGTTTAGCACCAATATAAATAAAGAATGAGTTCATTACAGTACCTTGAAGTGGTCTTTTGTTTTCTTGCGCTAACAGAGCTCACGAGATTTCTATTGAGTTTTGTGTTGTGAAGTTTTCAAGTTTTGGGTGAAATCTTTTGATGGATTATGGAACAAGGAGTGGCAAGAGCCTAAGCTTGGGGATGCCCATGGCACCCCCAAGATAATCCAAGGACACCAAAAAGTCAAAGCTTGGGGATGCCCCGGAAGGCATCCCCTCTTTCGTCTACTTCCATCGGTAATTTTACTTGGAGCTATATTTTTATTCACCACATGATATGTGTTTTGCTTGGAGCGTCTTTGTCGGTGTACTAAAGTAGGGGTACCTTAGTACCCCGAACTTGTGCACGGGCAGTCGTAGCACCACGCGGCAAGGCTTGTCAGGCGATCGCCAAAACTCTCCATGGTCCCTTTTCGGGCCATCCAAGTACAAAGTATTCGAGCCAAGGCCCCGGCAGGAGGAGCTTGTCGGGAAGGCCACCCGAAGAGAGCAAGGCCCCGGCAAGAGGAGCTTGCCGGGGCGGCCGCTCGAAGCACAAGGCCCCGGCAAGAGGAGCTTGCCGGGAAGGCCGATCAGGGCACGACAAGAGACTTGCTGCGACGCGCCACGCGTCCCGGCAAGGACCGGTGAGCAACAAACTCCCGGGCGCGACAAGGCATCAACCGCGGCAAGGCGCTTGCCGTGGCAAGTCACCACCCCGCGCCTGCGTTCCAGCTCATCCACCCACGCGTCGCTCTGGGGCCATTCCAAGCGTACGTGGCGAGAGGCTGCGCAGCCAGGGGCATGCGGTGGCGAAGCAACGCTGATAGGGTAGCCGTCGTGGCAAACGGTGGCGTCCCTGACGGTCCCTTTTCTGCACTCTTTGGGCGACCTAGACGGGCATTTAATGCCCTTGTCCCCTGCCGTCAGAGTTAGGTATGATAGCACTGTGCAAACAGCTGTACCCAACAAAGCATTTTCCAGTTTTGCCCACGCCTACGTTGCCACCTGTGGGTAACCCCTTGCGCATATAAAAGGAGGCCCCATGCGCAACGTGAGGAGGAGGTGAGGAAGGAGGCCGCTCACACTCGGTCTGATCAGTTGCCTGAGTGTACTGTAGCACTCAGCGCTCCCGAACAAGAACACAATACAAACCACAAAGCAGCAGTAGGGTTTTACGCATCCGTGCGGCCCGAAGCTGGGTAAACCCCTTGTGTGCATCGCCTCGATCCACTCTTCGCGCGACCTCCGCCCCCCGCCGAACCAGAAAATGGGCTCGGTCCCCATAGGTGTTCGTGGAGGCAGATTCCCCCCGACATCTTTGGCGCGCCAGGTAGGGGGCGTCGAGGTTGTGTGAACCTGATCCAGCGTCTGCACAGGCTAGATCTCCATCGTCTTCATCGACATGCCACCGAAGAAGAAGGCTCCGGAGGTGGCTGGTCCGTCCGCGCCGAACCCACCGCCCTTGGAGCAAACGGGTGGTGGGGACGGCACCGGCGGCGGAACGGGCGTCCCCGAGCCAGCTCATGGTGCCACGGCGTCCGAACATGCACCACGCCCCTCTCAGGAGGCACGGGACCAGCAGCGTCGTGGCACTCACGGTACCATACGCTTGCTAGACCCAGATCGAGCTGGCGGATCCCAGGGTGCTCAAGGCCAGCATACACACCAACATGCTGGCGCAAGCGTGGCGCGACTGCCTGGTCCGGGTGCTGCTCCTTCTAACATAGTTAGAAGTTCGAGCACATCCCGCTCCACGCGCCGTTCGCCACCGCTGCCCGCCACTCCAGCAGAAGCTCTAGCACGAGCTCAACTGCTCCTAGACTACCCTCCAACGGCGGACAAGCTCGACGACTGGAGGGACACGATACAGAGTCTCATCGGCTTCGCTAACGGCGACACCCCGCGGCAGCATAGTGTGTCGCAGTCGCGGCAGGTCGGCCAGGCGAGAACCGATGGCGCCAAGACCGGTGGGGGTGCGACCACTGTGCATTCCCCGTCCCAAAGGCCAAGATCGCCGACTCGCCGGAACCATCACGACAACGACTCCACCGCGTCGTCAAATCCGCGAACTCGTCGCGATCAACGCCAAGTTCTTCACGAACGAGAGCAAGAGGACGCTCGTACTCGCATCGAGCGTCGGAGAGAAGCGCGGCGTCAATCAGACCAGCGCGCTGGGCCCTCTGTCGACATGCATGCGCCGGGGGGACCAGGCGACCTTCCGTACGCGGTAGGCTGCCCTGCGTTCACCCGTGAGCTGCGGCAAGTCCAGTAGCCCAGCACAAAGAATTTCAAGCCAGACGTACTAGAGAAGTACGACGGCAAGTCGCATCCGTCGGAGTTCCTCAGCATCTACACCATTGCGGTGCAGGCTGCTGGAGGGCGAGACGACAAGATCCTTGCCAACTACTTCCCACTGGTACTCAAATCCAACGTCAGATCCTGGCTCATGCACTTGCCGGATAACTCCATAACCTCTTGGACAGACTTGTGCCATCAGTTTGTTGGCGCCTTTACAGGCGGCCACAAACCCCATGGCCAAGCGAGCGACCTTCATCTGCTCGTCCAGAAGGAAGGGGAATCCTTGCGCAAGTTCATCCAGAGATTCAGCCGCGTGCACTACAACATCCCAGACGTCCACCCTGCCGCGGTCATCAGCGCGTTCCATCAGAACGTGCGTAACCGCAGGATGCGGGAGGAGATGGCGATGCGCAAGATCAAAAACGTCAGCGAGCTATATGCCCTGGCCGACAAGTGTACACGTGCTGAGGAAGGAAGGAAACTCCCCGGAGAGAACACTGGAGTAGGAGAATCTGACAGTGAGGATACCGCCCCGGCAAGGAAGAACCGGCGGCGGAGCAACAGGAAGAAGAAGAGCCAAGAAGTACTGGTTGTTGAGCAGTCCGGCGATGAAGGTGCCGCCAAGAAGGCCCAGGCTGGTAGCTCCGGCAAGGAGGTTGCCGGATGTGCCAACTACCAGGCTGTGGCGGTCGCGACAAGCGGGACGGCACCAACAAACAGTACTGCAAGATCCACCGCACCAAGGGCCATGACCTCCAGAGCTGCAAGCAGGTCGAGCGGCTCGTCGAGCTGCAAAAGGCCGAGTACGAGCGACGCGACAAGGAGAGAGCCCGGGGAGGTGGCGGAGGATCCGGCACGAAGCGCCCCGGCCAAGGAGGACGCCGCGACAAGGACAAGCAGCGGCAAGTAGACAGACCTCCCCGCGGCCGCGACAAGAACGAAGACAACGACGAAGACGAAGACATGGATGATGTCGAGACCAGTGAGCAGGAGTTTCAGAAAGCCACAGAGGTCTTGTGCGTAGACGGCGGTGCTTCTCTGCATACTTCTCACCGCCAGCTCAAGCAGTGGGCGCGGGAAGTCAATGCAGCGGAACCACCCGTCGAGTCGCGCAAGCCTCTGAAATGGTCCAGCACGCCTATCATCTTCGATATTGAGGACCACCCTGACCGCACAACTGCGATCGGGTGCTTGCCGATGTTGGTCTCACCAACAGTCCGCAACCTCAAGGTCACTAAGATGCTAGTCGACGGCGGGGCCGGCTTGAACCTGATCTCCTCCGCTGTGCTCCAGAAACTCCAAGTCCCCGACAGCGAGCTCGAAGAGACCGGCACGTTCCAAGGAATCAACCCAGGAAGGAGCAAGCCGAAGGGGAAGATAACGTTGCCAGTGACATTTGGCAGCGAGCTGAACTTCAGGACAGAGAGGATCACTTTTGACGTTGCCGATTTTCCATTGCCCTATAATGGAATTCTCGGCCGTCTGGCGCTCGCCAAGTTCATGGCGGCCTCTCACTACGCATACAACATGCTCAAGATGCCAGGCCCGATAAGCGTCATCTCTGTCCCCGGCGACAAGAAGGATGCCCTTATCTGTGCCGACAAGATCTACCGGGAAGCAGCAGCCGCAGCGGATCACAAGCCACTTGCCGCTGAAGCTCCCGGAGGGAAGAAGAGGACCAAGCCCGGCAAGTGCTCTGGTGCCCACTCCGGCAAGCGCACCTCTTCGGAGTGCTGCGCTACCGTCGAGGAGGTGCCATCGAGCTCCACCGGCAAGAGTAGGAAGTCAATGGCAGCCCCGCCAACGAAAAAGAAGGTGTCCGCCAAGGAGGACGGCACTGGTGGTACCTTCACCATCAGTGCCACTCTCGACCCCAAATAGGAAAGCGCACTCATTGCTTTTCTGCGGGCGAATGTCGATGTGTTTGCCTGCAACCATCTGACATCCTCGGCGTTCCCAGGAAAGTGATTGAGCACCGCCTCGCCGTCTGCCCTCATGCGCGGCCCGTCAAGCAGAAAGTCAGGAAGCAAGCGGTGGAGCGCCGAGAGTTCGTCGCGGAAGAGATCAAGAAGTTGGAAGCGGCAGGCCTTGTCAGAGGTGTGCTCCATCCGACGTGGTTGGCCAATCCTGTTGTCGTGCGCAAAGCAAATGGGAAATGGAGGCTTTGCATCGACTTTACTGATGTTAACAAAGCTTGTCCCAAAGATCCCTTTCCCTTGCCACGCATTGACCAGATTGTTGACTCCACGGCCGGATGTGACCTGCTTTCATTTCTTGACGCATACTCAGGATACCATCAGATCTTCATGGCTGAAGAAGATGAGGAAAAGACCGCATTCATCACTCCATGTGGCACGTACTGTTTCGTACGGATGCCTTTCGGTTTGAAGAATGCTGGTTCGACGTTCGCGAGGGTTTTCCATACCGCTTTTGAGCCGCAAATCCACAGAAATGTGGAAGCCTACATGGATGACATAGTGGTCAAAAGCAGGAACAGGGCAACCCTGATTCAAGATTTAGCAGAGACCTTCACGAACCTGCGCAGGATCAGCCTCAAGCTCAACCCCAAGAAGTGTGTGTTTGGAGTCCCTTCCGGCAAGCTTCTCGGGTTCTTCGTGTCTCAGCGAGGAATCGAAGCCAATCCAGACAAAATCAAGGCCATCGAGCAGATTGAAGCACCAACACGCATCAAGGATGTACGAAGGCTTGCCGGCTGCGTCGCGGCTCTCAGCAGGTTTATTTCCAAGTCTGCAGAACGCGCCCTGCCATTTTTCAAAGTTTTGAAAAAGGCGGGTCCAGTAAAATGGACTCCGGAAGCGGAGGCTGCGCTGCAGGACTTGAAGAAATACCTGTCCTCCGCTCCAATACTTGTCGCGCCTAAACCACAAGAGAAGTTGCTGCTGTACCTGGCGGCAACCAATCAAGTGGTTAGTGCTGCGTTAGTAGCGGAGAGGGAGGCAGATGATGAGCTAGCAACCGCGGCAAGCGCTTCCAGCGACAAGCAGGAGGCTTCCCCGACAAGCTCTGGCCCCGACAAGGATGAATCTGCGTAGGAGCGAGTGGAGGTGCAGAAGAAGAGAATGGTGCAGCGCCCAGTTTACTTTGTCAGCTCCCTCCTGCAGGGGGCTAGGTCAAGGTACTCTGGTGTGCAGAAATTGCTTTTCGGCCTTCTCATGGCCTCGAGAAAGCTGCGCCATTACTTCCAAGCACATGAGATTACAGTTGTCACCCGCTTTCCGCTGAAGAGGATACTGCAGAATCCAGAAACAACAGGCAGGATTGTCGAGTGGGCACTGGAACTGTCAAGCTTCGGTCTCAAATTCGAGAGCACTTCAACTATCCAAAGCAGAGCATTGGCGGAGTTCATAGCAGAGTGGACACCGACACTAGACGAAGAGATCCCAGAGACGAGCATCCCCGTCAAAGAAGCAAGCAAAGAGTGGCTGATGTATTTTGATGGTGCTTTCTCGCTGCAAGGCGCCAGTGCTGGCGCGTTGCTTATCGCGCTCACCGGAGAGCATCTCAAGTACATAGTCCAGATGCACTTCCCCAAGGAGCAAGCAACCAACAATACTGCAGAGTATGAAGGTTTGCTCGCCGGTCTCAGGATCGCGGCAGAACTTGGGATCAAGAAGCTCATTGTCAGGGGTGACTCGCAGCTTGTCGTCCGCCAAGTGAACAAATATTACCAGAGTCCGTTGATGGAAGCGTACGTTGATGAAGTGAGGAACCTAGAAGAGCGCTTTGACGGCCTGCAAATGGAACACGTTCCAAGAGCTGAGAACGACATTGTTGATGGCCTGTCAAAGTTCGCAGCACTTAAGTTACCTGTGGAACCAGGAACCTTTGTGCTCAAGCTGACTCAGCCATCCGTAACACCATCAACCGGACAGAGCAAGAAGAGGAAGTTGGTCTCCGGCGACTATCTTCCGGCAGAGCTCCCCGGAGCCGCTGCCAAGAAGGTCCCCAAGATCGACGCCAAGAGTGCTGAGGAGCAGTCTGCTCCGGCAAACCCCAGGGTTTGTTCCATGGAAGCAGGCGCTCCCGACAAGTTTTGCTCCGGCAAGCTTGCCGGGGAACATCAAGCTCCGGCTGAGCCCCAGATCCTCGCCGTAGAAGCGAACATTCCCGCAGTAGTAGATGTGCCTTCAGTCCTTGTTGTCGAGCCACAGGCTCCAGCATGGGCGCAGCAGACTGTCCATTTCCTCCAGAACGGAGAACTTCCCGAAGAACAAGAAGAAGCGGAAAGAGTAGCCCGGCGCTCAAGTATGTACCAGTTCATCGACAACACACTGTACAAAAGAGGGCGCAACGGCGTGAAAATGAAGTGTATTCCCCGGGAAGACGGACAAAAGCTGTTGGCAGAGATACATGGAGGCATATGTGGTCACCACATTGGCGCAAGAGCACTTGCCGGCAAAGCGTTCTGGCAAGGTTTCTTCTGGCCGACAGCCCTCCAGGATGCAACTGCACAAGTAACCAAGTGTGAAGCGTGCCAGTTCCATTCCAAGCAGATACACCAGCCAGCTCAAGCTCTCCAGACGATCCCTTTATCCTGGCCATTTTCGGTCTGGGGGCTCGACATCCTCGGCCCCTTCCCCCGAGCTGTCGGGGGCTTTGAGTACTTGTACGTCGCAATCGACAAGTTCACAAAGTGGCCGGAAGTGGAACCAGTGAGGAAGGTGACAGCACAGTCAGCAGTCAAGTTCTTCAGGTCGATTGTTTGCCGCTTCGGGATCCCCAACAGGATCATCACCGACAACGGTACGCAATTCACGAGCCGCGCCTTCATGCAATACGTCCAAGATCTCGGCGCCAAGGTCTGCTTTGCTTCTGTTGCTCATGCCAGGAGCAACGGTCAAGTGGAGAGGGCCAATGCCGAAGTGTTGCGCGGGCTCAAGACCAGAACTTTCGACAGGCTGCACAAGTGCGGAAGAAACTGGATCGAGGAGCTGCCGGTGGCTCTTTGGTCGATCAGAACGACGCCAAATCGAGCCACTGGCCAGACACCATTTGCTCTAGTCTATGGAGCAGAAGCAGTTACCCCCACGGAACTCGTATACGGGTCACCTCGAGTGCTCGCTTATGATGAGCTTGAGCAAGAGCGGCTGCATGAAGATGACGCGCTGCTCCTTGAGGAAGATCGTCTTCAGGCTGCTGTGCGAGCCTCTCGCTACCAGCAAGCTTTGCGTCGCTACCATAGCCGCAAAGTTAAAGCCAGAAGCTTCGAGGAAGGCGGCCTTGTTCTTCGACGCGCTCCGTCCGCCAAGAATCATAACAAGTTGACTCCGAAGTGGGAAGGCCCTTACCGGGTGAGACGAGTCACGAGGCCCGGCGCTGTCTGCCTTGAGACCGAAGATGGCACTCCGGTGAGAAACTCCTGGAATATTGAGCATCTTCGTAAGTTTTACCCGTAAGGCGCGGTTGTCGGACCCCGTCCGGCAACCACCCTTTAGTGCAAGTCTTGTCGTTGTTGCATGTAATCCTTTGTACAAAGCCAGGCGCAGACCCTGAGCAGCAGTAAATGAAGCGCTGGCGCCCTAAGTTTTAGCATGCATGCTGAGTCGAGTCTCGTCCTTGGTTAGGGTTGATAGTGCCTAACAGCTGCTAACCCCTAGGTTAGAGGTCGGGTCTGCGTCCTTTTTTACTGTTCTTTTGTTTCCTTTGGTTCGCAGGGTTTTGCATATCCTGGCCAGACCGCTTAAGGACGAAGAAGAGAAGAAGGGCGGACCAACATCTGGTCCCCGGCAAACCAGTGTTGCCGGGGGCTGCAAGTACAAAGATTCTCCCGCGGCAAGCCAAAGTTGCCGGGGGCTGCAATCCCAGATAAGTTTTTCATCCCTTGTCATGCATTCTCTTATGGACTGAGGAATGCGAAAACCTTGTTTCTTCCTAAAAAGCTACCGTGCTCCCTTAACTCTGGGCCTCGGAGCGCGTTCCTGGGGCCAGTTTTGGTAGTAGCCGCGGCGGCAAAGGAACGGAATGAGGAGCCCGAACCCGCCTCATCCCTACCTCCGCCAAAGGCGTGAGGAAGGTCGAGTGGCGCGGGAAGACGGCAGGGCCTGTTGCTGGGCAAAGAAGTGTCTATCTTAATGATATAAAGGATTCGCTCCTTGGCGTGGGTTTTACCCGCGAGACAAATGGTCCGGCAAACATCCCCTTTTCATTAAAAAAACATTGCGCTCAGGTACAGTCCAGAGAGAATGAAAAACATGAGAGATGGGATTACAAGCTTTAAATGCAACTAAAGCCCGAAGGCTTACAAGTTAAAAAGAGATAAGGTGCCCGTAATCCCTTTCTTGTCTCTCTCCTCGGGAGGTAGGACAAGGAGGCGAAAAGGGCAAAAGGGGCGCCTAGACGAGCTACGGGTGGCAGAAGACACCAAGAGAACACCCCGGGGGCCGTCTGAAAGCTGGACGGTGACGGCGGCGCCGGAAGCAGGGCTCGACGAGGCGGCAGGACGTCAGCACGCTGTCGAGGGCGCCATGCCCTCGTACTCCGAGTTGACGGCCTTGCCGCCCGCCCTCTTCCTCTTCCGCAGCCTCCCTACGCCAGCCGCCAAGGAGACGACCCCGGGAAGCTCGAGGAGCCGGCGACACGGATGATGGGGTCGCCGGTGCCACGCGGAGCCGCGACCGACGCCTAGTCGGACCCGTCATCCCGACGACCGCTACCCTCGTCGTCGCTCTCGCTCCCCTCCTCGTCACTCTCGCTCGAGGAGGAGCCTTCGCTGTCGGAGGAGCTATCCACGCAGCACCGGGCCCGGGTCCCGTAGCTCCCGAAGACCTTGACGGAGAGGAGATCGCCCTCCATCAACTTAAAATGGAGGGTGAACCCCTCCATCAAGCTGTGGATACGGGCGAACGTCTTCCACCCTCGACCAAGATACATCACGCCAGGGGTTGGGGACTCAGCGTGGACCCGCGTGCCGCTGATCCCGCAGCCCCTCATGCGCAGTCTTAGCGTCTCGGGTTGTTCCATCTCCATCACGCTTGCGAATGGAGCCGGGAGACGGAGGCGACGACGAGGCGCCCGGCGCAGCCTGACGAAGAACTCGCAAGGGTCGTCCCCGATGTGGACTGCCGTGAGAAGAGGAGCCGCTGGCGGAGGCGAGGCCGGCGCGTCGCCCCGTCCGCCTCGTCCCCGAGCGGCTCGGCCTCGTCCACGACCTCGCCCCCTCCCCCTTCCCCTTACGGTTGGCTCTGCCACCGCGGGTGCAAGGGGAGGAGGGACGCGTTGCCTAGCGGCGACCCTCGCCGCCACCGATGAAGGACCAGGGTTCCCTTTCTCCATGGCGAATGGAGAGAGGGGATCAGAAGCTGAAGGGAAGCAAAGATGAAGGAGTGTGGGTTTCCGTCGCCCCCTCTTGCTCTTTATAAAGGAGCAGGGTGGTGGCTCGGCCGCCCCGCTTAGCCAATCAAGACGCAGGAAGAGCAGGCTACTGGGACCGGCCTGCTGCCTCGACCCGCGACGGCCCGGTTTCCTGCCTCCACCGTCCGCGACTCCAGGTGCATGGAAGCCGCGTGGCTGGCGTGCAGGACCGAGGCGACGGATGAGGCGAACTCCCCTCACCCCGTGATCATGGGGAGCGGACGCCTCAGAAACCGTGCCTCGGCCCCGTCCAGCAAACGAGCCACGCCTCCACGCCTCCCTCCACTTATGGAGATGGCGCGAACCGTCCCCCTTTATTGCGACGTGACGCATGCCCACGGGGCTCAGCCCCGCGCACGCCGCCCACGTCACGCACGCCTCTCCCCATGATGCCGCGTTCTACGCGTGCCGTTCGGGGAGGACGTGGTGGATGCAGAAGAAGATGCAGCGTGACCCAGGCCGCGCGTGCCCGTGCACTGTTTTGGGCCTGGCCCAACAGCGCTCGGCACCGTGTATGGCCCAGGCCCGGGGGCTCCTGACGGGGTACTAAAGTAGGGGTACCTTAGTACCCCGAACTTGTGCATGGGCAGTCATAGCACCCCGCGGCAAGGCTTGCCAGGCGATCGCCAAAACTCTCCATGGTCCCTTTTCGGGCCATCCAAGAACAAAGTATTCGAGCCAAGGCCCCGGCAGGAGGAGCTTGTCGGGAAGGCCACCCGAAGAGAACAAGGCCCCGGCAAGAGGAGCTTGCCGGGGCGGCCGCTCGAAGCACAAGGCCCCGGCAAGAGGAGCTTGCCGGAAGGCCGACCAGGGCACGACAAGAGACTTGCTGCGACGCGCCACGCGTCCCGGCAAGGACCGGTGAGCAACAAACTCCCGGGCGCGACAAGGAATCAACCGCGGCATGGCGCTTGCCGCGGCAAGTCACCACCCCGCGCCTGCGTTCTAGCTCATCCACCCACGCGTCGCTCTGGGGCCATTCCAAGCCTACATGGCGAGAGGCTGCGCAGCCAGGGGCATGCGGTGGCGAAGCAACGCTGATAGGTTAGCCGTCGTGGCAAACGGTGGCGCCCCTCACGGTCCCTTTTCTGCACTGTTTGGGCGACCTAGACAGGCATTTAATGCCCTTGTCCCCTGCCGTCAGAGTTAGGTATGATAGCACTGTGCAAACAGCTGTACCCAACACAGCGTTTTCTAGTTTTGCCCCCGCCTACGTTGCCACCTGTGGGTAACCCCTTGCGCATATAAAAGGAGGCCCCATGCGCAACGTGAGGAGGAGGGGAGGAAGGAGGCCGCTCACGCTCGGTCTGATCGGTTTCCTGAGTGTACTGTAGCACTCAGCGCTCCCGAAAAAGAACACAATACAAACCACAAAGCAGCAGTAGGGTTTTACGCATCCGTGCGGCCCAAAGCTGGGTAAACCCCTTGTGTGCATCGCCTCGATCCGCTCTTCGCGCGACCTCCGCCCCCCGCCGAACCAGAAAAGGGGCTCGGTCCCCATAGGTGTTCGTGGTGGCAGATTCCCCCCGACAGTCTTGTATTATTTGTGTCTTTGTTTGTTAGTGTGCCACAATCATCCTTGATGTACACACCGTTTGAGAGAGCCATACATGAATTGGAATTTGATAGAATACTCATTGTGCTTCACTTATATCTTTTGAGCTTTATAGCTTTGCTCTATGTGCTTCACTTATATCTTTTGAGCTTTATAATTTTGCTCTAGTGCTTCACTTAGATCTTTTAGAGCATGATCGTAGATTTGTTTTAAAGAAACTATTAATCTCTCATGCTTCACTTAGATTATTTTGAGAGTCGTTAATAGCATGGTAATTTGCTTAATAATAATATGCTTGGTATTCAAGATTTGTGAAACTTTCTTTTGAGTGCGTTGAATACTAAGAAAAGATTGATGCTTGATAATTGTTTTGAGATATGAAGATGATGATATTAGAGTCATGCTAGTTGAGTAGTTGTGAATTTGAAGAATACTTGCGTTAAAGTTTGTGATTCCCGTAGCATGCACATATGAACCGTTATGTGATGAAGTCGGAGCATGATTTATTTATTGATTGTCTTCCTTATGAGTGGCGGTCGGGGACGAGCGATGATCTTTTCCTACCAATATTTCCCCTAGGAGCATGCACGTAATACTTTGCTTTGATAACTTCTAGATTTTTACAATAAGTATATGAGTTCTTTATGACTAATGTTGAGTCCATGGATTATATGCACTTTTCCCTTCTTTCCACCATTGCTAGCCTCTCTAATACCACGCACTTTTCGCCGGTATCATAAACCCACCATATACTTTCCTCAAAACAGCCACCATACCTACCTATCATAGACTTTCCATACCAATTCCGAGATATATTGCCATGCAACTTTCCACCGTTCCGTTTATTATGACACGCTCCATCATTGTCATGTTGCTAGCATGATCATGTAGTTGACATCGTATTTGTGGCAAAGCCACCGTTCATAATTCTTTCATACATGTCACTCTTGAATCATTGCATATCCCGGTATACCACCGGAGGCATTCACATAGAGTCATATTTTGTTCTAAGTTTCGAGTTGTAGTTGTTGAGTTGTAAGAAAAATAAAAGTGTGATGATCATCATTTTTAGAGCATTGTCCCAAGTGAGGAAAGGATGATGGAGACTATGATTCCCCCACAAGTTGGGATGAGACTCCGGACGAAAAATAAAAAAATAAAAGAGGCCATAAAAAAAGAGAAAAGGGCCAAATAAAAAAAATGAGAGAAAAAGAGGGAAGGGACAATGTTACTATCCTTTACCACACTTGTGCTTCAAAGTAGCACCAAGATCTTCATGATAGAGAGTCTCCTATGATATCACTTTCATTTACTAATGGGAATTTTTCATTATAGAACTTGGCTTCTATATTCCAGTGATGGGCTTCCTCAAATGCCCTAGGTCTTCGTGAGCAAGCGAGTTGGATGCACACCCACTTAGTTTCTTTTGTTGAGCTTTCACATACTTATAGCTCTAGTGCATCCGTTGCAGGGCAATCCCTACTCACTCACATTGATATCTATTGATGGGCATCTCCATAGCCCATTGATACGCCTAGTTGATGTGAGACTATCTTCCCCTCTTTTTGTCTTCTCCACAACCACCATTCTATTCCATATATAGTGCTATATCCATGGCCCACGCTCATGTATTGCGTGAAGCTTGAAAAAGTTTTGAAAATGTTAAAGCATGAAACAATTGCTTGGCTTGTCATCGGGGTTGTGCATGATTTAAATACATTGTGTGGTGAAGATAGAGCATAGCCAGACTATATGATTTTGTATGGATAACTTTCTTTGGCGATGTTATTTTGAGAAGACATAATTGCTTTGTTAGTATGCTTGAAGTATTATTATTTTTATGTCAACATGAACTTTTGTCTTGAATCTTTTGGATCTGAATATTCATACCACAATTAAGAAGATTTACATTGAAATTATGCCAAGTAGCACTCCGCATCAAAAATTCTCTTTTTATCATTTACCTACTCGAGGACAAGCAGGAATTAAGCTTGGGGATGCCTGATACGTCTCCAACGTATCTATAATTTTTGATTGCTCCATGCTATATTATCTACTGTTTTGGACTATATTGGGCTTTATTTTCCACTTTTATATTAATTTTGGGACTAACCTATTAACTAGAGGCCCAGCCCAGAATTGATGTTTTTTGCCTATTTTAGAGTTTCGGAGAAACAGAATATCAAACGGAGTCCAAACGGAATGAAACCTTCGGGAACGTGATTTTCTCATCAGATAAGACCCAGGAGACTTGGACCCTCCGTCAAGAAAGCCACGAGGCGGTCACAAGGGTGGGGGCGCGCCCACCCCCTAGGGCGCCCCCCTGCCTCGTGGGCCCCTCGTAGCTCCACCGACCTACTCCTTCCTCCTATATATACCTACATACCCCCAAACGATCAGAGACGGAGCCAAAAACCTAATTCCACCGCAGCAACCTTCTGTACCCACGAGATCCCATCTTGGGGCCTGTTCCGGAGCTCCGCCGGAGAGGGCCATCATCACGGAGGGCTTCTACATCATCCTAGCCCCTCCGATGAAGTGTGAGTAGTTCACCTCAGACCTACGGGTCCATAGTTATTAGCTAGATGGCTTCTTCTCTCTTTTTGGATCTCAATACAATGTTCTCCCCCTCTCTCCTGGAGATCTATTCGATGTAATCTTCTTTTTGCGGTGTGTTTGTTGAGACCGATGAATTGTGGGTTTATGATCAAGTCTATCTATGAATAATATTTGAATCTTCTCTGAATTCTTTTATGTATGATTGGTTATCTTTGCAAGTCTCTTCGAATTATCAGCTTGGTTTGGCCTACTAGAATGGTTATTCTTGCCATGGGAGAAGTGCTTAGCTTTGGGTTCAATCTTGCGGTGTCCTTTCCCAATGACAGAAGGGGCAGCAAGGCAAGTATTGTATTGTTGCCATCAAGGATAACAAGATGGGGTTTTTATCATATTGCATGAAACTATCCCTCTACATCATGTCATCTTGCTTAAGGCGTTACTCTGTTTTTAACTTAATACTCTAGATGCATGCTGGATAGCGGTCGATGAGTGGAGTAATAGTAGTAGATGCAGGCAGGAGTCGGTCTACTTTTCTCAGACGTGATGCCTATATACATGATCATACCTAGATATTCTCATAACTATGCTCAATTATGTCAATTGCTCAACGGTAATTTGTTCACCCACTGTAGAATACTTATGCTCTTGAGAGAATCCACTAGTGAAACCTATGGCCCCCGGGTCTATTCTCATAATATCAATCTCCATCACTTTAATCTTGCTTCACTTTTTACTTTGCCTTTTACTTTTCACTTTGCATCTCTATACCAAAAATACCAAAAATATTCTCTATCAGATCTCACTCCCATAAGTGACCGTGAAGGGATTGACAACCCCTAATCGCGTTGGTTGTGTTGAGCTATCGTTTTGTGCAGGTACGAGGGACTTGCATGTAGCCTCCTACTGGATTGATACCTTGGTTCTCAAAAACTGAGGGAAATACTTACGCTACTTTGCTGCATCACCCTCTCCTCTTCGGGGAAATCCAACGCAGTGCTCAAGAGGTAGCAGTATACCATGTGAGAAACAAATCGAATTTGGCTGTACTAAATAATGAGAAACAAATACAATTGCTATATTTCCAAGTTGTTAAGCATGCTTGGTTTGGTTAACTGTCTGATCTTCTATTAGGAGTATGTTATATTGTGCAATGTGGTGCTCATTTAACGTTTGGTTCATTTGTTGTGGTCTTTAGTTAACTGCATGTGCATGGTCCGTTGTCTAATAGCACATTATTGTGCAATTGCAGGAACCATTCTAATATTTAGGTTTTTAACAATTTGATCTTGCACTTGTAGGTCCTGCTCTCAGAGGTTTTGACCCACCGTTCGACCCTTTTTGCATATGGGGAAATGAGTTGTCCATGAATATCAGTCAAGTCAATAAACTCAGAAAGATTGTTAGGATAAAGAAATTAGCATCAAAAAACAACAAGATCTTTGTCTGCACAATGAAGAAGACATCAGTTCACTACAGTATGGTACTAACTATTATACCTTGACTTTTTAATTCCTTTGCCCCATTTCCAATATAGAGAAGATATTTATGCACATCCTTGTTTTCATGCCTTTCCAAAGTAGTTCACTGATGATTACCTCTCAAACCACCTGTATGGTTAGGAGGCGAGGAAGGTATTCATACAACACCCACGGTTCAATATTGAAGTGTTCCTGAAGAGGACGAAGGATGGACGGTCAATCATCCACCGACACTGGCCTAAAGTTACAAAGACCTTCAACATCATGAAGGCTCAATATTCGCCTTCTGCTTTAGCAGTTTTCTAGATGAGATACATCTGTCTATGTACCATCTATGATGCTAATTTCGAAAGGTTATAGATGTCGCATGTGAAACTTGGTCCTGGTGTAGTTGTGTAAAGGGGTAGCTGAGTGTTGAAGCTATATGATGTTGTACTCTGATGTATTTCAATTATGAAAATTAAATATATTGTGTGCTTAATATGAACTGTCAATTAGATTTATGAATAATTGGATAATTAGCCTGCTAGTGGCGAATTAGCCTGCTAATTGGGTTTTGCTATTGCAAATGGTTGTTGAAAAAATATCGTGTTATACTAATGAACAATCACACACAACTTTCTCTTGAAAACTGTTTGCGTTAGGCCACCTTGCGCAAACATTTACCACATGAAAACTGTGTGTGATGGACAGCCTTTGCCACACAGTTTCTTCCACGGACCGTGTGTGATATATTCAATAACGCAAGCGATTTAACAGGAAAAATTGTGTGTGATGTACCTATGAACGGAAATGTTTTCCTTGGAGTGACCTTGTGGATTGTACATACGAACGGAAACGTTTAGCGGGGACTGACTGTGTGGGATGTACTTGCGACCGGAAACAATTTCGCCGTATAATTGTATTTTTTAGCTCTACTGTACGTATTTCTGTATTTGAGCGCTCGTCGGTCGCACACGACCTCATTTTGCTGAACGTGTGTGCCAGGAGGGCATATCCCCGACGGTTTCTAGGTCGCGTGGGAAGGACCCCCCTATCGCCCACACTCACTTGGAGACGAATCCAAATGCCGTCGCGGAAAGGGGTTTTAAACCATTTGTTTAGGAGCTCTCTGTACTAGTGTAGAGCCCAGTGCCAGTTTATGTTTTCCTTGTTTTTGAGTTTTTACATAAAAGGATATCAAATGGAGTCCAAACGGAATAAGACTTTACAATGATTTTTCTTGGACCAGAAGACACACGTAGGACTTGGAGAGGAAGGCAGAAGAGTCCCGAGGGATCCACAAGCCATCAGGGCATGCCCTAGGGAGGGAGCCCCCTATATTGTGGGCCCCATGGGAGTCCTCCAACCCTAATCTTTGGCCTATAAATTCAAAAATATTCCCAAACCAACAGAAGCATCCACCAAAATACTTTTCCGCCACCGCAACCTTCTGTACCTGTGAGATCCCATCTTGGGGCCTTTTTTGGCACCCTGCTGGAGAGGAATTCGATCATGGAGGGGTTCTACATCAACCCTATTGCCCTTCCGATGAAGCATGAGTAGTTTACCGTAGACCTACGGGTCCATAGCTAGTAGCTAGATGGCTTCTTCTATCTCTTTGATTCTCACTACCATGTTCTCCTTGATGTTCTTGGAGATCTATTGTAACACCCCCAATGTCATGCTACAGTAACCCTATGTGATTAAACTAATCATTTTTTCAAACAGTGCTTAATCACCTTGTCCCATATCCCATTTGAAATTCCAGTCCATTCAAATTCAAGTGAAGTTTGAAGTTGCTCAAAAGTTGCTGGAAAAATGTTCATCATTTGTCAAAAATTCCATAACAATTATTTGTTAAGGAACACAACATCACTTTTGTGCAAAGATGAGCATTAGCAATTATAACAGCACCAATTCAGCATTTTTAAATGCTATCCTATTTATGGAAAATACCAAATGAATTCTTCTGGTCACCAAAATAATTGTGGCACTGTCTAAGATCACCAGAGAATAAAAGGGGGCACTTGCCATATTTTTCCTAAGTAAATAGCATGCCCTATAATTTCTTACCCATCTCTGTTTATTTAATAAAAAAGAAACATATAAATAAAAGAAAAAGGGGAAATGAGAGGGAGCCCCCATGTCCCCTACTGGGCCTTAACTCATCCGAGCGGCCCAACAAGGCCAGCTCGTTCCCCCGGTCGCCTTCCCTGTTCGTGCGACCGCGGGCGTGGTCGCCGCCTGACCGGCTCGTCGCCTCCCCCCCCCCCACGCCGCGGCTGCGACTGGATAAGGACGAGCCTCCCCCTGCCCCCTCGGTCCTCCCTCGCGCCTCACTCTCTCCTCTGTCGCCCCACTCACCTCTAGACTCTCCCCAGATCCCCTTCTCCACCTCGCCCGAACGCGCCCGTCGTCGTCCACCTTGCTCCGACGTGGCCACCGGCCACCACGCGCATCACCGCCATGACGTAGATCCTCGCCATCATCCGCTTTGCCCCCTGGTGCCATCCGCAGGAGCTCGGAGGCGCTAGAGTGCCGTCACGCCGTCGTCTTCAACCTCCGTCCGCCCGGGATCACCGCCGCCGTACGTCGTCGTCGAACTCCCTCCGGCTCCCTCGTCTGCTTCCCAACACCCGCAGTGAGTAGCCGCTTCGATATCCCCTCTCCTCGGTCTCTCCTAGTAGGCGTAGCTGTCGTTCCCGTCACCGCCCGAATGCAGCTCCGCCGCGAGGCTCGCCGTCGTCGTATCGAGCCTCCCCGAGACCAACAGGTGGCACCGCGCGATGCGCGCCGACGCCAGCTCTCGAACGCAATCGAAAACGCGGCGAACCGTGCCTTGTAGCCGTTTACCGGCCAACTCTGGCGAACTTCCGCCGCGGAAACGGTCGCCGGCGTGATTCCGGCGACGTCACCGACGTGGCACCCGCATGGCACCGCCTGGGCCACTGACTGGTGGGCCCAGGGGCCCCACTTTGACCAATTGACCGAGGTCAACTCTGACTGGGCCGGCTTCTCTCACAGACATGTGGGCCCCCACTCTGATAATTAGTTTAATAACGTTTTTTATAAAAAAGGTAATTATCCTAGTCTAAACACTCACTGACATATGGGGCCCACACCCCTAATTTGCTTAGTTAGATTAGTTTAATCCACTGTTAAGCTAACAGAGGCTGACATGTGGGTCCCGCTAGACCCACAGGTCAGTTTGACCTGGTCAGCGAGTCCGTTGACTGCTGACGTCATCAGCACGTCATGCTGACGTCATATTCCTTTTCTATTAATTTAATAATTCCAGAAAATCGTTTAAACTTTGAAATTCATAGAAAATAAACCGTAACTCCGATGAAAATGTTTTCTATATGAAAGTTGCTCAGAAAAATCCAACGAATTCGAATATGCGGTCCGTTCATCTGTCACATGCCCCTAGCATGCTGAACAAGGAACATTCCCCCTCCGATCATCTGTCTAACACACGTCCGGAACCGGGAATACCTTCCCGGTTGAATTCCCCCTTCACCTATATCGTGTAGCCATACGTTAGGTCACACCCGGCGCAGCATATTGCCACGTTATGCTTTGTGATGCTATGTTTGCTTTATATTTACTGTTTCTTCCCCCTCTTCTCTTCGGTAGACCCCGAGACCGATGCCGCTGTGATCGACTACGTCGACGACGACCCCCTCCTTGCTAGAGCAACCAGGCAATCCCCCCCTTTGATCATCCCGATATTGCCCATTCCATTCTCTCATGCTTGCATTAGATTTTGCTACTATTACTGTTTTCTCCTATTCTGATGCATAGCCTGCTTTTGTATTTGTTGTTGTACATTACCTGCTTATCCTTAACTGCTTAGTATAGGTTGGTTAGTGATCCATCAGTGACCCCCACTTGTCAATGTTGCCCCTGCTTCATCATCGACGACTCGATCTACGTGATCGACGACCAGAGCCCGACACCTCACATCACATCACGCCCCTCTTGTTGCTCGACTTTGCAGAACTACTATCGAGTGCCGAGGGTGATCCCTCATAACGCACTCCTGATGATAATTCTGTAGTGTAGCTATTCGGTCGTGGTCATCGAGGGTGATTTCCTCTTACACCATTCCCGATACGGCTCTATCGTGCAACCCCTCAAGTGTGAACCTCGAGGGTGGATCCTCTTACGTTCACCTTGATGATTACATCGAGTGGAATTCACTGGGGGTGATTCCTCGGGTCTTCCCCTTGATGTTTGGACACACGGATACTTGGACTTTACCACTGTTACTTGGAAAGACGGGTCGACCCTGAGGGGTACCCGCGCGAGCTTAATTGCGAGTGATGTGGAGTTGGGCGGACCTGGAAGGTGCCCGCGAGATAATTACGAGGCGTGGCCGGGCATTCCTAGCCCTTGCCGCAAGTCCTCGAGACGGGGCAACGGGGTCACATCTTTCGTGAGTCTCTGCTTGTTACCGCGCGTTCCTAATCCACTACGATTTGGATATTTGATCCGAGGGGCCTCTGGCCCGATAGCACTAACCATCACGTGGGCATAGTATGGGCGTTCTGCGTTGTATGCATCAGCCTAAGCTTAGTAGACGTCAGCGACTGAGCGGCGCGCGCCGGGTTGGACTGCGTAAGCGCCTGCCTTGTTGAAGGAGGTAGCTAGGTCTGCTCACCGGCTGCCCTCGCAACGTGCAGGAGTTCCCGGGGAGATGGCCCATGACCCCTGGGGGCATAGGTTAGTCCGGCGTGCTGGCCTCTCTATTAAGCCTAGGTCGGGTTGTGGCGTATTGTTTGGCCGAGGCCGGGCATGACCCAGGAAAGTGTGTCCGGCCGGAGTTAATCGAGCGTGGTGGGTAAGTTGGTGCACCCCTGCAGGGAAGAAAACATCTATCGATAGCCTGTCCTACGGTACCGGACACTTGGAGTTGTATCCCGATCGATACAACTAGAACTGGATACTTGTGATGAGAATTGGATGGTGATGAGAACTGGATTGTGATGATAACTGGATAGTACGGCTCTGGGATTTCTTTCTCGCAGGGAGTCGAGAAAGGATCTCTGGTCGAGGTTGATAACACTACTACTACTTTACTTTATGCTACTCTACTCCCTCCTGTAGCTGCAAGATGGTGGTTTCCAGAAGATGCTAGTCTTCGATAGGACTAGGCCTTCTCTCTATTCTGGCATTTCTGCAGCCCAGTCCACATATTCAACCTTCCTTTGATAATGTTGCATATGTAGTGTAGATCCTTGCTTGCGAGTACTTTGGATGAGTACTCACGGTTGCCTTGCTCCCCCTTTCCCCCCTTTCTTCTTCTTTCCGGTTGATGCAACCAGATGTCGGAGCCCAGGAGCCAGATGCCACCGCCGATGCATACTACTACGTGGAGACCGCCGACGACCAGGAGTAGTTAGGAGGCTCCCAGGCAGGAGGCCTTGCCTTTTCGATCGATGTTGCTTTTGTGCTAGACTTCTTAAGGCAAACTTGTCTAACTCATGTCTGTACTCAGATATTGTTGCTTCCGCTGACTTTTGTGTATTCGAGCTTATGTATTCGAGCCCTCGAGGCCCATGGCTTGTAATATAAAGCTTGTATTATTTTAATTTGTGTCTAGAGTTGTGTTGTGATATCTTCCCGTGAGTCCTTGATCTTGATCGTACACATTTGCGTGTATGATTAGTGTACGATTGAATCGAGGGCGTCACATCTATCCGATGTAATATTGTTTTGCGATGTGTTTGTCGAGATCCGATGAATTGTGGATTTGTGATCAAATTATCTATGAATATTATTTGAATCTTCTCTGAATTATTATATGCATGATTTGATATCTTTGTATTTCTCTTCGAATTATCGGTTTGGTTTGGCCAACTAGATTGGTTCTTCTTGCAATGGGAGAGGTGCTTAGTTTTGGGTTCAATCTTGCGGTATCCTCACCAAGTGACAAAGTAGGGGTAGTGAGGCATGTATTGTATTGTTGCCATCAAGGGTAAAAAGATGGGCTTTTCATCATATTGCTTGAGTTTATCCCTCTACATCATGTCATATTACTTAAGGCGTTACTCGTTCTTTATGAACTTAATACTCTAGATGCATGCTGGATAGCGGTCGATGTGTGGAGTAATTGTAGTAGATGCTGCCAGGAGTCGGTCTACTTGACACGGACGTGATGCCTATATGCATAATCATTGCCTTGGATACCGTCATAACTTTGCGCTTTTCTATCAATTGCTCGATAGTAATTTGTTCACCCACCATATCATTAGCCTTCAAGAGAGAAGTCTCTAGTGAAACCTATGGCCCCTGGGTCTACTTTCCATTATATATTTTCAGATCTATAAACCAAAAAAACAAAAATACCTCGCCCCATTTTATTTACTTTTACTTTGTTTCACATTTTATTAATCTTTTATATCTATTTCTATCATATCTCACCTTTGTAAGTGACTGTGAAGGGCTTGACAACCCCTTTATCACGTTGGGTGCAAGTGTTTGATTGTTTGTGGAGGTGCATAGATTTGGGGCTTGCTTGTATCTCCTACTGGATTTGATACCTTGGTTCTTAACTAAGGGAAATACTTATCTCTACTTTGTTGCATCACCCTTTCCTCTTCAAGGGAAAAACCAACGCAAGCTCAAGAAGTAGCAGAGATGGTGTTACCCACTAGGTATTTAAACTATTCTAGTATGGTAGCACATGATTTTATTAAGAAAGATGATGACAAGAGGCTCCTCTACAACCTAGTATTTAGTCAGGGTACTTGTGAGATTATTACCTTGCGTGCTTCTTCTTTGTTCGATATTCATTCAGGTAGTGTCGTGGATTTGTCACGGCAGATGCCCTAGTGAAAGGACTTAGGTGTGGAGGAATCACACTAGGTTATCTTAAAGGAGTTGAACGTGACAAAGGACACAAAGAGTTTACCCAGGTTCGGCCCCTCTCAACGAGGTAAAAGCCTACGTCCTGCTTCTAGTTGTATTGCTTGAGTTTCGATTACAAGGGAGCGAATACGCTTGACCTAGTTCTCGATGACTTGTTTCTTGAGTTAACCCACCGCCGCGTCACCCCTTTATATATAGTTGATGCCCGGCGGCTTACAGAGTCCCGGCCAGCTCACACAAACATGATCGGCTCGGATTCTAACTAAACCTGCCTTATAGAACAAGTCAACATATAGTGGTTCACACCTTCGGGCCTTGAGTCACCTCCAGGTCTTGGGCCTTCAGACTTCCTGGGCCTTCCTCACCTTAAGTCACCACTGGTGTGACCCGCCCCCTCCTGGGCGGGTCATACCTTGGAGTTATATCCTCAACATTAGGCCCCAGATTGATTTGAACTTGTTCACATCAATCTCCACTACTTGACTTAGCAGAATTTTCCATTATCAAATCCTTATCAATCCACTGTAACCCGCCATGAAATCACATAGCAGAACCATTGTAACCCGCCATGATGTCATATGCATTAATTCCGCACAAGGGCCAGGATACCTCAATGGATCTTTATCTTAATCGAGCTCCTGAAAATCGAGGTGCCCGCATTGCCAACATAACCATTTTACCCCCTCGATTCTCGTGCATGCCATCTTATCATTCCCTTATAAATAGGGGCAGAGGGGCCTCATCTTTACTTTTCACCCCGGTCTCTGCCTCTTCTCCTTTCTCGTGAAATTCGACGCTTCCGGAGCTCTGCCGCCACCATCGACCTTCTCCGACAACACCGACCGAGGCCGCTGCATCAACTTGATCGTATCCAAAGAACGGCGGCGCTCCTCAAATGATCATCTGCCTCACTAGGTATTCCCCTTTCTTTACTTCCCATCTGCATTAGTGTTTCGTCTGTTCGTTAGCGTTCGTCGTAGTATTCTTCACCAATGCTGAGTTTGATCGAAGTAGCACGGTAGCAGTTTTATCATCCGCTTCCAACTGCATATGCATCTTATCTCCATGAGATTCACACCTAGTTTGTATGTTCTTCCACTATTATACTTAGGCTTAGCAATTACTTCCCTTTTCCTGAACCTGCCGTAGATCCAACATTATAGAACAGATCCGTGGAACCTGTTTGTGCAATACTGTCAGATGTGGGGTTCCGGCAAACCCTTGAGGTTCGAACACTGGGGTGTGCGCGAAGTCTTTCCCTCCTACCGATCTACGCCCTAGCTCGCTAAGATCTCGCGGACGAACTCGACGAACTCGCAACCCAGAAAGACACGAGGTTTATACTGGTTTGGGCCACCGTTGTGGTGTAATACCCTACTCCAGTGTGGTGGTGGTGGATTGCCTCTAGGGCTGATGATGAACAGTACAAGGAAAGAACAACCTCCTGAGGTTGAGGTGTCCTTGTGCTCTGTGGATTTGTGGATGAGAGCGTGATCTGTCCCGCCTACTGTGGTGGCTAGTTCTACTTATATAGGCCCTGGTCCTCTTCCCAAATGTTGAGCGGGAAGGGAGCCAACAACGACGGGCAAATTTAAAGGGGGACAGCTAGTACAAGCTATCCTGACAAAAGTAGTCTTCGCCTGCGAAAAGCTCTGGTGGTGACGTCGTCTTGGGCTCCATGATGACCTCCGTCTTGCCGTCCTCCTGGTCTTGGTCTCGTTGCACCAATATAGCAACCTTCGCCTGATGCCTCGGTACTCTTCGCCTGCGCTGGCCTCCTTAGCACCAAAGAGGAAATAAGGACACTGCGCGCGCTAGCGCCCGCCTGGTGTCGTTCGTCATGGCTCACGTCATGAGAGCCTCGTGAGGTTTGCCCCGCCTTGATATCTCCGCTCCTCGTGAGCCTGCCAGGCTAGGCCACTCCAGAGGCGGTCTTGCGTCGTCCGCCTCGCGAGGCTTGGACCCTCGTGAGGGTCCTGGATGCCTTGTTGGCGAAGATGAGCCGTACGGCCTGTTGGCTTAGCCACGCTGTGGGCCGCAGGCAGGCAAATCTGGGGACCCCCGTTCCCAGAACGCCGACAGTAGCCCCCGGGCCCAAGGTGCGCTCGGGCTTGGCTTCGCGGCGAAGCCAAGGGTCAAGTTCGGAGCACCGCGGGCCCCAAAAGCCTGCAGCCTCGGTTGACGCGTGGCAGTTGATTGGACGTGGGCGCCTCCGCTTCCCCATGCTGCCTTTGAATCCGCCTAGCTATGCGGCCCCCAGCGGCCTACACAATTATTCCCCTTCGCCTGCACCTGCTCCCCCAATCCCCTTGCTTCCTCGAGACTCTGTTTCTCTTCTCCAATCTGACTTGCGATCAGCCTGCTCCATCGCCATGGCGCCGAAACAAGCTGAAAAAGGGAAGAGACCTCTGTCTCTGCCAGCTGCGCCTCCGTCCTTTGCGCCGGCGCTCGGCCAGTCTCGGGTGCTCAACGACGAGGCCATGGACAAGGTGTGCCCGATGCTTGCTTCCAGCTTCAATGAGTGGGGGGAGACAGTGATTTTGCCTGCGTCTCGCACTCGCACGGCTTAGGCGGCCACCGAGGTCCCAATCTTCATAGATGCCCTCTGGGCTGGCATGACTCATCCCTTCTCCGCCTTCTTCGATGCGGTGCTTGAGCATTATCAGATCCACACGTTGCATCTCGACCCTCAGTCTGTGACTCTTCTTGCCGTCTTCGCCTTCGTGCGCGAAGCCATGGCTGGCATAGCCCCTTCTGTTGCCCTCCTTCGCCATTTCTTCTCATTGCATCTGACCGACCCTCAACAAAGCTCAGGACGCGTGAGCTTACATGCTGTGGATGCGACAGCGGGCGAGGGGATCGACTTCGAGCTTCCTCCATCCACGAGCGAATTCCAGACACGATGGGTGTTCGTCGATGCCGGCGTGCTCAGTCCTCTGCTCCAGGCTCCGTTGGGGCCCGCTGTTCCTAACTTCGGCTGGAGCCATCAGCGGCTCACGAGCCCCCGCCTTGCCAACGTCTGGTTCAGGTTGAGGTTGCTGAAAGATCGCGGCGTAACTGCGCCGATGGTGGTGAAGGAATTCATCGAACGCCGGGTTGCTCCGCTTCAGCGCCATTCTCGCCTAATGTGGACCTTGTTGAGCATCCAGGACCAAATGAGTTTTCAGGAGTCTGGGCTCCTCCTCGGGACGCGGCAAACAGTGCTCAAGGTCCTGACGGGTGTCCTCTTGCCGGCCAAACTGCCTGGGAAGAACTGTTTGTTGTACCGCTGCAAGAACAAGGATGAATTTGTAGAGAACATGCCTCCCTCTGATGAATGGGGGCCACGGTCGATCGGCCTGGAGGGGCCTCGTGAGAACCCCGTCGTCGTGGTTCCCTTCCTTGCCGCTGGTGCCGAGCTCGCCCCAAGCGACGGTGCAGGTGGGCGAGCTCCGGCAGAGGCCGGTGGCTCGGGTGCTGAGGAGCTCATGTCTAGTGGTGATCCTGGGGCATCGTCTTCAGGAGCCTGCCACCCCCTCCTGAGGTGTCGGTTGCTGAGGATACACAGCACGCGACTCTCGAGGCCAAGGCTTCAAGGGCCTCGGGAGGTTGTGGTGAAACGGTGCCTGGTTGTTCACCGCAACCGGGCACCCTTGAAGACATCCTTCCACGCTCTTCTTCGTCCGTGCCGCGCACCGGCCGTCACGTCCAGCGCTTTGGTCGGCTTTGCGTGGACTTAGAAGAGCTCCGCAAGAGGAAAGGGTCCCCTGGCGCCAGCAATATCTTCGGGCCGTTGAAACGAAGAAAGTACATCGCCGTCGACATGTAAGTATCGTGCCTCCATGGCTTATTATGCGCTGCTTTCTTCTTATGATGCCAGTCTTTCAGGGCTCCTTCCACCAAGGCTGCCGAGTCTCCTGGGAAGCGGCCTCCTTCTTCCTAACTCTTCTGCCGGCCTTGAGCGTGCCGAGTACGCTTGTTGCCCCTGGAGAAGGGTTGGTTGAAGGGGCACTCCTACCTTCTTGGCGTGCCGAACCTGCGACCTTGTCGCTCCTCCCCACCCCACCCACACCCCCCGGTTTGGCGTGGAGCTTGGCAAGCGTGCCCATGACTCCTCCGCTGGTCATGGACGGCAATTTGTTGGCTTCAATCTTCGGCTCCTCTTCAAGCAGCGGGCCCCAGTCAGCTTGGGCTCCTCGCGAGGACTGGTTGACATCAGGCTCGGCGTCAGCCCCAGCCCCCTGCCTGGAGGGGGCGCACCACTTGGCGCCATGCCCGCTGCTCCCGAGGCGGAGGACGAGGTGGGCCGAGCGTTCGAGCTCGAGCGCGAGCGGAGCGTGGTTCGTCACGAGCTCTTCCAGGAGGCGATGGGCGCGATGTGTCGACTTGGTGAAGAGCTCGCGAGTGTCGATTCATGTCTTGAGGCTGAAGGTCTCCGGCTGGCGGAGGAGCAACGCAAGCCGAAGGTGGCCATCAACCTTGGCCGCTATCAACGTGACGTTGAGAACACGAAGGCCGAGGCGTCTCTCAAGGTTTCCCATGAAGCCCGCTCATGAGCTTTGGATGAGGCTCGTGAGGCTGACCGCCCCCGCGAGGCTGCGGAGAAGCGCGCGTGGGAGCTCCTGGCCTGGAGCGCGTCTCTTGAGCAGCAGGTGGAGGCGCGCAGGGCCGCTCTTGCGTCGCTGAGGGGCACGCCCGTGGAGGAAGGGAGGTTCGGAAGCGTGAGGAGGCGCTAGCCCTGGAGGCCGTGGAGCGCAGCCTCAAGCTCGAGCAATTGGAGACGAGGGAGCGTCAAGTTGCCCAAGCAGAAGATGCCGTCGGGGCTCGCGAGGCTAGAGTTGAGGAGGAGGTGAATCGCCGGGTGGCCGAGGTTCGCGCAGATCTGGAGGGTAGGTACGGCCTGAAGCTTAAGCTCGCAGGCGTGGAGGATGAGGGCAGGGCCGCTGCCCTCAGACCCAGGTTGGACGAGGCTGAGAGGCGCACGGAAGCCACGGCCCCCGTGCTGGTTACGGCACAGGCGGACTTGGCCTCCGCCCGCGCCTAGTTGCATTCCCTCCGGAGGCGGGTCGATGACGCAGAGGCCGTTGCGAGGCAAAACACGGAGGTAGTTCTCCAGCGACAAACGCTGGAGCGCAAGCATGCCCCTATGCTTCAGGATCTCCGGAACAGGGCCCATATCGCCCTGGGCCATATTTGCGACGTGGAGGCGCCGACCCCTCACTCGAATAATTATGCCAGCCACTTGACCTTCTTCACCGAGGTGGTGACACGCCTGGAGGCTCGATTTGTCAGAGCTAGCCAGCTTGTGGAGGAAAGGGGGTGTGGCCTGCTTGAGTGCGCTTTCTCCCGTGTCTTCAACCACCTCCTGAATGTCGACCCAAACTTTGATGTTGATGCGCCATCGCCCCCGTACCCGCGGCTGTCCGGGCCGACCTAGCGCGTTGGGTTTAGGACAATGTGGACGCATTGGTCAGGCCCTTCGCTTCGGAGGATGACGTGGTGGTGGTCGTCGCAGACAAAGGCGACGTGGTTGACGACGGTGACGGGGACGTCGCCGATGGCGGCGACGATGTTGATGAAGACGACGACGACGCGAGTGACGCATCCGCGGGTGACACAGTGAGCGACATTTCTGGCTGATCCCTTGTTCTCCTGCCATTTCATCCTGTGTACAAACTCGGGCGTTGCCCTTGGAAAACTTGTAAGAGCATTTTGAGAGGGGGAGCCCCTCGTGTAAGCAAACTGCAGTTTTTACTTTCCTATATAATGCGAGTTTGTGTCTTCGTGAGCTCATGAATCCGGGTGCGAGTTTTCTGTCGTGGTTTACCTTAGTCGGTGCCAGCTTGGAGCTGGGTTGCGATGCGTCGAGTTCCTAAGAACCCTACGGAGCTCGTCGCCCCATCAAGAGGGGCCCCACTAGAGCTGAGCACCAGTTGTAGTGCTAGCGCGCACTTGGCGTGCGTGCTTCATGTTGTCCTGCTCGCAAGGAGCTCGTGAGGGGAAGGCGACGGACATGAGTCCTAGACAAACGAGATCCAGAAGGCAAGAAATTGCTCGAACGAGAAAAGGCTCCCCCCGCGCACATCAATAAAAAATCAGCTTCAACTCAAATCCAGATCCAGAAAGCAAAGCTACAAAGAGAGAGATCCGAAGCAAAAGGCCGCGTCCGGCACCTAGTCTAGTCTTCTGGTCTTCAAGTCCCCTCACCAGCGCGGAGCTAAGTGCTGCCACTGGGCGTGGGAGGGAGCCCCAGGGCCTCAGGCCGGCACCCCTGAAACTCCAGGGCGTGTACAGCCCCAACTCATTATTACGTGAGAGTGTCACGGGCGGCGAGCTTCACAGGCACCAGGCCTTCTTCACAGGTACCGTCCTTGCTTCATATCGCCAGACGAGGGCCCCTCCTTGTGCCACTCTTGACCTCCCTTGAGCCGACCGGTCACCGGGACGACACAAAGGAGGGAAAGAGGACGCCAGCGGTGGCCCCGGCGACCACAGGTCCTCTGCCGGGGGAAGGGTTGTCGAGGCCTCCCTGGCAGAGGGCCTACCTCCGGGTGTTTCCCGGCGGCCCCCAGCGTGTCTCTCTTGTTGGAACAGGTGCCGCCATGCCAGGGTCGTCGATTGACGCTGCAACCTGACTCATTTGTAGCCCATGGTTAGCATAATTCCTGAGAGATTAGCGGTACCCTGTAGTTGTCATCGCTGGCGCGACTGTCGTGGTTCTCTGTTGGTTCTTGGAAGGCTTCGGCTCCTAGCGCCCCCTCTCCCCAATCTTCTCCAATGAATGAGCCAGGGTCGTCCTCTGGTGCGTACCCTTGGTCCATCATGCGGGGCACGTAGGCTTCTGGGGCCGTCACCCCGAACAACTCACCGTGGTGCCCCACGCTCCATGTTGCTCGGCCCATGGTGGCGTCCTGGGGATGACAGCACGGCATCCGGTTGGGACCATGGAGGGCGACACTTGCGCCCGTGCTTGCCGCGGGCGGCATGGGGGGTCGGAGCCCCTACGCTGCTGGCTGTGCTGATGTTGAAGAAGCCCCCGGGCGTAGTTGACGGCGCATGAATGTGGTGAGGTCCATCGTGCGGCCCTGCAGTGGCTTGAGGAGGAAGTCGGTAGCAGAAGGGTGGTGCTCCTGACGCTGCAGCATCCAGCCGCTTGGCAACACGCTCCAGCAATGTATCCCGACCGCTTTCCATCAGCCTGCATCGCAGCAACTCACTCGCCACGGTGAGCGCTGCCCGCATGTTTGCCTGCTCCCGTCGTGAGTGCGGTGTCGTTGCCGCGGCATGGCTCGCTGCTCTTGCGGCGGCCCATACTTGTCGTGGGGTGAGGGTGGATGACGCCTGGCCGCGCTGCCCGTGCCCGGCAGAGTTTGGCAGCACTCGCGCCGCCTGGAGTGCAAGATCAAGATCTTGATGGGCAGGTGGCGCTGCCCGGGCTGGCCAGGCTGCCCAACAGTCAGAGCCGGCCCTTGAGTCTCTGGACATCGTGGTTGGGGAGTGTAGGTGAGCTGGTTGGTGGAGAAGAACCTCCGGCGCACCCCTACCTGGCGCGCCAAATGTCGGATGTGGGGTTCCGGCAAACCCTTGAGGTTCGAACATTGGGGTGCGCGCGAAGTCTTTCCTTCCTACGGATCTACGCCCTAGCTCGCTAAGATCTCGCGGACGAACTCGCAACACAGAAAGACACGAGGTTTATACTGTTTCGGGCCACCGTTGTGGTGTAATACCCTACTCCAGTGTGGTGGTGGTGGATTGCCTCTCGGGCTAATGATGAACAGTACAAGGAAAGAACAACCTCCTGAGGTTGAGGTGTTCTTGTGCTCTGTGGATTTGTGGATGAGAGTGCGATCCGTCCCGCCTACTGTGGTGGCTAGATCTACTTATATAGGCCCTGGTCCTCTTCCCAAATGTTGAGTGGGAAGGAAGCCAACAACGGTGGGCAAATTTAAAGGGGGACAGCTAGTACAATCTATCCTGACAAAAGTAGTCTTCGCCTGCGAAAAGCTCTGGTGGTGACGCCGTCTTGGGCTCCACGATGACCTCTGTCTTGCCGTCCTCCTGGTGTTGGTCTCGCTGCACCAATATAGCAACCTTCACCTGATGCCTCGGTACTCTTCGCCCGCGCTGGCCTCCTTAGTGCCAAAGAGGAAATAAGGACGTTGCGCATGCTGGCGCCCGCCTGGTGTCGTTCGTCATGGCTCACGTCACGAGAGCCTCGTGAGGTTTGCTCCGCCTTGATATCTCTACTCCTCGTGATCCTGCCTGGCTAGGCCACTCCAGAGGAGGTCTTGCGTCGTCCGCCTCGCGAGGGTCTTGGATGCCTTGTTGGCGAAGATGGGTCGTATGGCCTGTTGGCTTAGCCACGCTGTGGGCCGCAGGCAAGCAAGTCTGGGGACCCCCGTTCCCAGAACACCGACAAATACTTAGAGAAAATTTCCTCAAACTCAGATCCACCAATTCCTGCATAACCACCATTAGGTAGGCGGCTCAAGAAATATTACTTGATGACCTGCCAAATACCAGCTGGCTAATTCATGACATGCCCGAATCAGTTGCAACTGTCTGATGTTGATATCACCCAGCTGCGCCTTGTCGATTTTTCCAGTACCACAAGGAACAAGCAAGGATATCCATAGACATAGAGTGATGTTCACACAAGATGATGTCCATGAAAGCATTAGGTTACCTTGTCCCTTGTCTTACCAACCAGAGGGTTTGTGACTCCTTGAACTAGTGCAAGATATGGAAGTTGTTTCCACTTGTCATTGCCAAAATGATAAGAGTGAAGTATGTAGGCGGAGTCACCCTCAAGAACTCTCTAGTTCTTATTCTTCGGGATCCACACCATCTTGATGGGAACCCTTGGAATTGTAGCCGTACTTGATGAAGTAGAACTTGATGTAGTATTGGGAACCCACTTGACCAAGGCCTTAGGAGCTTCTTCAAATGTATCAATCTCCTCTTGAAGCTTGTCCTTGCCTTTTGCTTGTGGTCTTGTGGTGGAAGATCATCTTGAGCTTGTGTTCCTTGGAAAGAAGTAGGATCATACTTCTCTTGTTGAGGAACAAACTTCGTCTTCGGGTATTGATCTTCTTCCCACTCAACTCCATTGGCATTGAACTTTCGTTCAAAACCAACACCTTGATTCTTCCGGTGTCTTCCTTGCTTGCGTACAATTTCCTCAAATTGCTTACTTCTGGCAAGACTCTTGTAAACACCTTTCTCTATAATTCCCTTCAATAAGCTATTTTCTTGCTCAAGTGTAACTTGGTTAAGAGAATCATTAGTGGAAACAAGAGAACTACTAGAAGCAACATCATTGGATTTAGCATGATTGTTGTTAATACTAGAAGAAGAATATTCCTTACTTTTGTTGCTAGATTTAACTTGTGGCATGTAAGTAGACAAGAGTAAACGCTTGGCAATGTAAGAAGAACTTTTCTTGTGAAGATCATCATTGATTGCTTTTAAGAACTCATGCTATTGCTCAAGGTTGAGCTTTTCAAAGCGTAGCTTCTCATGATTCTTTAAAAGTTCTCGATGATCTTCCAAGGTAGTTTCATGAGCTAACTTAAGAGTGTTTAGTTCTTTAGTTAGACGCTCAATCTTCTTCTTATCATCATCATTCGTTTTATCTTGATTAGCATGATCATTAGCAAGTTCATCATAGTTTTCATAACTAGAGTTGTCAACAAGTAAATCATCATCTCCTAGCAAATCATCTTCATCACTATTGAAATCAACATACTCGGGGTGTGTTACCTTTGGACCTTTGGCCATGAAGCATCTCCCAATTCCTTCATTTGGTGAGTGAAATATGTTGTAGGAGTTGGTTGACACAAGTGCTAGACAGGCAACACCTTCATCTTGAGTATATTCGTAGTCGGAGTGATAACTTCTTTCGGAGTGATGGTCGGAGTCGGAATCGGATACCCATTCACCAACATGAGCTTGATGTCTTCGTTTTGTGTAGCTCCTTTGTAAGTGCATCTAGTGCCACCCCTAGTTGGTTTTGGAGTATTGACGACAAATTTGGTTGAGGGACTAATGCGTTTGTGAGAATTGCAGGATAACACAGGTAGTGTCCCTCATTGATTCGGTTTACCTAGCGGAGATGACCCCTAAAAATGCATGAAGACATTGACGACAATGGCGGTACATGAATATATTCATATTGAAGACTATGATATGAGAAGACATTTTGTGAAGACTATGGAGCGCGAAGACTTAGTTGTTTCGTTGTTTCTTTTTCTTCTTTGTTGAGTCATAGGAACCACCGTACTGTTAAGTGGGGTCCAAGTGAACATAGTCAGAGTGACTGAAGTGATGCTCAACCCAAATCCTATGTCTTCGAGCGAAGACAATGAGAGCAAATCTTATCCAGAGCTGGATAAGTCAGCTTTGCTTGTAGCCCAAGTAAAGTTGTTGTGTGTGTTTAAAATCTGACTGTTGGAACACGTGTCAGTTCCTTAGTGACCCAGGGTCATTTCGGACACATCAGGTCGGGTTGCCTAGTGGCTATAAATAGCCCACCCCCTACACCATAAATTGGTGGCTGCCTAGAGTTAGTACACAGCTTTTGTCGTTTGAGAGCAACCCACCTCGAAGCCTTTGAGAGAGAAATATCCTTGCGAGGACAAAGCCCAAACACCCAGAGCCAAAGAGTGTTAGGCATCACTGAAGTCTTTCTGTCTATGTGACCTGAAGACTTATTACACTTGAGGACTGTGAATCTTCCAGCCGGTTAGGCGTCGCGTTCTGAGCATCCAAGAGCCATTGTGGATCGCCGGTGAACGAAGTCTGTGAAGGTTCGGAAGTCTACCTTGAAGACTTACCAGAGTGATTGGGCGAGGACTGTGTGTCCTTAGCTCAAGGGGAATAAGGTGAAGACGCGGTCTTCTGAGTTGAATCTCAGCCTCCCTAACCAGATGTCGGTGTCAAAACCGGCGGATCTCGGGTAGGGGGTCCCGATCTGTGCGTCAAGGTCGGATGGTAACAGGAGACAAGGGACACTTTATTTTACCCAGGTTCGGGCCCTCTCGATGGAGGTAAAACCCTACTCCTGCTAGATTAATATTGATGATATGGGTAGTACAAGAGTAGATCTACCACGAGATTAAGGAGGCTAAACCCTAGAAGGTAGCCTATGGGTATGATGATGATTATGATGTGTTCGTCCTACGGACTACAACCCTCCGGTTTATATAGGCACCGGATAGGGTTAGGGTTACACAGAGTCGGTTACATTGGTAGGAGATCTTGAATATCCGCACGCCTAGCTTGCCTTCCACGCCAAGGAAAGAACCTTCCGGACACGGGACGAAGTCTTCAATCTTGTATCTTCATAGTCCGGGAGTCCGGCTGAAGATATAGTTCGGCTATTCGAACACCCCCTAATCCAGGACTCCCTCAGTAGCCCCTGAACCAGGCTTCAATAAAGACGAGTCCGGCGCGCAAATTGTCTTCGGCATTGCAAGGCGGGTTCCTCCTCCAAATTCTTCAAGAAGATAATAAACACCAAAAAGTAGTGTCCGGCTCTGCAAAACAAGTTTCCACGTATTGCCATATAGAGAATAATACAAACACAAATCAAATCTGCCGACGTATTCTGCAGTGCGTCATAACACTGCGACCAAGCCTTCTGTATGGATTATTTTTTGTTGCTCCACCGCAGCACGTCCAACGAGGCGGTTTCCTTGGCACGTCTTGTCGAAGCAGAGATCGTGTGCCCCTTTTAACGGGATTCTCATTAATGCGGACGTGGGTAACCCAACCGCGCCATTTACCACGGCGTGTGAGCGGCAAGCGAGTTTTATTAGCTAGGTGGGGACGCATAACGGCATCAGCCTATATAAGGGGATAAAGATCCACCTCTTTCACCTACGTCTTCTTCCTCCTTTGCCCATCCATCTCCTGCGCACTCAAGCTCCAACGCCCGAGTTCGCTCTTTCTTCCCCAACCTGCTCCAGCGATGTCCGGAGCGGGTGGCAAGTGGATGGCTTCCACCGTTACGGAGCGTCAAATCAAAAATCTTAGGAAGGCCGGATATCTGTCCAAGGACATCCCGCACCGGCTTCCCGCGGCGGGGCAGCTTCTTCCCACCCCAAGGACCCATGAGAGGGTAGTTTTTCTCCCCCATTTCCTCCGCGGACTGGGTTTTCCACTTCACCCTTTTGTCCGGGGGCTCATGTTCTACTACGGCCTGGACTTCCATGATCTGGCCCCGAACTTTATCCTCAATATCTCGGCATTTATCATCGTGTGCGAGGCCTTTCTCCGCATCCGCCCCCACTTCGGCCTCTGGCTCCAGACCTTCAACGTCAAGCCCAAGGTGGTGTCCGGCACCCAGGCGGAGTGCGGAGGTGCTATGGCCGGAAAAATGGCCAATGCACTCTGGTTCGATGGATCCTTTGTGGAGTCCTTAAAGGGGTGGCAGGCAGGGTGGTTTTACATCACCGAGCCACGCGACTCGAAATGGGTCGCGGCCCCTGAGTTCCGATCCGGACCCCCCACGCGGCTTATGTCCTGGAAAGAGACGGGCCTATCGTGGGGCAACGAAGAAGAAGTGACCGGACTGCAAACTTGCATCCGGTCCCTGATGGACAAGCCCATCCGGCATGTCAACATCATCCAGGTCATGCTCGTTCGTCGGATCCTCCCGTGCCAAGAACGGGAGTTCACTTTGTGGGAATTCGACCCGGCGCAGCACCAAACCCTCAATAGGCTCTTCGACACGACGTATGAAGACGTCTGGAAGGTACTAACCAAAGGCGCCGAGTGCCCCACATCCGCTTCCGAGGACCGCGGATACAGCTCGCAGCGCAACGCTGGCGAGGTAAGCTATTTATACCTTTCACAGGTTCGTTAAGTTTTTCTGCATAGATTAACTCTATGTGGGATCTAAAAACTCCCTTTGCCTTTGACAGGCGTGGTTGAAGATAGCCGGACCAATCAACTGTCCGGCTCCTCTGCCCGAAGACCCAGCCCTAGCTCTCTTAGAGAAGCTGCTGGCTCCGGCGCCCTATGTGGTGCCGGAGAAGAAGGTCAAGAAGAAGAAGACCACCGGGACTCGAAAGAGTGCCCGCAATGTGGTGGTGTCGAGCTCGTCATCTGGCGAGTCTGTGACGCCCTCCTCTCGTGAAGACGAGGAGGAGGAACAAGGAAGCTCTCCCCCTCCATCGAGGGGAGCGAAAAAGAAGAAGGCCGCCCCAACAGGGGAGGCCGAGGGGTCGAGGAAAAGGAAGACCCCTCCGCCCGACTACTCCCCCAACGCCGAAGAGGGCGGAAAGAAGTGGCCGGACAGGACCAAGCGTCCGGCGACATCGTAAGTATTCATATACCAGAATGACTCATAGTATCTTCAAGTGCGCAGCTTACCCTAATGTCGAATGCTATTTGCGCAGCCCGCCCCGAGCCGCACTCGATGATTCATCGAGCGGCTCCCTGGATTCGTCGGACATGAACTCTGTCCCGTCCGCAGTCTCCCCTAGCAGGGCGGACGACGCCGAAGCGGCGTCCCGCCGAACAAGGCAGGAGGAGGTGGTCCTGGAGGAGCCGCAAGGAAATCCTCAGGACCCCAGGAGTAAAGGTGTCGTGGATTTGTCACGGCAGATGTCCTTAGTGTCAGGACTTAGTCGCGAGGCCAACGCATCCATGTGGTAGCTTGAGAGGGGTTGAGTGGGACGAGAGACGCAGGGCGGATCAACACGCAAGACAAGGGTTTAGACAGCTTCGGGCCCCGGGAAACATCATCCGGTAAAAACCCTACATGCTGTTTGAGGCTAGGTCTCATTATCATCCCGAGGGAGACGCCGTAAACCGGCTCTTGTGTCTAGCCCTAGAGATTATTGATTGCTTGTAGCTTGTAGCTTCTAACCTCTCCCCCTCCCTCTTTGGGGAGCCCTGCCCCTCCTTATATATGTTGAAGGGGAGGTTTACATGTGGAGTCCTATTGGGATTAGGACTAGTCTATCTCTAATACAAACCGGATACAAGTCCTGGCTTTAACTCCTTATAAGGCAAATATTCCTTTCCTCTTAAACCGGCCCACAATAGTTGAACCGGCCTTCATGAACCGCCAGACGGGCCACCGGGTCTTGTCGCTCCTCTCACCCGTCCGTCGGGTTACCAGTGGGTTACAACGTCCCGACGGGTTGCTGGTAAACCGCCAGGTCTGGGCGGGTCACCAGACGAATATCGCCAAGTCCGACCGGGTTAACTTCCGGCCGGTTTACACCGCGGGGTATATCCCCGACATTAGCCCCCAAGTTTAGCTTGGATTTATCCATGGTAAACTTATGCTGCAAATAAACATAAGAACAAATTTGACAGGTTGTACTCCGGGTTAAGAATTCTTGTAAACCGGCACCTGATCATCCTTAAGTCCTTGTAATTTCCTCCTTCTAGAAAATCCAGGTCAATAAGCCAGCGTCATACTCAATTTGCTGACATTGGTTTCTCACAGAAAAATATTGTGAAGAAATAATCCACTTGAGTCGGCTTCCAAAACGCCGGTTTAAGAAATATTGGTCTTGAAATATTCATCTGATATTCAGCCGATTTGAAGATGATCCTGGTCTTGAAAACTTGCCGGTTTAACATTACCAAATAGCCGGGTTATAAAAACTGATGACCCCGGATTATGATTGTAGCAGACACCGGTTCATGATTGTTGCCAACATCGGTTTATGATTATTGATGACACTGGGTTGCAGCCACAGGGTCATAATGATTGGTGACGCCGGGTCAATCTAACTTGCTCAACAGAGAATTTGAAAATCTTTCTTCGATAATAATATAATACCTGTAGCCCCCAAGTGTCGGGTTGTCATGCTTGCAGCAACCTGGGACTTGTAATTGAGTGATGCCCATAAAATTTCAACCAATGTAGCCCCCAAGGGCCGGGTCATTATGTAATTATCAGCAGGGACTTTGTAAGATAATATTGAGCTGGGACTTTGATATATACTTCTATGAAAACAACATCATATGATGTAACCCCTCATCATGGGGCTTGAATCCACGTCCACAAGGTTAAGAGCCTTGTGTTTTACCAACTGAGCACTAGACCCTTCAATATAATAGATAAAAAGCTTTGTACCTTGAATAGTTGACAGGAGCAATTGGTAGCCCCCAAGGGCCAGCTCACTACAATGTGATGAGTTGGGTCTTCAATAAGATGAGCAAAAATGACCTTGCATTAGCCCCCAAGTGTCATGGTGCATGCTTGCAGCAACATGAGACTTGCATATTTGATGTAATCTCAATTTTGAATAATGTAGCCCCCAAGTGCCGGGTTGTAAGCCTGCAGCGACTCGGGACTATTCCTTCAATTGTATAAAATGATAACCATTGCGCTAAAGCGACTTTGAAAACCTTAATCATAATATTAATAACCGTAATAAAAATCCAGCCATGTTGGCCATTCAAGATAATATAATCTCGTATGAAAACCTTTATTCATCCAATATCATAATGAAAATTCAGCCAAGTTTGGTTATTTGAATAATATAATCCAATAATTTATAAGCGCATGATTCCAATGGCGCAATCCAAATATATACTGGCGACTTATAGTCCAAAGCCAGACCGGTTTAATAAACACTGGATAATTTATCATCATACTGGCGACTTATTGTCTTAAAGCCAGGCCGGTTTAACAAACACTGGATAATTTATAATCATGCTTTATTCAACCTGTTTCTGCATACAACAAGTTTAAAGTGTCCTGGCGGTTTACCGCCAGACGGGTCATAATGCTCAACATATAACCTGGGTTTATAACCAGGGCTGCACTTAAAAATATGAAAATATATCATACCTGTGACATTGAATCACATCGTTGGTTTACCAACTTTTTGTAGTAAGAGTGATAACCCCAATCTTGAGTAATGATAACTCCTTCCATATTGCGCCGATTTATGATAAAACCGTACCGGGTTGTGATAAACACCGGATTAACCATATATATACTGGTGACTTGTAGTCAAACCAGACCGGGCTGATAATCTCCGGATTATAATTTGATTATGCACTCACAACTTGTAGTTGAAAGCCGAGCTGGGTTGATAAACACCGGTTTACTCCATAATAGGATGGTAACAGAAAATTAAACCGGGCAGATAATCTCCAGATTATAATTTGATCATGCACTCACAACTTGTAGTTGAAAGCCGAGCCGGGTTGATAAACACTGGTTTACTCCATAATAGGATGGTAACAGAAAATTAAACCGGGCAGATAATCTCCGGATTATAATTTGATCATGCACTCACAACTTGTAGTTGAAAGTCGAGCCGGGTTGATAAACACCGGTTTACTCCATAATAGGATGGTAACAGAAAATTAAACCGGGCAGATAATCTCCGGATTATAATTTGATCATGCACTCACAACTTGTAGTTGAAAGCCGAGCCGGGTTGATAAACACCGGTTTACTCCATAATAGGATGGTAACAGAAAATCAAACCGGGCAGATAATCTCCGGTCTAAAAATGGACCGTGTTCCGCCAATTTAGCTGTTTGAACCGGTACAAAATACTGTCGGTTTAAAAAACGCAAATAAAATAGCAACTTCTCAAGAAAGGCTATTAAAGCAAAAGCAATGGCAACAATTTTTTGCAAAAGAAGAGCTCTACTGAGCTTGGTCAGATGGAATTACCATGGTCAGACGCAACCAAGCCCCCCGAAGGCGTAGCAATGGTGCCAGTCAGCCAGGACCCCAAAATGACGCGTGGCGTTACGCCGGCCAAGTGGCATTGCATTGGTTCGGATTCGACCAAGCCCCCAAGTGACTCAGTGGCCTAGGGCCGATCAAGTGGCATTGCATTGGTTCGGACACGACCAAGCCCCCAAATGACTTATTGGCTGTTTAAAAGCCGATCAGAAGGCATTACCATCATCAAGACATGACCGAGCTCCCATAAGGTGTAACTACGGTTCAAGTCGATTAGGTCCCCAACTGACTTAGTGGCAAATGTGCCAGCCAGAAGGCATTACCGTCGTCAAGACATGACCAAGCTCCCAGGAGGTGTAGCTACGGTTCAAGTCGACTAGGTCCCCAACTGACTTTGTTGCTCTTCTGTGAAGCGACCTCAAGGGGTAAACCGGAGGTTGCCCTAAAGCGAATCTACTCCGTGTAACCACGCATGATATAAAGAATAGATACCCCGCTTTACAAAGCGGGAGCCCCCATGTGATAAATAATATGTCAAGCCAATAAGGTCGGATACCCATGTTTAAACCGCGCATCATGGCAGCAGGTCTTCTTCGGTAATTTTTAACCTTTTTGCAAGAGGTAAATTCTTCTTGAACCGGGATCTTGAACCGGATATTGAAAGCTTGAAAGCTGTGGGAGACATCTTCCCCTTGAACCGGATTTTAAACCGGAATCTTCATTTTCAGCCGGAAATTTTCTGACGGCCTTTAAACTCGAACTTGCGAGAAGTTAATTCCTTTTTGAACCGGATATTGTTAAACCGGATCTGAGCGCTTCAGAACTTTGTGGGAGAATAGATTTCTCTTGAACCGGATTGTAAACCGGATATTTGAGAGCTTCAGTGATACTGACTTCCCTTCAGCCAGGTTTCAAACCGGAATCCTTTCTGATGATCCGAAACTTCTTCATTGAGTCGGGATTTTGTAACTGTCATATACTTCTAAGCCGGAAATTTTCTGACGGCCTTTAAATTTTCATCAACATAACAGTAGCCTCTAGGATCGGGTTATCTTTCCCTCCATCGTCCTCGGGTTCTTAAACCGGCTGAAACTGGCAAGACTTGTTGCGTCATATCATCGTAGCCCCCAAGTCTCAAGGTGACTCGAGGAGTTGGCTTGAGATTCTCCATATTTGACCGTGATATAAACCGGTATAACTTATATATCATTGGTGTTGATAACACGATGTGAATACACAGAAGGTTGAGGTGACTGCGGCGGGTTGTAAATGATCCCGTATGAACCGTGTCAGCAACTCGGCCAATGGTTCCTTCCAACTGGTGATTTGAAGTTAACCAAACTGTAGCGACGGTGACTTGTGCGCCTGCCCATTGATCCATCCAGTGCAGACGGCGGTTGATGATAATTTGCCTCCAATTTGAAAGAAAACCGGGCTACCCAAGCTGTGACTTGTTCATACTCAATAAATGGCTCGCGCAGACAGGTGCGGCCCGGTATGTTGATGTAGACCGGACTGCGGGGGATGGACGACAAAGACGACCGCAACACCAGATGCAGCTCGGACAGATGAACCGGCCGCAGCGTTGTAAGCCGATGCGGACGGGGAAAATCGGCACCGGTGTCGTAAACCAGCACGGACGAGCGAGCTAATCGCGGGTGCGGTCCCGGCAAGCTGATGTAAACCGGGCCATAGGGACGGCGACTTGCTCACGTTCATTCACCGAGTTTGATGGCGTGGTTAGATGCTAGCGCATTATAATGATGGTGCGAGCTATACATCAATGACACAGCCATAGCTTTTGCAGTGAACAATTGTCCTGCATAAACGATATTGCAGACCAAGGCAAAAGGTAAACTGTTCTTTGACAAAAATAATATGTGCTAAAAATATATCTTTGATGGATATCACCTGATGTGTTTAGACCGAAAATAATCCGCCATGAAGTTGATGATCAGTAGGTGAAACTGAAATTCTTCACGGGTGAATCGGCCGCGGGAGTAGACAGATAAACCGGCCACGGCATTTGTAAACCGGTGCAGACGAACAGATTGTCCTCCGCGTCGTAGTGCAGTCGGGCGAGACGGCCGGCGCGTTGATGTAAACCGGACCGCAGGGGCAACGGCTGTATATAACAACACTATAGGGCAGAGTGGTTGTTTTCACAAAAAATTAACAAGTATTTACTGATAAAAAATGAACTGGATGGATATCACCTGGTGCATTGATTGACTGATGATCCGTACACAACATCCGTAGATAACCTCTGTTCTTCTTAATAGCGTAGGATTAATCCGCCTGTCCTCCCATCAAGCAGGTACCCCAAGGCGGAGATGGCAGGCCGGCAAGTTGTTGCGGGGTCGTCCGGATAGCAGCGGCTCATATCAGAAGTGATAGTGGCGACGGCGGCCTCACATCCGGTGACTCGACGGAGACCAAATCCTCACCCGTAGAGGTGTGCGGGGAACGGGCCGTAGCAGCGGATCAACTACTTGTCGACGGTTTAATAGGGGCGCTGGCTGGTGAAACAGCAAGGTGGCCTGGCGTGGCATAGACAATGGGCGGGCGACGATACGGCAGAAGCAAGCCGGCGGAGGCGGATCGCAGTGGCGATGCGAGCCAGTGGAGGTAACCGATAAAAACTGCATGCATGCTGCTTTGGTATCTTCCCAGGAGCTGACGTAGCGCAGAGACGTGGTTATACTGCGTGTCAATTAAACCTTGAAATCCGTGTTGCATTAGTACTAGATGTACTTGTAGCTGTATTTAGCCTCCACGTGAGGAACTTCTTGGGGCATCCCACTTTGTGCACCACAATCAATAGTGTTTTGGGGGAAATTAACCGTGGAAACGTAGGATCGTGGCTAGCTTGCTGCCGGTCCTTTTGTCTTGATCTGCATAAACAAATTTGAGTGCCCAAGTCTCCGGTCTTCAAGTCTGGCCTCTTTTGTTTTCTCTGCTTCATCTAATTCTGACGGACAAAATAATTTTCTTTTCCTCCTGGTCCCAGTGGGTTGCATGAATCCGTACCGGACTCTTTTTTATGCTGACAGTTAATCTAGAGTAATTGAGATGCTTCAGATTGCATTGAAACTTGAAACAAACGTGAAGATGTGGACAAAACAGCCACAACTCGTCGGATCACAAAAAACAGCCGCAATGAAAAATTCCTAGTCCGTCTCGGTGCAATCGGCGACGGATGGATCTTTGACACTTCTCCTTATAAAAAATTCTTGTCTCGAACTTGGCGGATCTCCAAGGCGCTCGCTGCAGCCGCTTTAGCACGCAACCCTAAAAACTTCCAAATCATAATTTCGTACGCGTTGTTCCGACTGCTGGTCGACGTAGATCTTTCTGGAACTAACTTTCTTCATCCGGAAAATTATGAACTTCTCGATCCCTGAAGAAATCCCTTCAAGAACTCAACATCACCGTGCGCAGGCCCCAGGGTGGTTTTACATCACCGAGCCACGCGACTCGAAATGGGTCGCGGCCCCTGAGTTCCGATCCGGACCCCCCACGCGGCTTATGTCCTGGAAAGAGACGGGCCTATCGTGGGGCAACGAAGAAGAAGTGACCGGACTGCAAACTTGCATCCAGTCCCTGATGGACAAGCCCATCCGGCATGTCAACATCATCCAGGTCATGCTCGTTCGTCGGATCCTCCCGTGCCAAGAACGGGAGTTCACTTTGTGGGAATTCGACCCGGCGCAGCACCAAACCCTCAATAGGCTCTTCGACACGACGTATGAAGACGTCTGGAAGGTGCTAACCAAAGGCGCCGAGTGCCCCACATCCGCTTCCGAGGACCGCGGATACAGCTCGCAGCGCAACGCTGGCGAGGTAAGCTATTTATACCTTTCACAGGTTCGTTAAGTTTTTCTGCATAGATTAACTCTATGTGGGATCTAAAAACTCCCTTTGCCTTTGACAGGCGTGGCTGAAGATAGCCGGACCAATCAACTGTCCGGCTCCTCTGCCCGAAGACCCAGCCCCAGCTCTCTTAGAGAACCTGCTGGCTCCGGCGCCCTATGTGGTGCCGGAGAAGAAGGTCAAGAAGAAGAAGACCACCGGGACTCGAAAGAGTGCCCGCAATGTGGTGGTGTCGAGCTCGTCATCTGGCGAGTCTGCGACGCCCTCCTCTCGTGAAGACGAGGAGGAGGAACAAGGAAGCTCTCCCCCTCCATCGAGGGGAGCGAAAAAGAAGAAGGCCGCCCCAATAGGGGAGGCCGAGGGGTCGAGAAAAAGGAAGACCCCTCCGCCGGACTACTCCCCCAACGCCGAAGAGGGCGGAAAGGAGTGGCCGGATAGGACCAAGCGTCCGGCGACATCGTAAGTATTCATATACCAGAATGACTCATAGTATCTTCAAGTGCGCAGCTTACCCTAATGTCGAATGCTATTTGCGCAGCCCGCCCCGAGCCGCACTCGATGATTCATCGAGCGGCTCCCTGGATTCGTCGGACATGAACTCTGTCCCGTCCGCAGTCTCCCCCAGCAGGGCGGACGACGCCGAAGCGGCGTCCCGCCGAACAAGGCAGGAGGAGGTGGTCCTGGAGGAGCCGCAAGGAAATCCTCAGGACCCCAGGAGTAAAGGGGATGAAACCCCCCAGGGCTCCTAGTCCGGCTTTGTGCCGGACACCGCGCCGGACTCGACTGTCCTGGCTCGCGGTGGGCGAACTCCTTCCAAGAGGAGTAAGCCGCCTGAGCCGGCGACCTCTGTCCAACCAGAGGCGCCGGATAGTCTGTTGGAGGCGCTTGAAGGCGCCACCATCAACGAGGAGCACCGTACTGTTATGAGTGCGGTGGTCCAAAGGGTTCAGTCCGCCAAGAGCGGACTGAATGAATCTTGCGCTAGCCTTCTAACAGGCTTCCAGGTAAGCAAAAAATATGCTAAATTCATTACCGCATAGACAGTAGCCCCTGATGCTCTGTTCGGTGTTCGGAAAGAAAAGTCGAATAGAGGATCCAACAATTTTCGCAGGAGTCTAATAAAAAGTCTAATATGCGTGTGCAGGCTTCCCTGCTGTCCACCGTCGCACTGACTGCGCAGGTGGAAGTCCTGAAAAAGGACCTCGAGCAATCCGAGCAAGAGCTCGGCCATGCCAAAAGGCAGCTCGTGGAAAAGGAAGGTAAGAAAATACCCCTTAGAAAAAAAAAGAAAGAAAAAAAGTGGTGCCTATAGAGAGGCTTGATTGCAAAAAGAAATAACAGGATTGTACTGCTTATTGTAGGGGCCACAACCGAGGTGGCAACCCTGAAGCAGGCGTTGGCTGAGGCCGAGAATAAAGCGGTCGAGGAGCGCGCCGAGCGAGAAAAGCTTGGGGTCCAAGTCGGCGAGGTGCAGCAAGAGCTGCAAGCTCTCATGAAGAAACATGAGGGTTTGGAGCTTGAGGCAAAAACGCAAGCATCCGAGCTCGCGTCGGCTGTTGAGGCCACCAAGAGTGCAAGGACGAAGCCCAAAAGGCCCTCCAAGAGTTGGAGGATGTGAAAAAGATAGCAGCGGGTAAGACATTCTTAATGCAAAGTAGGAATATAAAGGTGAAATACCTATTACTTACCCGAATCCGGAGTTCTCCCGGGGCGTTCTTCGATCTTCCCCACAGTGCATCCGACGCCGCCGCATTCTACCGAGCTGAAGAGGGCAGCTCGACGGATAGTGTGTTCTGGTCTCAGTATTCTGAGGCCGGACACCCTTTGCCCTTAAGTGATCAGCTGAAGCAGCTGGCCGAGCTCCACAAGGCGGCCGAACAGGCCATGAAGGGCTTACTAGTTCGGCTGTGGCCTGGAGAGGCCCTGCCTGGGAGCTACTTCGGGCTGGTGCGGCGGCTGGTGGAGGCCTGTCCACGGCTTGAGGTCATCAAGCGCTCCGTCTGCATAGAAGGTGCCCGGAGGGCCCTTGCCCGTGTAAGGGTACACTGGGGCAAGCTGGACGTTGAGAAGCTGGTGAAGGACGGGCCGCCGCAGGGGAAGGAGCATCGCAAGCCCGAGAACTACTACAAAGAAGTTCTCGCTGGAGCTTGCCTTGTCGCGGATGAATGTGCCAAAGATGTAATATTTCAATGAACTCGCTCGTTTGTATCCTGTGCGCTGAAAACTTGTTCATATGCGCTTAAGCAATGCTTTCTAAATTTAAAATATTATTTTCTGTGCGGCCGTTTATCAATAACTGAGAGATGGCGAGTCGTCGGCTTTCGCCCCCATGCAACTAGTGCTGGGGTGTTCGGGATAAACCCGAGGGCTCTTATTCCCATAGTTGGGTCCTTCAAGGGAGGCGCTCAGCACAGCGAACCAGGCAACCGGACTATAATGCTTGAACACTCTCACTTAGCCATAGAACGTTATAATTTTAAATTTCGGCGAAGCCCCTAGTTTGGAAGGCCGAATTCGGGGCACTATCCACGCCTTTAGCCGGACTTAACCAGCTCTCCGCTCGAAGCGGCATAAGCCTTTAGGGACTCGAAAAACCTCTCGAACAGCAACCGGTCTCGCGCCTTATCATGACAGTCTGTTTTAGCTTTCTCCACTGAGGTGCTCACCCACATGATCTGGGGCACAATCGCAGTGGTTCTCCTAGTGCTACCTTAGCCGATAGAGCGGAACGTAAGGCACCAAAACATAGGAGCCGGGCAAACCCAACATATGACCAAAATCATGACTCGGAGCCGATGCATATAATGCTATAAGTTCGGGGTGCCGCGCTTGTGAAAGTGGACGGACTTCTCACACCAGATAGAAGGGTAATAAAGCCCCTGGCGTGGTTTGCCGTACCATGGTGTACGGGTGCGATCATGTTATTTGAGTAAACATATGTATATTAAAAGAAGATAATGCAAAAAATAGACGAAAAGCTATGCATTATTTATGAGGAGGCTGTTTATTCAAGCCGAACGATACAAGTAGTGCGAAAAAAATTAGACTATTTAACATGTCCTGACCAGGCGCAGGCCGCGGAATTTAGAAACAGATATATCGCTCGAAATAGAGACCACCTGAGAGTTCCATGATGCGGCGTTGTTTTGTCTGCTTTCCTGGGTCCTGTATCGTCTGTGCGGCAGCGAGGCCGAACACTGTATCCAGAGTATGGAGTCCTGAAAGAAAAGAAGAACCCGGCAGCCCCTAGTATGTTTGACGCCGTATTGTTGGCATGCCGTTTTATCTGCCCCTTCCCCTATGCCCATGGAATTGTAAGGGCGTAATTGTGTACTCGAGGTACTAGCTCCGCTATGTAGCAATGGCTGGGGTTGGGGCTGTACTGCTACGCGTGCTCTGAACGCGCCAGTCGGTCTTGCTGCGGGTTACTCCGGACGCGTTTTGCTTTGTCCTGCTTTGTAGCGGCCGGACTCGAGAGCTGCCTTAACATAATGCTTTGTACCTTTGCTGTGAGGGCCGCCATGTGTTCCTCCGTACGGATGGAGCGTTCGGTGTTTCCGCTGACCGTGATTACACCTCGAGGGCCTGGAATCTTGAGCTTGAGATATGCGTAGTGCGGCACCGCATTGAATTTAGCGAATGCGGTTCGTCCAAGCAGAGCATGATAGCCACTGCAGAACGGAACTATGTCGAAGATTAACTCTTCGCTTTGGAAGTTGTCCGGAGATCCGAAGACCACATCAAGTGTTATGGAGCCTATGCAATTGGCCTCTACACCTGGGATGACGCCTTTAAAGGTCATCCTTGTGGGCTTGATCCTTGATGGATCTATGCCCATTTTCTGCATTGTATCCTGGTAGAGCAGGTTCAGGCTACTGCCACCGTCCATGAGGACTCTTGTAAGGTGAAATCCGTCGACGATTGGGTCAAGAACCAATGCGGCGAAACCGCCGTGACGGATGCTAGTGGGGTGATCGGGCAAGAGGACCATGGGTTGAACTTTCGGGCGACTGGCTCCATCGCGTATACGTCCCGTAGCACACGCTTCCTCTCCCGCTTGGGAATATGAGTCGCGTATATCATGTTCACCATCCGCACTTGTGGGGGAAACCCCTTCTGTCCGTTGTTGTTCGGCGGCCTGGGCTCCTCTTCGTCATCGCTGTCTAGCCCCTTGTTTTTGTTTTCGGCTCTTAGCTTGCCTGCCTGCTTGAACACCCAACAATCCCTGTTGGTGTGATTGGCTGGCCTTTCGGGGGTGCCGTGAATCTGGCATGAGCGGTCGAGTATTTGGTCCAAACTGGACGGGCCCTGGGTATTCTTTTTGAATGGCTTTTTCCGCTGACCGGATTTATGGCCTCTGAATCCGGCGTTTACTGCCGTATCTTCATTGCTGTCGCTGCTGACGCGGCGTTTCTGTTTATTCCGTCGTGACCTGCCACTTTTGTCCTTGGTATCTGAATTACCTTGCTTCTTCGATAAGTTGTTGCTGCGAGCTAGCCAGCTATCTTCGCCCGCGCAAAAGCGGGTCATGAGTGTCGTGAGGGCTGCCATGGATTTCGGCTTTTCCTGTCCCAGGTGCCGGGCGAGCCACTCATCACGGATGTTATGCTTGAAGGCTGCTAAGGCCTCTGCATCCAGACAATCGACTATCTGATTTTTCTTTGTTAGGAACCGTGTCCAGAATTGCCTGGCCGATTCTTCTGGCTGCTGGATTATGTGGCTTAGGTCATCGGCGTCCGGTGGCCGTACGTAGGTCCCCTGGAAGTTGTCGAGGAATGCGGCCTCCAGGTCCTCCCAAGAGCCGATCGAATCTGCGGGGAGGCTGTTAAGCCAGTGCCGGGCTGGTCCCTTAAGCTTAAGGGGTAAATATTTGATGGCGTGCAAATCATCGCCACGTGCCATGTGGATGTGGAGGAGATAGTCCTCAATCCATACTGCCGGATCGGTCGTACCATCGTACGACTCGATTTGACGGGTTTAAAACCCTCTGGGATTCTATGATCCATTACTTCATATGTGAAGCATAGTGGGTGTGCGGCGCCCCTGTACTGGGCTATGTCTCGACGCAGTTCAGAGGAGCTGTGCATGTTGTGTTCGGCCCGGCCGGATATATTGTGTCCGGGGTGAAAACTATCACACGCCGTCGGGCATCCGCGCGATCCATAGATCGATCTTGTTTGCCTTGCTTTGTCCTCCAGGACGTCTCGCAGGTCTGGTTCGTGTTCCCGTGCCTTGGTAAAGCGGCTGCGGGGCATGGCTTGTTTGGATGTTCGACAGGCTTCTCTGTCGCGGCCGTGAGGTGGCCGATCTGCCATGTTTTGGGCTTCCTCCTCTGATTGGGGTAGCGGCCTGCGCTTAGGATAGTTTTTGGAGGGGCGTCCGAGCTCGTGCTCTTCGGCCGCAAGGACTTCAGTCCATCTGTCAGCTAGCAAATCTTGATCAGCTCTAAGCTGTTGCTGCTTTTTCTTTAGGCTGTTCGCCATGGCTAAAAGCCTGCGTTGAAAGCACTTTTGTTCAGCGGGGTCCGATGGTACGATGAATTCATCGTCGCCGAGGCTTACCTCGTCTTCGGAGGGAGGCATGTAGTTATCGTCCTCGACCTCTCGCTCTGCCGCTCTCTCATGAGGGCGGTCTTCTCCATCTTCCTGTGTCGAATCCTGCTGGTTTTGGTGTTCTTCGGCGTTGTCCAGGGTAGTATTATCTCCCGTGCCGGAATCACCGTTTCTGCTGTGGCGGGATTTGGAGCGGCGCCGCTGACGTCGGCGTTTTGGAGGCTTTTTCGAAGTGCCATCCTCCGCTGTTCCATCGCCATCTCCATCTTTTGGAGCATCCACCATGTATATGTCGTATGATGAGGTGGCGGTCCAGCGCCCTACAGGTGCTAGTTCTTGCTCGTCTCCTCCTTCGTCGTCCATACCGTCGAAGTCTTCGGAGCCGAAGTCGAGCATGTCGGATATATCGTCGACAGTGGCTATTAAGTGGGCGGTGGGTGGGCTTTGAATTTCTTCGTCGTCCGAATCCCAACCTCGCAGGCCATAGTTCGGCCCGAGCTCTCCTGACAAAGAGAGAGTCTTGAGAGAATTCAGAATATCACCAAAAGGTGAATACTGAAAGATGTCCGCGGCGGTGAACTCCATTACAGGCGCCCAATCTGATTCGATCGGCGGGGGCACGGACGACCCGAAGTTCGGAGAAGAGTCCGGCTCCTTGGAATCACAGGCCATGCGGAGTGCGGGGCTCGCGTTCGGCTCGATGGCCTTTAAGATCGCAGCCCCTGAGGTGACGTCCAACCGTTCATCTTCAAAGAACGCAGCGGGCTCCGAATCGAGGATCGGGGCCAGAGCGTATGCGGCCTCCAGGACACTGTTCGGAGGCAGAGCTATATCATGCCCCTCGAGATAGTGCGGCGCGCTTGGCTGTGGCTCGAATCCGTTGAAGATCAAGTCTCCGCGGATATCTGCTGTGTAGTTCAGGCTTCCAAACCTGACTTGATGGCCAGGGGCGTAGCTCTCGATCTGCTCCAGATGACCAAGCGAGTTGGCCCGCAGAGCGAAGCCGCCAAAGACGAAGATCTGTCCGGGGAGAAAAGTCTCACCCTGGACCTCATCGTTGTTGATGATCAAAGGAGCCATCGGGCCTAAAGGCGACGACACAGAGGAACTCTCAATGAAAGCACCAATGTCGGTGTCAAAACCGGCGGATCTCGGGTAGGGGGTCCCGATCTGTGCGTCAAGGTCGGATGGTAACAGGAGACAAGGGACACTTTATTTTACCCAGGTTCGGGCCCTCTCGATGGAGGTAAAACCCTACTCCTGCTAGATTAATATTGATGATATGGGTAGTACAAGAGTAGATCTACCATGAGATCAAGGAGGCTAAACCCTAGAAGCTAGCCTATGGGTATGATGATGATTATGATGTGTTCGTCCTACGGACTACAACCCTCCGGTTTATATAGGCACCGGATAGGGTTAGGGTTACACAGAGTCGGTTACATTGGTAGGAGATCTTGAATATCCGCACGCCTAGCTTGCCTTCCACGCCAAGGAAAGATCCTTCCGGACACGGGACGAAGTCTTCAATCTTGTATCTTCATAGTCCTGGAGTCCGGCTGAAGATATAGTTCGGCTATCCGAACACCCCCTAATCCAGGACTCCCTCACCAGATGTACAATTGTCACAGCAACTGGAACTGGTTAAACAAATCATGTGTCTTCAACAAGTGACTGGTTCTATCCTCTCCTCCCTTTACTTACAGTTAGTCTTCGTGAAGTCATTGCCTGCCTGTCATATCTGATTGACTTCATTGCTTGACTACTATTGTTGTTTGGCTTCATACCATCTTCCATTCCGATCCTTACTACCTAGCTGCTATTAGTCTTCATACTCTCACAATTATTGCATACTTGACTATGGCTAGCTTTGTGTAGTTTATCTTCCGCTGCATATCAATAGGTTCATTTCTACTGTTTGTCTTTGAAACTTCCATGTTTTGAAGACTTCCATAAAAATCGCCTATTCACCCCCCCCCCTCTAGTCGATAACTAGCACTTTCAATTGGTATCAAAGCAAGGTACTCCCTTTTTCTGTGTGATTCGGTTTAACCACCTAGAGTTTTAGCCATGTCGACTGCAGGGATAATCAAAGTCTCCGCTGCTTGCCCCGTGTTCGATGGAACTGGATATCCCTACTGGAAGAATAAGATGTGCATGCATCTTGAAGCCACTGATGTCGACCTCTGGTATGTGGTCAAGAACGGCGTTCCCAAGACTGGTGAAGGAGTCACCCCTGCTGATGTCAAGAAGTTCATTCAACTGGACTCTACTGCCAAGAACATCATCTGTGGTCATCTGACCAAAGGACAGTATGGCCGTGTAAGTGCTCTAGAGATGTCAAAGCTAGTCTGGGAATGGCTATCTAAGGTCAACGAAGGCGTCTCAACCCAGAGAGATCAAAGGATCAGTGTTCTTCGCAACCTCTTCAACCGCTTCAAGAGAAATGACAATGAGAATGTCCAGCTCACGTTTGATCGCCTCACTGACATCACAAATGAGCTTCAAGCCCTTGGCGCCACTGAGATTACAAAGCATGAAATCGTCAAGACACTGCTGAGATCACTTGACAGCTCCTTTGACACCCTTGCCCTCATGATACAAGAACGTCCTGACTTCAAGACACTCGATCCTTCTGATATACTTGAGAGGCTCAACACACATGAGTTCCAGCTTTCCGAGAAAAGAGATATCTATGGTCCCAACTATGGCTGAACACGCGCTTTGAAGGCAAAAGTTGTTTCCTCATCTGAAGAAGAATCTGACTGCAGTTCTGATGATCCTGAAGACATTGGAAAGGAACTTGCTATGCTTGTGAAGAAGTTCTAGAAGTTCACCAAGAAGAAGGGCTTCAAAAAGTTGTCACGATCTAGCTCAAGAAATGATGAAGCTTCCATTCATGACTACAAGAAGAGAACATGTCATAAGTGCAAGAAACCTGGACACTACATCTCTGAGTGTCCACTATGGGACAATGAGAAGAAGAAGAAGAAGAAGAAGAAGAAGAAGAAGAAGAAGAAGAAGAAGAAGAAGAAGAAGAAGAAGAAGAAGAAGAAGAAGAAGAAGAAGAAGAAGAAGAAGAAGAAGAAGAAGAAGAAGAAGAAGAAGAAGAAGAAGAAGAAGAAGAGCAAGGAATATGATTCTGATGACAAGAAGAAGAAGAAATCTTCAAAGTCTTCTTCCAAGTCCTCATCAAAGTCTTCATCTCATAAGAAGAGCTCATCTGGCAAGGCTCGTGCTTTTGTTGGGAAGGAAATGGATTCAGAGGAGGAGTCTGCTTCTGAGGAGGCAGAAGTGGAGTCTGAGGAGGAGTCCGATCCTGGTGTTAAAAGTCTGACTCTAGCCACTGCCTATGTTGCCAAGTCCATCTTCAACACTGAAGACAATGACTTCCACACCAACACTGAAGCTGATAACAAGGACGACCCTACTCCCAACTACTGCTTCATGGCACATGGTGCCAAGGTAAAATCACGCGATGCTTACTTCCAAACATCCAGTGAAGATGACTCTGATTGTGAATCCAAGCCCAGCTACAAAACACTTGCTAAAATTGCAACTGAACAACAAAAGGCTATGGAACATACTCAAAAACTGTTAGACAAAAGTGATGACTTGTTGGACGCGGAAATGACCCGTTCACAGTCCTTAGTTGAAGACATAAAAAATCTTCATACTAAGTACCAAGAACTTGAAAGTCGTCATGAAACGCTCTCAGCCACTCATGAAAAGCTCTCCTACGATTATCTTCAAAGGAAGCATGAGCTTGAGAAATTGAGAGCGGCTCATGAAGATCTTCAAAAAGAGAATGAGTCACTTCACGCCCAACAAATCAGACTCTCTCAGGATGGATTTGAACCACCATGTCTAAAATGCCTTGAGCGTGATAACGCTACCTCTGTTGCTGGATGTTCCACTACTGCTACTGTTGCAATATCTTCAACTACTGATGTGGTAACTAACCCCTCTGCGGAGGATACCACTACTATTGCTGATGAAAATGCTAGGTTGAAGACATTACTTGAAATAGGGATGTATAAAAGCCTAAAAGGGCATCAGACACTTTGCGATGTCCTCAAAAAGCAGATTCTGAACCGAAACCCTAGGAAAGAGGGTGTTGGGTTCGAAAGGAAAATGAATGTTGATGGCTCTTACTAGAAGCCTGAGCAGTATCACAAAACCACGTGGGTTGCTGCAAAGGGACCTTCAGTGGATCCATCCACCTTATCTGGCTTTACCTGTGCTAACCATGTTGTCATTGATGAATCCTTTGATACAAACTATAAACTGTTCAAGAATCAGAATGGTGAAGTGTTTGCCAGATATATTGGTACTAACTGCAGGAATGGGTCACCTATGAGGAAGATCTGGGTTCCCAAAAGCTGTCTTGAGAAGCTTCCAGTGAATGTCATCATGACACCACCTGGGAAGAAGACAAACCCCAGACCTAAGGCTTCATATGGTCCAAAGGCTTCATACAGACAGAGGACTCACCTGAGTCACCCTAACGCCAATGTTTTGCAGGGAAACCATACTCAGATTTATGAATATGAGCGTGTGTCTTCAAACCTCTGTGTTCATAGAAATAAGAACTTTTCTGCTTATTCATACGAGTATCATGCATCTCCTGCAAGGCTATTTGCTAGGGCTCCAAAGCCGAAGTTCTCAGATGCTGCACTTAGACTCATTGCTTCTAAGCCACCCCTGAAGATGTGGGTGGTTAAGAAGAATTAACTTTCTCTTGCAGGGAAAGGTCTCCAGCCGAAAATCAAAGGCGTCTGATGCTATCGCTGGGGACCTAAAACATCTTGTAGGGCGCAAGATCAAATGCCCAAATGGTCTCACTATGTATTTTGTTCCTGAATCGCTTGCCATTCATCCCATCATTCCTAATCTTGATCTGAGCTTCCATAATCCTCTTGGCCGTCAAATGTTTATGCTTCACAATACTCTTGGTGAAGCCTATCCCCCTAACTGTAATGCAGAGTATGACACCTCGTGCTTCAGAATAGATTATGGACAGCGGATGCACTAATCATATGACTGGTGATCGAAGTCTTCTCATGGACTCAACTCTACGTCCATCTGATAAAAGTCACATCACGTTTGCTGACACTGGTAAAAGCAAGGTATTGGGTCTAGGTAGTGTTGCAATCTCAAGGGATCAGCACATGGATAAAGTGATGCTTGTTGAATCCCTTGGTTTCAACTTAATGTCTGTCTCGATGCTTTGTGACTTGAACATGATTCTGCTATTTGGAAAATATCGTTGCCTTGTACTAATGGAATCTGACAAGTCTCTAGTCTTTTAAGGGTATTGGAAAGATGATCTGTACATGGTAGATTTCTCAGCAGGACCACAGCTTGCCGTATGCCTTCTCACAAAAGCTTCAGAATGTTGGCTATGGCATCGAAGACTGGGACATGCTGGCATGCGGAACTTACACACTCTCGCCAAGAAGAAGCATGTCATAGGCATCGAGGACATCAAGTTCAAGAATGATCATCTGTGCGGTGCCTGTGAAGCTGGAAAGATGACAAGGGCCAAGCATCCTTCGAAGACAATCATGACTACTTCTCAACCCTTCGAGTTGCTACACATGGACTTATTTGGCCCCACTCACTACTCTACCCTTACTACCACTGCCTGTCTCTATGGCTTCGTCATTGTTGATGATTACTCAAGATACACATGGGTGCACATAATTCTCTACAAGACTGAAGTGCAAGATGTTTTCAGACGCTTTGCCAATCGAGCCATGAACAATTATGGCGTCAAGATCAGGCATGTCAGAAGTGACAACGGCACTGAGTTCAAGAACACCGGACTTGATCTTTATCTGGATACAATGGGAATAACTCATGAGTTCTCGGCTCCTTACACACCTCAGCAAAATGGCATCGTAGAGCGCAAGAACAGAACCCTCATTGAGATGGCTCGAACGATGCTCGACGAATACAAGACACCAAGCAAGTTCGGGCCTGAAGCTATTGATACAGCATGCCACGCAATAAACCGTGTTTACATCCATAAGCTTCTGAACAAAACATCCTATGAGCTCCTTACTGGCATGAAGCCAAATGTCAGCTACTTCAGAGTATTTGGAGCAAGGTGCTGGATCAAGGATCCCCATCACAAGTCAAAATTTGCACCAAAAGCTCGCGAAGGCTTCATGCTCGGTTACAGAAAGGATTCGCACTCTTACAGAGTCTTCAACCTCTATCTCTATAAAATCGTCGAAACTGTAGATGTGCGGTTTGATGAAACCAATGGTTCACAAAGAGAGCTCCTGCCAAGTACTCTTGAAGAAGCTCCACCCAGCGAGTCTATCAAGATAATGGGAACTGGTGAAATCATGCCTACTAAAGCACAGCCTGAAGAGGAACTTATCATTTCTGCACCCAACCAACATGAAGACAATGCTCAGCCTAAAGACAATGCTTCCAATGATGACAATGATGAGCAAGAGCAAAGTCTTCGCCCAGTTCATCCTCGTGTTGCAAATGAAGTACAGATTGAGAAGATAACTGATAACATCAATGCACCTGATCCACTTACTCGCTCAAGAGCAACGCAGTTAGAAAATTTCTGTGGGCACTTTTCTTTTGTGTCAATATCAGAACCCAAGAAAGTTGTTGAAGCCTTTATGGAACCTGAATGGATTCAAGCAATGCAAGAAGAGCTTCAACAGTTCAAGCTGAACAATGTTTGGGAACTCGTCAAGCGTACTTACCCTTGCAAGCATAACATTATTGGCACAAAATGGATATATCGAAACAAGCAAGATGAGCATGGCCAAGTCGTCAGAAACAAAGCACGACTCGTTGCACAAGGATATACTCAAGTTGAAGGGATTGACTTCAATGAAACATTTGCTCCTGTGGCTAGGCTTGAAGCTATTCGCATATTGCTAGCCTACGCTAACCACAACAACATCTTGCTATATCAAATGGATGTGAAGAGTGCCTTTCTCAATGGTAAGATTGAAGAAGAAGTATACGTCGCACAACCACCTGGCTTTGAACATCCAAAACATCCTGATATGGTGTACAAACTAAACAAAGCACTGTATGGCCTCAAACAAGCTCCTCGCGCCTGGTATGATACGATCAAAGACTTCCTGAAGAGCAAAGGCTTCAAACCTGGATCCCTTGATCCCACACTCTTCACGAAGACATATGATGGTGAACTGTTTGTGTGCCAAATCTATGTGGATGACATTATCTTCGGATGCACCAACCAGAAGTATAGTGATGAGTTTGGATACATGATGCAAGAGCAATATCAGATGTCCATGATGGGTGAGCTGAAGTTCTTCCTTGGTCTTGAAATTCGTCAGCAAAGGAATGGCATCCTCATATCTCAAGAGAAATACCTCAAAGACTGCCTGAAGAAGTTTGGAATGCAAGATTGCAAAGGTTACACGACGCCAATGCCAGCCAAACATCATCTGGGTCACGACGAAAATGGTAAAGAGTTCGATCAACAGGTATACCGCTCCATGATTGGTTCTTTATTTTAGCTATGTGCATCTAGGCTAGATATTATGCTTAGTGTTTGCATGTGTGCTCGATTCCAAGTGGAACCAAAGGAATCGCATCACTTAGCTGTGAAGCGAATTCTTCGATATCTGGCTCACACCCCAACACTAGGATTATGGTATCCAAAGGGCTCAGAGTTTGATCTGGTTGGATTTTCGGATGTTGATTATGCTGGTGACAAGGTGGATCGCAAGTCTACATCAGGCACATGTCACTTTCTGGGACGATCACTTGTCTGTTGGTCTTCAAAGAAGCAGAATTGTGTGTCACTCTCAACTGCTGAATCTGAATACATTGCTACTGGATCTTGCTGTGCTCAGCTACTATGGATGAAGCAAACACCCAAAGACTATGGCATCAATCTGACACAAGTACCTCTCTTCTGCGACAACGAAAGCGCCATCAAGATTGCCAACAACCCAGTCCAGCACTCGAAGACAAAGCACATTGAAATTCGTCATCACTTTCTCAGAGATCATGTCATGAAGAAAGATATTGATATCATTCACGTCAACACTGAAGAGCAATTGGCAGATATCTTCACAAAGCCCTTGGACGAGAAAAGGTTTTGCAAGTTATGGTGTGAGCTAAATATCTTGGAATCCTCAAATGTCCTGTGATCAGGCACACATCCTAACACTTATGCATTTTGATGACTTAGATGTGCAACACACGAAGTAAAGTATATCTTCAATCAATGAAGACTTACATTCTGACTGTGAATACATTAACGTGGAATTTGACTTCGGAGCGCCACGATAATTGTGCGCCGTGTCTGGGTCTAATACTTCCTATACGGTGGGTAACGCCACCACCAAACATTTCTGTTTGAAGTGTTTCACTCATGGCGTTGCATTTGAATGTCTTCACATTTGGTTTGTCTTCAAATTCAATTTATCTTCATCTTCACTATGTTGATTTGATTGCTTTCTGATATATATATATATATATATATATATATATATATATATATATATATATATATATATATATATATATACTAGTGTTGTGTCCTCTACAGCATTCACTTATAGCTATGTCTTCCTAGTTGAATCTTTTGAACTAAGTGAATGTGATCGGACCCTAATCTCTCTATGCTTTCTATCTCAAACTCTATCTGTCCAAATCATATGCAGTCTATTGAAACTGTCGAATGTCTTCTCTGCGTCCTTGTCAGCAGAAGACACAGAGACAAACATTAAGTCAATTTTAATGCTCTATCCCTATTGCCTGAAATCCGGAGAAGCTGGAACGACCATCCGACAAACCTGGCGGGCGTGGGAACGTGGGACAACTCTAAGTATGTTGCATGCGTGCCATGTGCCCGTCAGATGTGAATCGCCAGGGGCACCTGCGTAATTGCGACGTGCCGCCCACTTCCTTATAAATACATGTCCCCTGCGGTAAAGGAAACTTCTTCCACCTCTCCACCTCGTCAAAACCCTAGCACCACCGCTAGCTCTCGACGACGCCGGCGGCGAAGCGGTTAGCTGCCGCAACTTCTCCGACGTCGTCCTCACGCCGGCCGCGGACATCGTCCTCTCCGCCGCCGCCGTAGGTGTCCTCCGTCGCCAAGTTAGGGCAAGGTGGATTGAACTGCTCGGTCTCCTACTCTTCCCATCTTGCAGTTCTTGGTGTGGTAAATAAATCTCTCTTTTTACCATCTTTTTGATCTTCAAAGATTCATCATGTCTACAAAAATAGGTTTCTGCCTATATAAGTTAGATCTCTTCTGTCCGCATCTCAAACTGCCTAGTATATTCACTTAAGCTTCACAACAAGTTAGATTCCTCACTTGTACTTATTCGCAGATTCGTACAAATTTGGAACAAACTCTCAACAGATAAGTGAATGTCTTCGCATCATGAGGTCAATGTCTTCAAACTGATTTATCTTCAAAATCTTCTGAGAATGCATATGACCTCTTCCCCTTCCCTCGCATCTCTAATGCTGTCACAGGTACATGTCCGTGGGAGAATCCCTTGGTTCTCATAGTCTGCATTCGTTTGTAGAATTTTTACAGCATCACATAAATTCTCCCGAAGCCAGTTCATGTTTGTCCAGCAAGCGGAAGCTTTCGAAGCCTTTGAACGTATTGAAACCTTTCAGTTTGAAGTTCATGGCTGCAGAGAAATCAGTCAGAAAGGGTGGCAGACAGCGTCGAGGAGGAACATCAAGAGATTTGCCCGATGACCTCTCTGAGCTTTACAAGACAGATCCTGAGGAGGATTACAATCAGCGCAAGACACGAATCCAATGGATTCGAAGATATTGGGCTGAACAATGGTTCAAGTACAATTTCGTCACCCAAGAATACGCTGAGAAGAATGCTACCAAAAGTCCTTGGGGTGATATTCTCTTTCGAGGCCTTCCACCCAAGAACAGAACTGAAGCTATTGCACAGGGTTTCTATCCCTGTATGGTCCGTGGACCTCAGCCAGAAAATGCCGACCCATCATCATTGCTCTTGTGTCGTGAAGATAATCTCTTCAAGCGCAACTTCCAGCATGCAAAGGCATCAGCCAAGGAAAACAAGAAGTCATTGGGATTAGATTTCAATCCTGGTCCTCCTGCTCCCCGTGTTGATGGCTCACGTGATGCAGAACCCAATGTCGTCGGTCCCTTCTACAACCTTGATGGCCTCATCACTCACATCACAGTTCAAGGTGCCAAAGTGGACCATTGTGATGACAATGATGACAAAGAAGGCTAAGGCTTCAAGATCAGCTGTTCCTCCAAAAGCTTCAGGTGCGAAGCCACTGGCAACTGTTCCTCCTGAAGAAAGTGTGCAGTCTAAAGATTTGTCACGCATTTCCAAGAAGACAGAGAAGAAGAAGAAACTTGTCAAGCATACTGATCAAGCACTGACCCCTGCTGCCATTCTGCGTGAAGAGCACATTGATCTGTCCAGTGATGAAGATCTTGCAGATGATGCCCTTGAGCAACTGATCAAGAGCAAGGAAGAAGCAGAGATCTTCAAGGATTTGCCTCTCTTTGATGTGGCAATCATTCACAACTTCATTGATGAGTGGTTTGACTCACCAAATCTCAGCTTTGATTATCTGCAACTTCCCATTCGCCTCAGCGTTTCTTTCAATGGAGCCATTGCTTCTGAGCTAGCTCTCGCTCAGCGCATCGTTGAGTTGAAGCACAAGATCGACCATGAGAAAGCCCAATTCAAGAAGCATGTGTCTAAGCTCAGCGTGCAAGATGTCAAAAACTTCAAGATCATGCTGCACGAGCTTAAGGAAGCCTTTCTCAAGAAGAGGGAAGAAGCCAAAGGTTCTCGAGAGCGCATGAAGAGCCTGGCTGACAAATGTGTGCAAGCCTACAATGAGGCTGAGAAGCGCAAGGCTCTTGGTCGTCCTGGCATTGATCCCAGAATGGCTGCAAAGAAAAAGAAGCCATCGACTGACCAAACTACTCCTTCAAGGGATGAAGAGCCGCGCATTGTCTTCCCAACTAGCATGACCGGCTCGAAGCCAAAGGTCAGACCAACCGCTTCTGAGCTGAAGAAGACAAGAAGTGTCGAGGCTGAAGCTAAGAAAAGGAAAAATACTGAAGCCTTTGATGCTGCTCCCTCCAAGAAGAAGCGCAGAACCAAGAAGGATAGGGCTACTCCCTCAGAGCCCTTGGTTGTTGAACCCATATCAATGGTTCGCCCTACCTCTGAACACCAAGAACAACGGATGATAGTTCATGAGCCTGCTTCCACAGAGGCTCATGAAGCTGAAGACATTCCAGCAGTTGACCCCACCGCTGCTGAAGACATTGGTCACCACGACAATGTTGAAGACGATGTAGTGCTTCCTCAGATCGAACACAACCTGGTATCATCGCCTATTCTCACGAACAGTGAACTCATCGGCATTGGTCGTCCTCTGACGCCAATTGCACAGGATGCTTCGCGGGCTGATCACCCACAACAACAAGACACCCCAAGTTCTCCCCAACATTAAGCTACCCCGTCTGTGCGAAATGAAGATGATGACTTTGAGGCCCAGCCAACTCCATCTCCAAAGGCGTCGCCAGCGTTACGCAGGCTTCGCAAAGGACCACGGCCTCAAGTCACCACCTCGAGCGTTCCAGAAGGAGAAGTGCCTCAACAATCTGTTGCACGTCAAGTGTTTCCAGATGCCACTCCCACTGTGAATATCTCAGAGTCTGAAGCCAAAAGTGCTGAAGACATTCCGGCTGCATCAGCCGATGAAAGACAAGCAGAAAATCATGTCCCAACTCCCCCCATTACTGAAGAAGTGGTTCCTGATGTGAACCTGCCAGTGCCCGACCCTCCAGCTCATCAAGTGGAGGTTGAAAAAATTGCGGCTGCCACCACCAACACCAATGAAGCCAATGACGTGGTCATGGCTGAAGAAAATGTGGAGCCTGCACCAACCAATGTGCCAGAAGCCAATGATGCAACTGCACCTGACGCCTCTGTTGCGCAGCCTGAAGCCAATGTTGACGCCTCTGCTCCTGTTCCGCCACAAAGGCCCCACACAACGAGCAAGCATTCAACTACGGCCAACTAATCACTGTCAAATGGCCTGTTCTGACTCCTCCGCCTGCTGCTGCTGGTCCTCAGTTTGATTATCATGTTGAGCACAGGCCACGAGTTCAAAAGCCAAAGCCAAGGTTGCCCAGGTTTCCAGGTACTGCATCAGCACCAGGATCTTTCAATGTCAATGGCTTCAAGGCACACAATACCTTCTTTGACAGCGCCAAGAACCCCTACTCAAGAGAAAGAATATCTTCTGATCAGTTCTGGAGCCATCAGCAGCGAAGCTATTACTCATGCATTCTGTACAATCAAGGCCGCATTTTTTCACATATGCGTCTTGATGCTGAAGCCGTCACTGGTCTGCCCTGTCTGGAAGATGCTCTGGACTGCTTTAGAGAGTCTGGCCTGCTGCAGTTTGTCACCGATAAGGAACACTGGAATGAAGAGTTACTGCTTCAATTCTATGCCACTCTCCATATTCGTGGCTACTACAAGGATACGAAGACATGGGTTCTTGAGTGGATGACAGGAAATGTTCATCATGAAGCCAAAGCCATTGATGTAATCGAGCTTATTGGCCTGCCCTCTGCAGATGATCTTTATGAACCTGTCTATCGGCTTCACAATGATGCGATGGAGAGCATCTTCCACAAGCCTGAGCCAAATATGAGTCAGATGCTCAGCATGATGAAGCCATTGCCTCCAGATGCTGAATATCCAAAGGCGTTCTTTGTTGAAGACCTTGAGTATCTGCCCCGCACCATCTATCACATAATCAGGCGAACTCTTTGGCCTATCAAAGGACACTCTCCTAATGCGAAGCTGGAAGGCGCAATGAAGACTTTGGTTTTTCATATTCTTCATGGCAAACGCTTCAATGCCCAAGACTTCTTCATTCGCCAACTTGCTGCACCGGGATCTGACATCTTTGGTCTGAAGTTCTATGCTCCTTGGATCATGCGACTGATCAAGCTTCACTCTGCCTTCAACAATCAACCTTCTGCACGCAATCATATCATATTTATGCCAGATGTTGATTTGTTTGTTGAAGCCATATACCCAGAGTCTGCAAAGGAGCCTCTTAGTCTTCAGAATGCTGACCATCAAATCTTCACCCAAGATGATGAAGGAATTCAAGTTGTTGCTCGTGTCTATCCATTGGCTGGGATTACTCGTATGCCTCATCGTGCGCAAACAGAAGCCACTGAGAGCACAATTGCCCAAAGGCCTAAGAAGCGCTCCCGCATTCTCAATGACCGAGAGCTTCTGGTTGCCCTTCATCAGAAACACGATAAGCATCATGACTGGCTGAAGCGCCAAATGCAAAGCCTCTTGGTGGACGTCAATCGCATTCGCAATCTTGCTACCAAGAATGCCTTTGTCACACATGAAACATGTCGGCGATCATGGAAGAGTTTGACGCTGCTTAGTGCTGAAGCGGATCTTCAAGACGATGGCTTCACTGAAAAGTTCAAGTTTGACTCCACTCCTCCACGGAATGTTGTTATTCGTCAAACTCCATCTCTTGAAGACTCTGAATACTCCTCTTCTGCTGCAACTGTGAATGCCAAAGTGATCGATGAAGAAGACTATGCTACTTCACCGACACCTTCTGCAAGAATCGACACTGCACCAAGCTTGTCTGCACCGCCAAATGACAACACCAACCCTGTTGCTTCATCTACTCCTCATGGGGACGAGTAGATGCTCTATGTCTTCAAACCTTTTTGGTCATTACTGACAAAAGGGGGAGAAGCATATGAGTTTGATAGTCTTCAAGCGGGTTCATATGGGCGGTTGCTTTATATTTTGCCTAGTGTTTACAACTCGCATTTGGCTCTTTGAGTTGTAACACTTAAACTTAATGGTCGTCTGCTACTTATTTGCTATTTCTGTGATGCGATGATAAATTCCGCATGTGCGATGATAACTTCCGCACTTAAGTCATTCTGCAGACATCCATTTTTCATTATGCATGTCATTATCTTCGTTATATCTTATCATGCATGATGAATTGTCGTCATAAGTTGAAGAGGATCTCCACAAGTACAACCTGCCATGTGCATTTGCATTCCAAAAGCAAATTACTTGTATGCACATCTTCAGGGGGAGCCTTTAAAACTTATGAAGACAATCCTCTATGACTTACAATTTCACATACTTTATTACCGTTGAAAACTTCAGCCAGTTTGTCATCAATCACCAAAAAGGGGGAGATTGTAAGTGCATCCAGTGCCACCCCTAGTTGGTTTTGGAGTATTGACGACAAATTTGGTTAAGGGACTAATGTGTTTGTGAGAATTGCAGGATAACACAGGTAGTGTCCCTCATTGATTCGGTTTACCTACCGGAGATGACCCCTAAAAATGCATGAAGACATTGACGACAATGGTGGTACATGAATATATTCATATTGAAGACTATGATATGAGAAGACATTTTGTGAAGACTATGGAGCGCGAAGACTTAGTTGTTTCGTTGTTTCTTTTTCTTCTTTGTTGAGTCATAGGAACCACCGTACTGTTAAGCGGGGTCCAAGTGAACATAGTCAGAGTGACTGAAGTGATGCTCAACCCAAATCCTATGTCTTCAAGCGAAGACAATGAGAGCAAATCTTATCCAGAGCTGGATAAGTCAGCTTTGCTTGTAGCCCAAGTAAAGTTGCCGTGTGTGTTTAAAATCTGACCGTTGGAACACGTGTTAGTTCCTTAGTGACCCAGGGTCATTTCGGACAGATCAGGTCGGGTTGCCTAGTGGCTATAAATAGCCCACCCCCTACACCATAAATTGGTGGCTGCCCAGAGTTAGTACACGGCTTTTGTCGTTTGAGAGCAACCCACCTCGAAGCCTTTGAGAGAGAAATATCCTTGCGAGGACAAAGCCCAAACACCCAGAGCCAAAGATTGTTAGGCATCACTGAAGTCTTTCTGTCTGTGTGACCTGAGGACTTATTACACTTGAGGACTGTGAATCCTCCAGCCGGTTAGGCGTCGCGTTCTGAGCATCCAAGAGCCATTGTGGATCACCGGTGAACGAAGTCTATGAAGGTTTGGAAGTCTACCTTGAAGATTTACCAGAGTGATTGGGCGAGGACTATGTGTCCTTAGCTCAAGGGGAATAAGGTGAAGACGCGGTCTTCTGAGTTGAATCTCAGCCTCCCTAACCAGATGTACAGTTGTCACAGCAACTGGAACTGGTCAAACAAATCCTGTGTCTTCAACAAGTGACTGGTTCTATCCTCTCCTCCCTTTACTTACAGTTAGTCTTCGTGAAGTCATTGCCTGCTTGTCATATCTGATTGACTTCATTACTTGACTACTATTGTTGTTTGGCTTGATACCATCTTCCATTCCGATCCTTACTACCTAGCTGCTATTAGTCTTCATACTCTCACAATTATTGCATACTTGACTATGGCTAGCTTTGTGTAGTTTATCTTCCGCTGCATATCAATAGGTTCATTTCTACTGTTTGTCTTTGAAACTTCCATGTTTTGAAGACTTCCATAAAAATCGCCTATTCACCCCCCCTCTAGTCGATAACTAGCACTTTCATCCTTGATGACTTGTCCTTCCTCTCTGAATCCTGGATTCTCCGAGAAGGTCTTCGTTCATAACGATCATCTCTACTCCTTCTCTCTCTTGGCGTGATTCTTCTCTCCTACTCCTTCTTTGGGAGAATCTTCTCTTCTTTTGTAGGGAGCCGTAAACTCATTGGAATAGTGTCCGGGTCTTCCACAATTGTAGCAATTACGCTCACGACTAGAAGATCTTTTTTCATTGTAGGACCTTGACTTGGAACTTCTTTCCTTGCTTCTACTCTTGTAGAACTTGTTGAAGTCCTTCACCATTAGGCTCAATTCTTCATTTAAGGTTTGTTTCTCACTTGATGATGTGGGAGCATCACATGAGGCTTTGTAAGCACCACTTTACTTGTTGTGGAGCTCTTCCTTATCCTTGAGTGACATCTCATGAGCAACAATTCTTCCAATGACTTCCGTTGGCTTGAGATCTTTGTAATTGGGCATCATTTGGATCAATGTGCACACGGTATCATATTTCCATCCAAGGCTCTTAGGATCTTCTTGATGATGAATCTATCGGTCACCTCTTCACTTCCTAAGTCGGCAATCTCATTTGTGATGAGAGCAAGCCTAGTGTACATTTCAGCGACACCTTCACCATCCTTCATTTTGAACTTGTCAAGTTGACTTTGAAGCACATCCAATTTGGATTCCTTGATGGAGTCGGTACCTTCGTGCATATCAATCAAAGTGTCCCAAATTTCCTTTGCATTCTCAAGACGGCTGATTTTGTTGAATTCTTCGGGGCACAATCCGTTGAAGAGAATATCACAAGCTTGAGCATTGTATTGTAGCATCTTCAACTCTTCCGCTGTAGCTTCACAGTTCGGTTCTCTCCCATTAAAGAATTGTAAAATCCCAAATTTTCAATTTGGAATGTTATACATTAGATCATCATTGCATATCATATTTTATTTTCTTTTGGTTTTGATCCTACAAATTCTACACAACTCAAGGACCCACGGAGAGAGTTGGGGGTTTCGTTATTTTCATATTTGAGTTTTCTCAAATTTTGAGAATAGGATTATTTGATTTTATTTATTTTATCATCAATTATTTCTAATACAAAAGTATGAGAGTGGGAATAAAATGACTTTCCCAAAATAAAGAAATATTGAGGATTTAATAATAAAATCAAATAAGATTTTATTTTGGAGTTTTATTTGAATTTAGGAAAAATATGTGTTTTCCAAAATTGCATTTAGGCCCCAGATAAATGTTCACTTTGTCCGGCTTGATTTTAGAAGTTGGGGAAAATTTATTTCAGGATTTTTGGAGCCCGTTTAGTATTTCTTTTATTTGTTTTCCTGTGTGTAAATTTTTTTTTAAAACGAACCGACCTAACGGGCCGTGTCCTACCCGGACACCTGGCCCAGCCGGCCTTTATAGCCGCGGGGGCCCGAGCGGAGCCGCACCAGCCCCAGCCCCGAAACCCTAGCCGCCAGGAGCCGCGCGCCGCCGCCGCCGTCGCCTGTCGCCGGACCCGCCGCCCGAGGTCAACCTCATTTTCGCCGCCGTTTTTATTAGAAAAATCGTTTGGTTTTTCAGTCGGTTTTTGTCGGGGCGGACGGCGTCCCCCCGCGAGCACCTATGGGGCCGGAGCCCCTTTCGTTGTCCGGCGAGGGGGGCGGAGGGAGCGCAGAGAGCAGATCGAGGCGGGCACACGGGCGGTTTACCCAGGTTCGGGCCGCGATGGACGCGTAAAACCCTACTCCTGCTTAGTTGTATTGAACTGGGGAGCTCGGGAGCTTGGAGAGCTAGCTGCACCGAGCGTATGGCTGTCTGGATGCCGAATCTCCGAACCCCGGAACCCCTTCTACGTTGCACACGGGCCTCCTTTTATAGCGCAAAGGGGTCACCGACAGGTGTCAACGTAAGAGAAAGGAGTAAAAGTGTCAAAGGGGTGGTAGCTGTAATAGTGCGGGAACGGTGGTGCTATAGTGCGGCACAGTGTTATCATACCTACTTCTGACGGTAGGGGACAAGGGCATTAAATGCCCGTCACGGTCGCCCGGACAGCACCGAGGCGGACCGTTAGGTGCGCCACCGTTCGCCACGATGGCGGCTGCATGCCACCGCATGCCCCAGGCTGCGCGGTGCCTCGCCACGTGCCCTCGGGGGAAGCCCCGGAGCGACGCGTGGGCGGGCGAGCTGGAGCGCAGCCTTGAGGTGGCGATCTTGCCGCGGCAAGTGGCTTGCCGCGGGGGTCGTCTTCCTGTGCCTGATAGCGTGCCAGCTATCAGGCCTTGCCGGGGCGCTTGGCGCGCCACGGCGGGCTTCTCTTGTGGTGCCTGGGTTCGGCCTTCCCGACAAGCTCCTCTTGTCGGGGGCTCGATCTTCTGTCTCGTTATACTTTGTTCTTGGATGGCCTTACATGGGCTCAGTCGTCCCGGCAAGCTCCTCTTGCCGGGGTCTTGTCTTCTTGGCCCGGCAAGCTCCTCTTGCCCGGGGCCTTGTCTTCTTGGCCCGGCAGGCTCCTCTTGCCGGGGGCCTTGTCTTGAATGCTTGGTCTTCTCTTGGCGCTTCCGGGGCGGGCCTTGCCGCAGGGTGCTACGACTGCCCGTGCACAAGTCTGGGGTACTAAGGTACCCCTACTTTAGTACACCGACAGGAGCCCCCGGGCCTGGGCCACGCACGGTGCCGAGCGTCGTTGGGCCAGGCCCTAACGGTGCGCGGGCACGCATGGCCTTGGTCGCGCTGCTCCTTAACTCCGCATCCGCCGTGCCTTCCCCAGGCGGCGCGCGCTTACCGCGGCGTCGTGGGGGCGAAAACGCCCGTTCCCTCTTTAAGTGGAGGGAGGTGCGGAGGCGCGGCTCAATAAATGAACGGGGGTGGGGCGCGGTTTTCGAGGCATCCGTTCCCCATAGTCACGGGATGGGGAGAGGTCGTCCCACCCGTCGCCTCGGTTCTGCGCGCCCACCACGCGGTCCTCATGCACTCGGAGTCGCGGCGGCGGAGGCAGGGAGTCGGGCCGGCGCGGGCCGATGCAGTGGGTCGGCCCCAGTCGCCTGCCCTTCCTCCGCTTCTATTGGAGGAGCGGGGCGGCCGCGGTCCCACTCCGCTCCTTTATAAGGAGCGAGAGGGGGCGACGGAAATACGCACTCCATCTCCTTCCTCCTTCTGCTTCTGGTTTCCTTCCCCCATCTGCGATGGAGGGGGGAAACCCTGGTTCTTCTTCGGTTGCCGCGAGGGTGTCTGCTCGGCAACGCGCCCCTCCTCCCCTTGCGCCCGCGGCGGCGGAGCCGATCGTCGGGGGAAGAGGGAGAGGGCGAGGTCGCGGACGAGGTCGTGGACGGGGCCGAGGCGCTCGGGGCGGACGGATCGGTGCGCCGCCCTTGCCCCCGCCAGCGGCTCCGTTCCTTCCCGCGGTCCATCTCGGGGACGACCCCTGTGAGTTCATTATCAGGCTGCGCCGGGCGCCTCGTCGCCACCTCCGGCTTCCCGCTCCATTCGCGAACGTGTTGGAGGTGGAGTAGCCTGAGACGCTAAACCTGCGCATGAGGGGCTGCGGGATCAGCGGGACGCGAGTCCACGTCGAGTCCCGAGCCCCCGGTGTGGTGTGTCTGGGCCGCGGGTGGAAGACGTTCGCCCGGATACACAGCTTGACGGAGGGGTTCACCCTCCACTTCAAGCTAGTGGGGGAGGACCTCCTCTCCGTCAAGGCCTTCTGGGGCTTCGGTATCCGGGCCCGGTGCTGCGAAGATAGCTCCTCCGACAGCGAAGGCTCCTCCTCGAGCGAGAGTGACGAGGAGGGGAGCGACAGCGACGACGAGGGGAGCAGCCGCCGGGATGACGGGTACGACTAGGCGTCGGCCGCAGCTCCGGGTGGCGCCGGCGGCCCCATCGACCGCGCCGGGCTCCGTGAACTCCCCGGGGTCGTCTCCTTGGGCGACTGGCGTAGGGGGGGCTGCTGAGGAGGACAGAGGGCGGACGTCGAAGGCCGCGAAGTCGGAGTACGGGCCGACTTCGACAGCTGGCTGACGCTCCGGCGCCTCGTGTTCCAGATGCGCCCCAGACGCCGTCATCACCCTTGCTCTCGGTGACGACCACCGGGGTCTTCTCTTCGGCCCGGCAAGCTCCTCTTGCCGGGGGGCTTGATCTCCTCGGGCGGCCGGAGTGGCGAGGCTGCGGAAGAGGAAGAGGCTGGCGGCAAGGCCGCTGCCTCATCTTCCAGCTCTGCCTCCGGCGCCTCCGTCTTCTTCAGCCTCCGGAGACCCCCGGGCGGAGCCCCCGGATCTTCTCTTGGTGCCTTCTGCCACCCGTAGCTTATCTAGGTGCCCCTTTCGCCCTCTTCGCCTACTTGCCCTACCTCCTGGGGAGAGAGACAAGAAAGGGATTACGGGCACCTTATCTCTTTTCAGCTCGTAAGCCTTTGGGCCTTAGTTGCGTTTAAGCCTTGTAATCCCTGTTTTCATGTTTTTCATTCTCTCTGAACTGTACCTGAGTGGAATGTTTTTAATGAAAAGGGGATGTTTGCCGGATCATTTGTCTCGCGGGTGGAAACCGCGGTAGGGAACGAATCCTTTACATCGTTAAGATAGATAGTTTCTCGCCCGGCAATACGCCCAGCCGATCCCCCGCACTGCTCGGCCTTTCTCACGCCCTCGGCGGAGGCGGGGAGCAGGTGGGTTCCGGCCCCTCGCTTCCCTCCCCCTTGCTGCCGCGGCTGCTATCGCAACGGGCCCCAGGAACGCGCTCTGGGGCTTGCCGCTAAGAGAGCACGGTAGCTTTTCGGGAGGGAAGGAGGCTTTCAAATTCCACAGTCCATAAGAGAATGCATGACGAGGGATGCAAAAAACTTATCTGAGGTTGCGGCCCCCGGCGGCTCTGGCCCGCCGGGGGGGCAGGTGTTGGCTCGTCCTTCTCCTCTTCCTTGTCCTCGGGCGGCCCGGCAAGGACATTCAATTCCTGCGAGCCAAAAAGGGGAAGGATGGGAAAAAGACGCGGACTCGACCTCTAAGTTAGGGGTTAGCGACAGTTAGGAACTGACAACCCTAACCAAGGACGAGACTCTGACTCAGCATGCATGCTAAAATCTAGGGCGCCAGCGCTTCTTTATCTTCGGCCAGGGGCTTCGCCTGGCTTTGTACGAGGGCTTAAATGCAACATCGGCAAGGCCTGCACAAACCGGTGGTTGCCGGAGCGGATCACGGCAACCGCGCCTTATGGGCGAAACTTGCGAAGATGCTCTATGTTCCCAGGAGTTGCTCACTGGTAGGCCCTCTTCGGTCTTGAGGCGGACAGCGCCGGGCCTCGCGACTCGTCTCACCCGATAAGGGCCTTCCTGCTTCGGCGTCGACTTGTTATAATTCTTGGCCGACTGAACGTGCCTAAGAACAAGGTCGCCTAACAGGGCAACTTTATCTGGTGCCAGGGGCTTCGCCTGGCTTTGTACAAGGGGTTACATGCAGCAGCGGCAAGGCCTGTACAAACCGATGGTTGCCGGAGCGGATCACGGCAACCGCGCCTAGTGGGCGGAACTCGCGGAGATGCTCTATATTCCCAGGAGTTGCTCACTGGTAGGCTCTCTTCGGTCTTGAGGCGGACAGCGCCAGGCCTCGCGACTCGTTCCACCCGACAAGGGCCTTCCTGCTTCGGCGTCAACTTGTTATAATTCTTGGCCGACTGAACGTGCCTAAGAACAAGGTCGCCTAACAGGGCAACTTTATCTGGTGCCAGGGGCTTCGCCTGGCTTTGTACAAGGGGTTACATGCAACAGCGGCAAGGCCTGTACAAACCGATGGTTGCCGGAGCGGGTCACGGCAACCGCGCCTTATGGGTGAAACTTGCGAAGATGCTCTATGTTCCAGGAGTTGCTCACTGGTACGCCTTCTTAGGTCTCGAGGCGGACAGCGCCAGGCCTCGTGACTTGCCTCACCCGATAAGGTCCTTCCCACTTTGGCGTCAACTTGTTGGAATTCTTGGCCGACTGAGTGCGCCGAAGAACAAGGTCGCCCTCTTCGAGACTCCTGGCCTTGACCTTGCGGCTATGGTAGCGACGCAAGGCTTGCTGGTATCGAGCGGCTCGTACCGCAGCCTGGAGACGTCCTTCCTCAAGGAGCAGCGCGTCATCTTGGCGCAGCCGCTCTTGCTCGAGCTCGTCATAAGTGAGCACCCGAGGAGATCCGTATACGAGTTCCGTGGGGATAACTGCTTCCGCTCCATAGACTAGAGCAAAAGGTGTCTGTCCGGTGGCTCGACTTGGTGTCGTCCTGATTGACCAAAGAGCCGCCGGCAGCTCCTCAATCCAATTTCTTCCGCACTTGTGCAGCCTGTCGAAGGTCCTGGTCTTGAGTCCGCGCAGCACTTCAGCGTTGGCCCTTTCTGCTTGACCGTTGCTCCTGGGGTGAGCAACCGAAGCGAAACAGACCTTGGCGCCGAGATCCTGGGCGTATTGCATGAAGGCGCGACTTGTAAATTGTGTCCCGTTGTCGGTGATGACTCTGTTGGGGATTCCGAAATGGCAGACGATCGACCGGAAGAACTTGACTGCTGACTGCGCGGTCACCTTCCTCACTGGCTCCACTTCTGGCCACTTCGTGAACTTGTCGATTGCAACGTACAAGTACTCGAAGCCCCCGACGGCTCGGGGAAAAGGGCCGAGGATATCGAGCCCCCAGACCGAGAAGGGCCAGGACAAAGGGATTGTTTGGAGAGCTTGAGCTGGCTGATGAATCTGTTTTGCATGGAACTGGCACGCTTCACACTTGGTTACTAGTGCAGTTGCATCTTGGAGGGCTTCTTGCCAGAAGAACCCTTGCCGGAAGGCTTTCCCGACAAGTGCTCTTGCGCCAATGTGATGGCCGCACATGCCTCCGTGTATCTCTGCCAACAGCTTCTGTCCGTCTTCCCTGGAGATGCACTTCAATCTGACACCGTTGAGTCTCCTTCTGTACAGCTCGTTGTCCACGAACTGGTACATACTTGACTGCCTGGTGATCTTCTCCACCTCTTCTGGGTCGTCGGGAAGTTCTCCAGTTTGCAGAAAACGGACGATCTGCCGTGCCCATGCCGGAGCCCGGGGCTCGACGGCAAGGACTAAAGGCATGAAGGCCGCTGCGGGGACCCCGGCTTCTACGGCAAGAACCTCTGGTTCAGCCGGAGCCGGTGATCCCCCGGCAAGCTTGCCGGGGCAAAGCTTGTCGGGAACCTCCGCTTCCACTGGACGGACCCTCGGACCCGCAGGAGCGGACTGTTCCTCAGCGTTCGGACTGCTGATCCGCTCGCCGGAGCAAGGCTTATCGGGGACACCTGCTTCGACTGGACGGATCCTTGGATCCGCAGGAGCGGGCTGTCCCTCGGCGTTCAGGCTGCTGATCAGCTCGCTGGAGCGAGGCTTACCGGGGACACCTGCTTCGACTGGACGGATCCTTGGATCCGCAGGAGCGGGCTGTCCCTCGGCGTTCAGGCTGCTGATCAACTCGCTGGAGCGAGGCTTACCGGGGACACCGGCTTCGACTGGACGGATCCTGGGATCCGCAGGAGCGGGCTGTCCCCCGGCGTTCTGGTTGTTGATCTTGGGGACCTTGGCGGCGGTCTCAGGGAGGTCCGCCTGCGAGTAGTCGCCGGAGACCAACTTCCTTTTCTTGGACTGCCCAACCGATGGTGTAAAGGATGGTTGAGTCAGCTTGAGCAAGAAGGTCCCTGGTTCCACAGGTAACTTCAGCGAAGCACACTTCGAAAGGCCGTCTGCTATCTCATTCTGAGCTCTCGCGACGTGCTCCATTTGCAGCCCTTCAAAGTGTTCTTCCAGCTTCCTCACTTCATCTACGTAAGCTTCCATCAGAGGGCTCTGGTAGCTCTTGTTGACTTGCCGGACCACCAGTTGAGAATCTCCCCGCACGATCAGCTTTCTGATCCCAAGTTCGGCCGCAATCCTGAGGCCGGCGAGCAAGCCTTCATACTCAGCAGTATTGTTGGTAGCTTGCTCTCTTGGGAAGTGCATCTGGATAACATACTTGAGGTGCTCTCCGGTGGGCGCGATGAGTACCACGCCAGCACCGGCGCCTTGCAGCGAAAAGGCACCATCGAAGTACATTACCCACTCGCTTGTTGCTCCTTGTACGGGCGCGCTTGTTTCTTGGCCTTCTCCATCTGGCGTCGGGGTCCACTCAGCTATGAATTCTGCCAAAGCTCGGCTCTGTATGGTTGAAGTACTTTCAAACTTGAGCCCGAAGCTCGACAGCTCCAGTGCCCACTCGACGATCCTGCCTGTTGCCTCTGGATTGTGCAATATCCTCCTCAGCGGAAAGCGAGTGACTACTGTTATCTCATGCGCTTGGAAGTAATGGCGCAGCTTTCTCGAGGCCATGAGGAGGCCGAAAAGCAATTTCTGCACCCCGGAGTATCTTGATCTAGCCCCCTGCAAGAGGGAACTTACAAAATACACCGGGCGCTGCACCATCTTCTTCCGCGCTCCATCCTGTTCCTGCGCAGGGTGGCCCTTGTCGGGGCCAGAGCTTGCTGGAGCAGCCCCCCCGCTCGTCGCTGGACTCGCTTGTAGGTGGTATAGGCTCCTCGTCGGCCTCCCTCTCCGCCACTAACGCAGCACTAACCACCTGGTTGGTTGCCGCTAGGTATAGCAACAACTTCTCCTGTGGTCTAGGTGCGACAAGTATTGGAGTGGAGGATAGGTACCTTTTCAAATCTTGCAGCGCTGCCTCCGCTTCTGGAGTCCACTGCATGGGACCTGCCTTCTTCAAGATTTTAAAGAAGGGCAGGGCGCGTTCTGCAGACCTTGAAATGAACCGACTGAGGGCGGCCACACAACCTGCAAGCTTTCTGACGTCCTTGACGCGCTCTGGGGCTTCGATCTGCTCGATGGCTTTGATCTTGTCGGGATTAGCTTCAATCCCCCTCTGTGACACAAAGAACCCGAGAAGCTTGCCGGAGGGGACTCCGAAAACGCACTTCTCGGGGTTCAGCTTGAGCTGTATCTTGCGCAAGTTCTGAAATGTCTCTTCCAGATCTTGGACCAGGGTTTCCTTGCTCCTGCTCTTCACCACGATGTCATCCATGTAGGCCTCCACGTTCCTATGGATCCGCGGCTCGAAAGCAGAGTGCACTACCCTTGCAAACATTGATCCCGCATTCTTCAGTCCAAACGGCATGCGTATGAAGCAATAGGTGCCGCACGGAGTGATAAATGCGGTCTTCTCTTCATCTTCCTTGGCCATAAAGACTTGGTGGTAGCCTGAATATGCATCAAGAAAAGAGAGTAGCTCACATCCGGCAGTGGAGTCAACAATCTGGTCAATGCGCGGCAAGGGAAATGGATCTTTGGGACATGCTTTATTCACGTCGGTGAAGTCTATGCACAGTCTCCACTTCCCATTGGCTTTGCGCACGACGACCGGATTGGCCAGCCACGTTGGATGGATCACACCTCTCACTAGGCCTGCTGCCTCTAGCTTCTTGATCTCTTCGCTGATGAATTCCTGGCGCTCCACGGCTTGCTTTCTCACTTTCTGCTTGACGGGTCGCGCGTGAGGACAGACAGCGAGCTTGTGCTCAATCACCCTCCTGGGAACACCGGGGATGTCGGACGGTTGCCATGCAAACACGTCGTCATTCGCCCGCAGGAAGGCGACGAGCGCGCTTTCCTATTTGCTGTCAAGCGTGGCACTGATGGTGAAGGTACCGCCAGTGCCGTCCTCCTTGGCGGACACCTTCTTGGTTGCCGGAGGAGCGGTCATTCCCTTCCTGTACTTGCCGGCGGAGCTCGATGGAACGTCCTCGACGGCGGCGCGGCACTCCGAAGAGGTGCGGTTGCCGGAGTGGGCCCCAGAGCACTTACCGGGCTTGGTCTTTGTCTTCTTCCCCCCGGGGGCTTCAGCGGCGAGTGTGTCCTTCTCTGCCGCGGCTGCTACATCCCGGTAGATCTTGTCGGCGCAGATAAGCGCATCCTTTTTGTCGCCATGGACAGTGATGACGCTTATCGGCCCCGGCATCTTGAGTACGTTGTAGGCGTGGTGGGAAGCCGCCATGAACTTGGCGAGAGCGGGACGGCCGAGGATCCCATTGTATGGTAACGGGATATCGGCGACGTCGAACGTGATACGCTCAGTCCTGAAGTTAAGCTCGCCGCCAAAGGTCACCGGCAGAGTGATCTTCCCCTTGGGCTTGCTCCTCCCTGGGTTGATTCCTTGGAAGGATCCGGTCTCTTCGAGCTCGCCGTCTGGGATCTGGAGTTTCTTGATCACAGCGGAGGAGATCAAGTTCAGCCCGGCCCCGCCGTCTACCAACATTTTGGTGACCTTGAGGTTGCGGATGGTGGGTGAGACCAGCATCGGCAAGCACCCGACCGCGGTTGTGCGGTCGGGGTGATCCTCAAGATCGAAAATGATGGGCGTGCTGGACCATTTGAGGAGCCTGCGCGACTCCACGGGCGGCTCTGCTGCGTTCACCTCTCGCGCCCACCGCTTAAGCTGGCGGTGGGAGGTGTGCAGAGAGGCGCCGCCGTCAACGCAAAGGACCTCCGTGGCCTTCTGGAACTCCTGCTCGCTGTTATCTTCGTCTTCCACGTCTTCGTCGTCGTCTTCTTCATCCTCGTCGCGGCCCCGGGGAGGCCGATCGCCTTGCCGCTGCTTGGCCTTGCCGCGGCGTCCTCCCCGGCCGACGGGCGGCCGCTTCTTGCTTGGTTCGCCACCCCCACCCTGGGCCTTCCCCTTGTCGTGCCTCTCGTACTCAGCCTTCTGCTGCACGACGAGGTACTCGACGCTTTTGCAGTTGGAGAGATCGTGGCCCTTGGTGCGGTGGATCTTGCAGTATTGCTTGTCGGAGCCGTCCTGCTTGTCGGCGGCCGCCACGGGGGCAGGCCCCTTGCCGGAGCCGCCAGCCTGCGTTTGCTTGGTGGGAGCCTCCTTGCCGGACCCCTTGACGGCAAGCACCTCTTTCCTGTTCTTCCTCCTATTATTCCACCGCTGGCTCCTCTTCGCCGGGGCGGTGTCGTCACTGTCGCTTTCTCCTGCGCCAGCATCCTCCCCGGGGAGTTTCCTCCCCTCCTCCGCGCGCGCGCACTTGTCAGCCAAGGCATATAGCTCGCTGACGTCCCGGATCTTGGTCATGGCCATCTCTTCACGCATGCGGCGGTTACGCACGTTCTGGTGGAACGCGCTGATAACCGCGGCAGGGTGAACGTCGGGGATGTTGCGATGCACGCGGCTGAAGCACTGGATGTACTTGCGCAGGGGTTCAACTTCCTTCTGGGCTAGGATGTGGAGGTCGCTATCCTGGCCATGAGGTTTGTGGCCGCCTGTGAAGGCGCCAACAAACTGATGGCAAAGATCTGCCCAGGAAGAGATGGAGCCTTCCGGCAAGTGCATAAGCCACGAACGAACGTTCGGCTTAAGCACGAGCGGGAAGTAGTTCGCCAATATCCTCTCGTCGCGCCCCCCGGCAGCTTGTACAGCGATTGTGTAGATGCTGAGAAACTCCGAGGGGTGCGTCCTGCCGTCGTACTTCTCCGGTACGTCGGGCTTGAAGTTCTTCGTGCTGGGCCACCGGACGCGTCGCAGCTCGCGGGTGAACGCAGGGCAACCTGCCGCGTACGGTAAGTCACCTGGTTCACCGGGCGCGTACGCGTCGACAGCGTTCCCAGCCCGCTGGTCTGATTGCCGCCGAGTTTCTCGGCGGCGCTCAATCCTTGTTCGAGCGTCTTCTTGCTGCCGCTCGTCGAGGACTTGGCGCTGGTCCCGGCGAGTCCGCGGGTCCAACGACGCTGTGGAGCCGTCGTCGGCGTTGTTCCAGCGGGGCAGCGTCTTCTGCTTCTGCGCCGGGGAGTGCATGGTGGTCGCACCTCCGGCGGTCTTGTCGCCGTCGGCCTTCGTCTTCTCGACCTGCCGGGGCCGTGAGGTCGCCGGCCGCTGCGGCGTGTCGTTGTTGGCGAAGGCGATCAGGCTCTGGATGGTGGCCCTCCAGCTTTCGGCCTTGCCAGCCGCTGGAGGGTAGTCGAGGAGCAGTTGCGCTCTCGCGAGCGCTTCTGCCGGAGTGGAGGGGAGCGGGGGCGAGTGGCGCGAGGAGCGGGATGCGCTCGGACTCCTAACAATGTTAGAAAGAGCGGGGTCCCTCCCCGGCGCCTTCGCCTTGCCCGTGTCCGGACGGGGGCCCGTGGCGTCCCGCGAACCTCCTGTTTGCCCTTGTTCCAGCAAGCGGATGCCACCTCCCGTGGCATGGCGCTGCTGGGTCGTCGTTTGAAGGGACGGATGCGGCGCGTCCTCGGAGGCCGAGGCTCGGTCGTCCGCCCTGTTCTTGGATTTGGTGGCACCGCGAGTGTTCTCGCCGGTGGCCACCCCTCCGACGGCGTCTCCCCCGCCCACCGTTGGCTCCGGTAGCGGTGGGAGTGACGCGGACGGGCCCGCGGCCTCCGAAGCCTTCTTCTTCGGGGCCATGGTGTTGATGAAGCTAGCGAGTTCGGAGAAGCTGACGAAGAGCGCGCTCGCGCGAACGCAGGATCTGATCCGCACAACCTCGACGCGCCCCCTACCTGGCGCGCCAAAGATGTCGGGGCGGACGGCGTCCCCCCGCGAGCACCTATGGGGCCGGAGCCCCTTTCGTTGTCCGGCGAGGGGGGCGGAGGGAGCGCAGAGAGCAGATCGAGGCGGGCACACGGGCGGTTTACCCAGGTTCGGGCCGCGATGGACGCGTAAAACCCTACTCCTGCTTAGTTGTATTGAACTGGGGAGCTCGGGAGCTTGGAGAGCTAGCTGCACCGAGCGTATGGCTGTCTGGATGCCGAATCTCCGAACCCCGGAACCCCTTCTACGTTGCACACGGGCCTCCTTTTATAGCGCAAAGGGGTCACCGACAGGTGTCAACGTAAGAGAAAGGGGTAAAAGTGTAAAAGGGGTGGTAGCTGTAATAGTGCGGGAACGGTGGTGCTATAGTGCGGCACAGTGTTATCATACCTACTTCTGACGGTAGGGGACAAGGGCATTAAATGCCCGTCACGGTCGCCCGGACAGCACCGAGGCGGACCGTTAGGTGCGCCACCGTTCGCCACGATGGCGGCTGCATGCCACCGCATGCCCCAGGCTGCGCGGTGCCTCGCCACGTGCCCTCGGGGGAAGCCCCGGAGTGACGCGTGGGCGGGCGAGCTGGAGCGCAGCCTTGAGGTGGCGATCTTGCCGCGGCAAGTGGCTTGCCGCGGGGGTCGTCTTCCTGTGCCTGATAGCGTGCCAGCTATCAGGCCTTGCCGGGGCGCTTGGCGCGCCACGGCGGGCTTCTCTTGTGGTGCCTGGGTTCGGCCTTCCCGACAAGCTCCTCTTGTCGGGGGCTCGATCTTCTGTCTCGTTATACTTTGTTCTTGGATGGCCTTACATGGGCTCAGTCGTCCCGGCAAGCTCCTCTTGCCGGGGTCTTGTCTTCTTGGCCCGGCAAGCTCCTCTTGCCGGGGGCCTTGTCTTCTTGGCCCGGCAGGCTCCTCTTGCCGGGGGCCTTGTCTTGAATGCTTGGTCTTCTCTTGGCGCTTCCGGGGCGGGCCTTGCCGCAGGGTGCTACGACTGCCCGTGCACAAGTCTGGGGTACTAAGGTACCCCTACTTTAGTACACCGACAGTTTTCGTCGGGGTTTTTTTTATTTTCGTTTTTTTATTAGATCAGTTTTTTTCGGTTTAGGTTAATTAGCGAGCGTTCGCTCGTTCGTTCGTTTTAACGGACGTGTTCGTCGTTTAGATCCAGATAACGAACGTTCGTTCATTAATCTGTTCGTCGTTTTCCTTTTTCTCGGATATTCCGCGATTATTTTCTGATCGCGATTTCTGATCCGATTTTCGTTTTAGTATAACTTTGCGCTCATTTATCGGAATCAGGCGATTCAAGCGCGTGGAGTTTCGTCTCGAAACCCTCTATCCGTTTAACCAACTTAAAAAAGTTTTTGCTTCTATAAAATTTGACTTAGGTCCAGATTAGTAAAATGAAGTTGTTTTCTTTCGCCGTTTGATTTCCGTTGCTTCGTTGGATTTGATTCTTTTTGCAAACCGTAGTTCTTAAGTTGAACTTTCTGGTTAGATCTCTTATTTGAGTTTTACCTGTGCATTAGATGAATACTTATTATATGCTTGTTTGTTTGTCTGCGATAGAATACCCGGAGTGCGCCAACTGTTACTTTGAATCTCTAGGTTTCGCGGATCATCAGCAAGGCAAGTAACACTTTGATCATACCTTCCTATTTCCTAGATTTATTGCATTAGATCAATTCTCAAACATTGCATCATTAGGATCTAATTAAATTGTGGGATGGGAAGTAGTTGAAGTAGTACCTATTACCTGTTTTATTATCAAACCTTTGGGAGTTACTTCTACGTTTGCTTATTATGCCATGTTATGCTAGTAGACGTGGATTGGGTGAGTGATGTCCATGACAGATGTGAGATTGTTAATTAATGGTTTATTTAAGGTGGCAACTTAAACACACATCTGGGTGGATTGAGGTACCTGGGTATTCCAGGATTGCCTGTTTCTTTTTGGACCGCCACCCAGGCTCAAAGGGATCATGAGATTTTTCATACTAGAAACTTCCGTGTGCAACCACAAGCTACTATGGGCTCTAGCATAGTTGACTAAGTCGTGCGAACTCTTACAGTGGTAGACTAGCTGATGTAGGGGATGTAGGTTGGTACGGTCTACCCGATCGTAAGGTGCTAGCGCTTCTGAAAGACTATGTCTCGGCCATCCGTTTCTCAAACACCATGTACTACGAGAAATCCAACGGAGGCAATCGAGTCTTGTGGGGAAAAGTGAACAAACCTCTGCAGAGTGTATAAACTAATCATGGTTAGCCGTGTCCCCGGTTATGGACGTTTTGAGTATCTAGTACTTGGATATCATGTGAATCTCATCATGTTACTTAAATTAATATTGTTGGGTTTTAATGATGATTACTTTAATTGGGATTGAGGATGTTGTCAACCATTCTCAATGTTTAACAACCACCCTGATAGTTAAATAAAATCTATTCCTTTATAGTAGGGAAAAATTGGCTTTACACAAAACTGTAACCATAGAGCTTTCCACCAGCCATATATGCATGTAGTATAGGCTTAATCCTTCATTACTCTCTATGTGTTACATTGCCTGCATATTCCATGTGCTGACCCGTTTTCGGGCTACAACGTTTCATGTTGCAGACTTTTCAGACGACGAGTAAGGTGCCTTTTAGGTCGTGGTTCTATACTCAGTGATGCCGTTGGAGTTGACGGACTCGCTTATCTTCCAAGCCTTCCGCTGTTATCGCTATTAGATGGCCTTAAGCCATATTTATTGTATTAAGTTCTCTTTTGAGACATTCGATGTAATAAGTGTGTGATTGCTACTCTGTCATAAATCCTTCGAGTACTGTGTGGTGTCAGCATTACTGATCGAGGGATGACACCTGAGCATAGAGATCAGACTGTTTGAGGTTTGGTCGCTACAAAGATGGTATCAGAGCACACGCTGACTATAGGACACGACCACTAAGCTAAAGCCCTATATCACTACTCTCTTCTCATTTCTAACTCCTCATCTTTTCTACTCTTTTAGGATGACGGAAGCGAGGATCAAGTTCACACAGCCGGATGAAGATACACCTTTTGGACGACACCTGAAGGAAGTCACTAAGTACCTGAACATTGGAATACCAAGCTTCACTGGGACCTACAACGCCACTTTACCCGAAGAGGAGCGTTGGAAGATTCAAGCTCAAGTTCCAGGAGGAACGTTCGCGCCAGTCACAGAGCCCATAGAGTGTGTTTTTAATGCACCAACCTGGAGTCTGGGAAAGAGCATGGCAGCTCACATCATCATGGGACGCATTGGAAAAGTCTACCAAGAAAACCTCAAGGATACTATCTACCAGATTTGCGGACGCCGAGATGAACAATGGGAGATATTTAGCACTAAGAAGGTTAGAACCATTGCAGCTTTCATCCAGGAGTTAAACCAGCACATTCGACTCCACGAGAACCAGATGTGCGCGGACATGATGGAGTTGAAGAAAGCAAAAGCCAAGATTATCGAACTAGAGGGAGAACTGAAGGCCACTCGCAAGGACTACATGGAGGAGATTGTAGCTCTAGTGAGACAAAACAGCGATCTTAAGGAGAAGATTGAAGAACTCATGGGGAATTCAGCACCCGGAGGAGAAGATGACGATTCCACTTGCCCGGTGAACTACATCATCATCGACGACACCGACTCCGATCCTAGTGATGATGATTTCGAAGACGAAGCTGGAGTAGATATCATGGAGTCTTCATCAGAGCAGTTTTCTAGTAGACTACCATAACAGTAGTAGTGTTCCACCATGTATATACTATAGTCCACGTACTTTTGCGATAGTTCTAGACCGATTGTATGCCCTTGTTTGATTGAATGAAATGATTTTGTGTGCATTCGTCTCATGTGCATTTGGGTAGTGTTTTCTCTTTAGACCTCATTCTATTCTTAATTCTCATCTTTTCTAAACCCTCAGATGCCTCCGAGACGTGACAATGGGTTTGCTTTCCCACCGGAGCTCACTCAGTTGATCCAGCAGCAGAATGCTTTGATGCAGTTGCTAGTCCAGAACCAGAACAACAACAACAACAACAACAACAACAACAACAACAACAACAACAACAACAACAACAACAACAACAACAACAACAACAACAACAACAACAACCCACCACCTCCACCACCTGCTGATCACTTAACCCGTTTCCTTAGGCTGAATCCGCCGGTGTTTTCCAGTAGCACTGAGCCGATAGTGGTAGATGATTGGCTCCGCAAGACAGGGAGGGAGTTGACCACTGCAGGATGTACAGATGGGGAAAAGTGAAATTTGCCGCTCGTCAGCTTGAAGGACCCGCAGCAGCATGGTGGGAGAATTTTACAGCCACTTACCCTGTAGACACTGTCACATGGGATCAGTTTCAGCAAGCTTTCCGTACTGCCCATGTTTCAGCAGGAGCTATGGCCATGAAGAAGCGTGAGTTTCGCAACTTGCGCCAAGGAGGACGGATAGTTGGCCAGTATGTGGATGACTTTAGTAAACTAGCACGTTATGCCCTAGATGACGTTGCTACTGATGCAGCTAAGAAGGAGAAGTTTCTGGAAGGACTGAATGACGAGCTGAGCATGCAGTTGATGGTAGCAAGTTTCAACAACTACCAGGAGTTGGTAGATCGTGCTCTTATGATTGAAGGGAAGCAGCAGCAGATTGAAAACCACAAGAGGAAGTATGGACAGGGGAAGTACAATTCTGGAGCTCAGCAGAAGCCCCGTCTTACCCCAAAACCGGGAGTTCATTTTCAGCATACCCATGGAGGAGGTAGCTCGCACAATCATAATGGCCCCAAGAATGGTAATGGGAATGGAGGAAGCAACGGCCAGAACCGTACCACCCCATCAACCCCAGCCAAGTGAGACCTGAGCCAAATCACCTGTTTTAAGTGTCAGAAGACCGAACATTATGCCAATGAATGTCCTGAAGGCTAGAATGGCAATGGAAGCTCTGGAAAGAAGCCGAACCCTTTCAACAGGGAACAGGTGAACCACGTTAGCGTGGAGGAGGTTGAAGCTCAGCCTGATGCAGTAATAGTTAAGTTTTTGGTTAAGTCATTTACTGCACTCGTTCTTTTTTATACTGGTGCATCGCATTCATACATCTCAAGGGGATTTGTGGATAAGTATAACCTGCCAACCCAAGCCCTTAGGTCACACATGTTAGTAACCTCGCCTGGAGCAGAGTATATGGCTAGTCGATGGTGTGATCGGTTACCATTAAGGATTGGTAACTATGTGTTTCCCTCGGACCTAATAGTATTGGAATCTCAAGGATTGGATGTGATATTAGGCATGGATTGGTTGTCAAAGTATGAAGGGAACATTGAATGCGCTAGTAAGACAATCTTGCTTACGACGCCAGAAGGAAGAAGGATCAAGTATGTATCACGGCATGTGCCAAAAAGGATTCAAGTAAATTCCTTAACAGGAGTTGTGCAGGAGGAAGTACCAGTGGCAAAGGATTTCCCTGACGTATTTCCAGAAGAGTTGCCAGGCATGCCACCGGATAGAGACATTGAGTTTTCTATTGAGCTTTTGCCAGGCACAGGGCCAATATCAAAGAGACCATACAGGATGCCCGCAAAAGATTTGGAGGAGCTTAAGAAGCAGATTAAGGAGTTACTGGATAAAGGTTATATTCGCCCAAGTTCTTTGCCTTGGGGATCACCAGTACTTCTAGTAGAGAAGAAGGATGAATCGTTAAGAATGGTAGTTGATTATCGTGGACTGAATGAAGTAACAATCAAGAACAAGTACCCACTACCAATGATCAATGATCTGTTTGATCGATTGCAAGGAGCTAAGGTGTTTCCAAGATTGATTTGCGATCAAGGTACCATCAATTGAAGATTCGAGAGCAGGACATACCTAAGACAGCTTTCACCACACGATATGGGTTGTATGAGTATACCGTTATGTCTTTCGGTTTGACTAACGCACCTGCCTATTTTATGAACATGATGAACAAGGTGTTTATGGAGTTTTTGGATAAGTTCGTCGTGGTGTTCATTGATGATATTCTGGTTTACTCAAAGAATGAAGAGGAACATAAGGAACATTTGCGATTGGTACTTGAGAAGCTCAGAGAACATCAGTTGTATGCCAAGTTCAGCAAATGTGAGTTTTGGTTGAAGGAAGTAGGATTCCTCGGACACGTTATATCCGGAGAAGGAATAGCAGTTGATCCCACAAAGGTTATCACTATGACCAATTGGGAAGCACCAACAATAGTTGGAGAGATCCGGAGTTTCCTTGGACTCGCAGGATACTACCGGAGATTTATTGAGAATTTCTCCAAGATTGCAAAACCAATGACGGAGTTGTTGAAGAAGGATACCAAGTTCATATGGACTGAGGAGTGTGAGGCAAGTTTCCAGGAGTTGAAGAAACGATTGGTTACCTCACCAGTGTTAATTCTGCCAGATCAGACCAAGGATTATGAGGTGTATTGCGACGCTTCACGTCGAGGACTTGGAGCAGTGCTTATGCAGGAGGGAAGAGTTGTTTCGTATGCTTCACGACAACTGAAACCTCACGAGTTGAATTATGCCACGCATGATTTGGAGTTAGCAGCCATAGGGCATGCATTGGAAACATGGAGACATTTCCTCATTGGAAACCATTGTGAGGTGTACACGGATCACAAGAGTTTGAAGTACATTTTCACTCAGAAGGAGTTAAACCTCAGACAAAGGAGATGGTTGGAGCTCATCAAGGATTATGATATGAGATTGCATTATCATCCCGGAAAGGCTAATGTAGTAGCTGACGCATTGAGCCGTAAGAGCCATGTCAATACACTAATGACGGGAGAAATACCAAAGGAGTTAGCCGAGGATCTTCGTGAGCTATGTTTGGAGATAGTTCTGAGAGGCTATGTAGCAGCATTGGAGATCCAGTCTACTTTGATGGATAGGATTAGAGAAGCACAGAAAACTGACAAGGAGATTGCCTCTATAAAGGAGAAAATGAGCAAAGGAAAGGCTAAAGGATTTCATCAGGATGAGCATGATACCCTATGGTTTGAAGACCGTGTTTACGTGCCTAATAACCCGGAGATCAGGAAGTTAATTCTGCAAGAGGCACATGATTCACCGTATTTGATTCACCCAGGAAATATCAAGATGTATTTGGATTTGAAGGATACTTTCTGGTGGACCAGAATGAAGAAAGATATTGCGGAGTACATAGCAGTTTGTGATGTATGTCAGAGAGTAAAGGCAGAGCATCAGAAACCAGCAGGATTGTTACAGCCACTGCCGATACCCGAGTGGAAGTGGGATAAGTTAGGCATGGATTTTATCACGGGATTACCCAGGACTCGTTCAGGCTATTACTCAATTTGGGTTGTAGTTGATCGATTGACGAAGGTAGCTCATTTCATCCCAGTAAAGACCATTACACTAGTGCTAAGTTGGCAAAAATATACATGACCAGGATCGTATGTTTACATGGAGTTCCGAGGAGTATCGTATCAGATAGAGGAACCCAGTTTACCTCAAAGTTCTGGAATCAGTTGCACGAAACTTTGGGTACCAAGCTAGAATTCATCACAGCTTTTCATCCACAGACAGATGGACAGACCGAGAGAGTCAATCAGATTTTGGAGGATATGTTGAGAACTTGTGCGCTAGATTATGGATCTAGTTGGGACGACAATTTGCCATATGCAGAATTCTCTTACAACAATAGCTATCAATCTAGTTTAAAGATGGCCCCTTTCGAAGCCTTCTACGGAAGAAGGTGCAGGACACCGTTGTCGTGGGACGAAGTTGGAGACCGCCAGATGATTGGACCTGATTTGATTAAAGAGTCTGAACAGAAGGTGAAGTTGATTCGCGATAGGCTCAAGGTAGCCCAGTCCAGGCAGAAGAGCTACGCAGATTCTAAAAGCAAGGAGACAGTTTACGAAGTCGGAGACCGAGTTTATCTTCGAGTATCTCCACTTTGGGGAATAAAGCGCTTTGGTGTTAAGGGAAAGTTAGCGCCACGATTTGTAGGACCATACTGAGTATTGGAGCGTATGGGAGAAGTGGCCTACAAGTTGGAATTGCCCGAAGGATTGTCAGGAGTTCATGATGTGTTCCATGTTTCTCAGTTGAAGAAGTGCCACGCGGAGATGGCTGACATACCACTGAGAGATACAGTGCCATAGGAGGTAATTCAGTTGGAAAACAATTTGACCTATGAGGAGAAACCAGTTAAGATTCTCGAGTTTGCCAGCTGAGTCACCCGGAGCAAGGTTATCAAGTTTTGCAAAGTTCAGTGGAGCCACCACACCGAGGATGAAGCCACCTGGGAGCGAGAGGAAGATTTGCTCAAGGACCACCCTCATGTATTTTCTAGCCAACCCGAATCTCGAGGGCGAGATTCATCTTAAGGGGGGTAGGTTTGTAACATCCCAAATTTTCAATTTGGAATGTTATACATTAGATCATAATTGCATATCATATTTTATTTGCTTTTGGTTTTGATCCTAGAAATTCTACACAACTCAAGGACCCACAGAGAGAGTTGGGGATTTCGTTATTTTCATATTTGAGTTTTCTCAAATTTTGAGAATAGGATCATTTGATTTTATTTATTTTATCATCAATCATTTCTAATACAAAAGTATGAGAGTGGGAATAAAATGACTTTCCCAAAATAAAGAAATATTGAGGATTTAATAATAAAATCAAAAAAGATTTTATTTCGGAGTTTTTTGATATTTTATTTGAATTTAGGAAAAAATATGCGTTTTTCATAATTGCATTTAGGCCCCCAAATAAATGTTCACTTTGTCCGGCTTGATTTTAGAAGTCGGGGAAAGTTTATTTAGGGATTTTTGGAGTCCGTTTAGTATTTCTTTTTTTTCCTGCGTGTAATTATTTAAAAAAAACTGAACCGACCTAACGGGTCGTGTCCGACTCGGACACCTGGCCCGGCCGGCCTTTATAGCCGCGGGGGCCCGAGCGGAGCCGCACCAGCCCCAGCCCCGAAACCCTAGCCGCCAGGAGACGCACGCCGCCGCCCTCGATCCGCGCGCCGCCCGCCGCCCGCCGCCCGCGCCGCCCGCCGCCGCCGGATCCGCCGCCGCCGCCTGTCAGCCGGACACGCCGCCCGAGGTCAACCTCGTTTTCGCCGCCGTTTTTATTAGAAAAACCGTTCGGTTTTTCCGTCGGTTTTTTTATTATTTTCGGTTTTTTATTAGATCGGTTTTTTTGGTTTAGGTTAATTAGCGAGTGTTCGCTCGTTCGTTCGTTTTAACGGACGTGTTCGTCGTTTAGATCCAGATAACGAACGTTCGTTCGTTAATCTGTTCGTCATTTTTCTTTTTCTCGGATATTCCGCGATTATTTTCTGATCGCGATTTCTGATCCGATTTTTGTTTTAGTATAACTTTACGCTCGTTTATCGGAATCAGGCGATTCAAGTGCCTGGAGTTTCGTCTCGAAACCCTCTATCCTCTTAACCAACTTAAACAAGTTTTTGCTTCTGTAAAATTTGACTTAGGTCTAGATTAGTAAAACGAAGTTGTTTTCTTTCGCCGTTTGACTTTCGTTGCTTCGTCGGATTTGATTCTTTTTGCAAACCGGAGTTCTTAAGTTGAACTTTCTGGTTAGATCTCTTATTTGAGTTTTACCTGTGCATTAGATGAATACTTATTATATGCTTGTTTGTTTGTCTGCGATAGAATACCCGGAGTGCGCCGCCTGTTACTTCGAATCTCTAGGTTTCGCGGATCATCAGCAAGGCAAGTAACACTTTGGTCATACCTTCATATTTCCCAGTTTTATTGCATTAGATAAATACTCAAACATTGCATCATTAGGATCTAATTAAATTGTGGGATGGGAAGTAGTTGAGGTAGTACCTATTACCTGTTTTATTATCAAACCTTTGGGAGTTACTTCTACGTTTGCTTATTATGCCATGCTATGCTAGTAGACGTGGATTGGGTGAGTGATATCCATGACAGATGTGAGATTGTTAATTAATGGTTTATTTAAGGTGGCAACTTAAACACACATCTGGGTGGATTGAGGTACCTGGGTATTTCAGGATTGCCTATTTCTTTTTGGACCGCCACCCAGGCTCAAAGGGATCATGAGATTTTTCATACTAGAAACTTCCGTGTGCAGCCACAAGCTACTATGGGCTCTAGCATAGTTGACTAAGTCGTGCGAACTCTTACAATGGTAGACTAGCTGATGTAGGGGATGTAGGTTGGTACGGTCTACCTGATCGTAAGGTGCTAGCGCTTCTGAAAGACTATGTCTCGGTCATCCGTTTCTCAAACACCATGTACTGCGAGAAATCCAACGGAGGCGATCGAGTCTTGTGGGGAAAACTGCGCAAACCTCTGCAGAATGTATAAACTAATCATGGTTAGCCGTGTCCCCGGTTATGGACGTTTTGAGTATCTAGTACTTGGATATCATGTGAATCTCATCATGTTACTTAAATTAATATTGTTGGGTTTTAATGATGATTACTTTAATTGGGATTGAGGATGTTGTCAACCATTCTCAATGTTTAACAACCACCATGATAGTTAAATAAAATATATTCCTTTGTAGTAGGGGAAAATTGGCTTTACGCAAAACTGTAACCATAGAGCTTTCCACCAGCCATATATGCATGTAGTATAGGCTTAATCCTTCATTACTCTCTATGTGTTACATTGCCTGCATATTCCATGTGCTGACCCGTTTTCGGGCTACAACGTTTCATGTTGCAGACTTTTCAGACGACGAGTAAGGTGCCTTTTAGGTCGTGGTTCTATACTCAGTGATGCCGTTGGAGTTGATGGACTCGCTTATCTTCCAAGCCTTCCGCTGTTATCGTCATTAGATGGCCTTAAGCCATATTTATTGTATTAAGTTCTCTTTTGAGACATTCGATGTAATAAGTGTGTGATTGCTACTTTGTTATAAATCCTTCGAGTACTGTGTGGTGTCAGCATTACTGATCCAGGGATGACACCTGAGCACAGAGATCAGACTATTTGAGTTCTGGTCGCTACAAGAATTCACCTTGCAAGCCAATACACACAATAGCCTAAACGGCGGGGTTATGTCCAAGAATATGCATTTTCATCTTATGCTTCCAACTAGCAAAATTAGTACCATCAAAGTAAGGATCTCTACGGTGGTAATTTCCCTCGCTAGACGCTATACTCTCCTAGGTTGTGAAACCAAGGCTATGACCACCAAAAGCTATGGAAATCAAAGCAAATGGAGACCAAAGCTCTGATACCACTTGTAGGATCGAAAGTATGTCTAGAGGGGGGTGATTAGACTACTTGACCAAATAAAAATCTAGCCTTTTCCCAATTTTAATTCTTGGCAGATTTTAGCAACTTAGCACTAGTCAAGCAATCAAGCTACACATGCAATTCTAAGAGTGTAGCAGCGGAGTGTAAAACAATTGCATATGAAGGTAAAGGGAGGAGTTTGACGGAGCAATCGCAATGTGGACACGGAGATTTTTTATCCGTGGTTCTGATAGGTGGTGCTATCGTACATCAACGTTGATGGAGACTTCAACACATGAAGGGTAACGGTTGCACGAGTCCACGGAGGGCTCCACCCACGAAGGGTCCACGAAGAAGCAACCTTGTCTATCCCACCATGGCCGTCGCCCACGAAGGACTTGCCTCACTAGGGTAGATCTTCACGAAGTAGGCAATCTCCTTGCCCTTACAAAATCCTTGGTTCAACTCCACAATCTTGACGGAGGCTCCCAAGTGACACCTAACCAATCTAGGAGACACCACTCTCCAAGAGGCAATAGATGGTGTGTTGAGATGAACTCTTTTGTCTTGTGCTCCAAATGATAGTCTCCCCAACACTCAACTCTCTCTCATAGGATAGGATTTGGGGGAAAGATGATTTGAGTGGAAAGCAACTTAGGGAAGGCTAGAGATCAAGATTTATGTGGTTGGAGTGGAGTATATTGACCTCAACACAAGTGTAGGTGGTTCTCTCTCAGAAATTGTATGTTGGAGGTGCAGGCATGTTCTGATGGCTCTCTCCACGAATGAAGAGTGGGTGGAGGGGTATATATAGCCTCCACACAAAATCTAACCATTACACACAAATTACCAAACTCGGTGGGACCGATTCAGAAAACTCGGTCAGACCGATTTAGTTCAAAATGTGAACATTAGGATTTTCGGTGGGACCGACCTGTCAAATCGGTGGGACCGATGTCATTAGGGTTAGGGCATGACGTAATCTCGGTGAGACCGATTACACAGACTCGGTTGGACCGATTTTGGTAATAGACTAACCAGAGAGTTGGTCAGGCAAACTCGGTGGGACTGATTCGCTCATCTCGGTTGGGCCGAAACGTTACGAAAGGAAATAGAGAGTTTGCATTGCAATCTCGGTGGGACCGATCGCTCATCTCGGTTAGACCGAAACGTTACGAAGGGAAACAGAGAGATTACAATCCTATCTCGGTGAGACCAAGATCCCTATCAGTGAGACAAAAAATACTAGGGTTTGTGGCAGTGGCTATGTCAAGTGAACTCGGTGGCGCCGGATAAATCAAATCGGTGGGGCCGAGTTTAACTTTTGGTTTGGGACATATTTGGATATGATAAAGTAGTTGAGGGCTCATTAAACAATATCCATTAAACAATACCTCACTAAGCATTTTGAGCAAGAAACAATACCCCTTTTCGACTCAAAGTGCTTAGTGTTGGTTAATGAGCCAATACTATTAAGAGGGAGTGAGGTATTGTACTGGGTGTGTTGGGGACACAAGAGACTCTTTGTTATTTGGTTGCAGGGTTGTTTGAGAGAGACCATCTTCATCCTACTCCTCCCACGGATTGATAAACCTTAGGTCATCCACTTGAGGGAAATTTGCTATTGTCCTACAAACCTCTGCACTTGGAGGCCCAACAACATCTACAAGAAGAAGGTTGTATAGTAGACATCAGGAATTACTAGGAAACGGTTAAAGTTTATTCTGTACGCGTTGTTACCAAAATTGTTCCTACCAACAAAATTCACATCCATAGATTCATTATTATTCCCAATCAAGGTGGACAAAGGCATATCATTAGGATCAGAAGAAACACTCTTATTAGCAAACAATTTCATAAGTTCATCCATCTTTCCACTCAAAACATTAATCTCTTCTATCTCATGAACCTTTTTCCTAGTAGATCTTTCGGTGTGCCATTGAGAATAATTAACCATAATATTATCTAGGAGTTTAGTAGCTTCTCCTAAAGTGATTTCTATAAAAGTGCCTCCCACGCCTGAATCTAAAAGATTTCTAGAAGCCAAATTCAATCCGGCATAAATTTTTTGTATAATCATCCATAAATTCAAACCATGTGTAGGGCAATTATGTATCATTAATTTCATCCTCTCCCAAGATTGTGCAACATGCTCATGATCAAGTTGCTTAAAATTCGTAATATCATTCCTAAGAGAGATGATCTTAGAGGGAGGAAAATACTTGGAGATAAAGGCATCTTTGCACTTATTCCACGAATCAATACTATTTTTAGGCAAAGAAGAGAACCAAGTTTTAGCACGATCTCTAAGAGAAAACGGAAATAGCTTCAATTTAACAATATCATTATCCACATCATTCTTCTTTTCCATATCGCACAAATCAACAAAGTTGTTTAGATGGGTAGCGGCATCTTCACTAGGAAGGCCAGAAAACTGATCTTTCATAACAAGATTCAAGACAGCAACATTAATTTCACAAGATCAGCATCGGTAATAGGAGCAATCGGTGTGCTAATAAAATCATTATTGTTGGTATTGGCAAAGTCACACAATTTAGTATTGTCTTGAACCATCGTGACAAACAATCCAACACACAAGCACACAAGAAGCAAGCGAAAAGAGACGAACAGAAAAAGAGGGCGAATAAAACGGCAAAGGGTGAAGCGGGGGAGAGGAAAACGAGAGGCAAATGGCAAATAATGTAATGTGAGGGAGAAGAGTTTGTGATGGGTACTTGGTATGTATTGACTTGTGCGTAGATCTCCCTGGCAACGGAACCAGAAATCCTTCTTGCTACCTCTTGAGCATGCGTTGGTTTTCCCTTGAAGAGGAAAGGGTGATGCAGCAAAGTAGCATAAGTATTTCCCTCAGCTTTTTAGAACCAAGGTATCAATCCAGTAGGAGACTACACGCAAGTCCCTCGTACCTGCACAAACAATCAATAACCTTGCAACCAACGCGATAAAGGGGTTGTCAATCCCTTCACGGCCACTTGCAAAAGTGAGATCTGATAAAGATAATAAGATAAATATTTTTGATATTTTTGTTGTACAGATTGAAAAATAAAAATTGCAAATAAAAGGCGGCAGAAATAGCAAGTTGATAGGAAAATAATATGATGGAAGATAGACCCGTGGGCCATAGGTTTCACTAGTGGCTTCTCTCAAGATATCATATATTATGGTGGGTGAACAAATTACTGCCGAGCAATTGATAGAAATGTGCATAGTTATGAGAATATCTAGGCATGATCATAAACATAGGCATCACGTCCGTGTCAAGTAGACTGAAACGATTCTGCATCTACTACTATTACTCCACACATCGACCGCTATCCAGCATGCATCTAGGGTATTAAGTTCATAAGAACAGAGTAACGCATTAGGCAAGATGACATGATGTAGAGGGATAAACTCAGGCAATATGATAGAAACCCCATCTTTTTATCCTTGATGGAAACAATACAATACGTGCCTTGCTGCCCCTGCTGTCACTGGGAAAGGACACCGCAAGGTTGAACCCAAAGCTAAGCACTTATCCCATTGCAAGAAAGATCAATCTAGTAGGCCAAACCAAACTGATAATTCAAAGAGACTTGCAAAGATATTAAATCATGCATATAAGAATTCAAAGAAGAATCAAATATTGTTCATAGATAATCTTGATCATAAACCCACAATTCATCGGATCTCGACAAACACACCGCAAAAAGAATTACATCGAATAGATCTCCAAGAGAATCGAGGAGAACTTTGTATTGAGATCCAAATAGAGAGAAGAAGCCATCTAGCTAATAACTATGGACCCGAAGGTCTGTGGTAAACTACTCACACATCATTGGAGAGGCTATGGTGTTGATGTAGAAGCCCTCCGTGATCGATTCCCCCTCCGACGGAGCGCCGGAAAAGGCCCCAAGATGGGATCCCACGAGTACAGAAGGTTGCAGCGGTGGAAATAGGGCTTTGTGGTGCTCCTGGATGTTTTCAGGGTATAAGAGTATATATAGGCGAAAGAAGTAGGTTGGTTGAGCCACGAGGGGCCCACGAGGGTGGGGGCGCGCCTACCCCCCTGGGCGCGCCTCCCTACCTCGTGGTCGCCTCGTTGCTTCCTTGACGTCCACTCCAAGTCTCCTGGATTGCGCTCGTTCCAAAAATGATCCTCGCGAAGGTTGCATTCCTTTTGGATTCCGTTTGATATTCCTTTTCTGCAAAACACTAAAATAGGCAAAAAAAACAGCAATTTGCACTGGGCCTTCGGTTAATAGGTTAGTCCCAAAACTAATACAAAAGTGCATAATATAGCCCATTAAACATCCAAAACAGATAATATAATAGCATGGAAATCAAAAATTATAGATATGTTGGAGACGTATCACTCGGCAGTAATTTGTTCACCCACCGAAATACATGCTATCTATAATTTTTGATTGTTCCATGCTATTATATTATCTGCTTTGGATGTTTAATGGGCTTACTATGCACTTTTATATTATTTTTGTGACTAACCTATTAACCGAAAGCCCAATGCAAATTGTTGTTTTTTGCCTATTTTAGTGTTTCGTAGAAAAGGAATATCAAACAAAATCCAAACAGAATGAAACCTTCGCGAGGATCGTTTTTGGAACAAACGCAATCCACGAGACATGGAGTGGGCGTCAAGGAACCAACAAGGCGGCCAAGAGGTAGGAGGGCGCGCCCAGGGGGTAGGCACGCCTCCCACCCTCGTGGGCCCCTCGTGGATCCACCGACCTACTTCCTTCGCCTATATATACTCATGTACCCTCAAAATATCCAGGAGCACCATGAAACCCTATTTCCACCGCCGCAACCTTCTGTACCCTTGACATCCCATCTTGGGGCCTTTTCCGGCGCTCCGCCGGAGGGGGAATCGATCACGGATGGCTGCTACATCAACACCATGGCCTCTCCGATGATGTGTGAGTAATTTACCACAGACCTTCGGGTCCATATTTATTAGCTAGATGGCTTCTTCTCTCTCTTTGGATCTCAATACAAAGTTCTCCTCAATCTTCTTGGAGATCTATTCAATGTAATTCTTTTTGCGGTGTGTTTGTCGAGAACCGATGAATTGTGGGTTTATGATCAAGATTATCTATGAACAATATTTGATTGTTCTCTGAATTCTTATATGCATGATTTAATATCTTTGCAAGTCTCTTCGAATTATCAGTTTGGTTTGGCCTACTAGATTGATCTTTCTTGCAATGGGAGAAGTGCTTAGCTTGGGTTCAATCTTGCGGTGTCCTTTCCCAGTGACAGCAGAGGCAGAAAGGCACGTATTGTATTGTTGCCATCGAGGATAAAAACATGGGGTTTATGTCATATTGCTTGAGTTTATCCCTCTACATCATGTCATCTTGCCTAATGCGTTACTCTGTTCTTATGAACTTAATACTCTAGATGCATGCTGGATAGCGGTCGATGGTGGAGTAATAGTAGTAGATGCACAATTGTTTCGGTCTACTTGTCGCGGACGTGATGCCTATATACATGATCATGCCTAGGTATTCTCATAACTATGCGTTTTTCTATCAATTGCTCAACGGTAATTTGTTCACCCACCGTAATACATGCTATCTTGAGAGAAGCTACTAGTGAAACCTATGGCCCCCGGGTCTATTTTTCGTCATATTAATCTCCCGTCAACTAGCTATTTCTGTCACCGTTTATTTTGCAATCTTTAATTTTCAATCTATACAACAAAAATACCAAAAATATTTATCTTATTATCTTTATCAGATCTCACTTTTGCAAGTGGCCGTAAAGTGATTGACAACCCCTTTATCGCGTTGGTTTCAAGGATCTTGATTGTTTGTTCAGGTATGAGGGACTTGCGTGTAGTCTCCTACTGGATTGATACCTTGGTTCTCAAAAACTGAGGGAAATACTTACGCTACTTTGTTGCATCACCCTTTCCTCTTCAAGGGAAAACCAATGCATGCTCAAGAGCTGGCACCCCACTTCTCCCTTGTCATTTTATTCGCCCTTTCTCACTCGCTTCCTTCTGCTTGGTTATTGTTTGCTTGTGTTGGATTGATTGTTTGTCACGATGGCTCAAGACAATACTAAATTGTGTGACTTTTCCAATATCAACAACAATGATTTTATTATCACTCCGATTGCTCCTATTACCGATGATGAATCTTGTGAAATTAATGCTGCTTTATTGAATCTTGTCATGAAAGATCAATTTTCTGGCCTTCTTAGTGAAGATGTCGCTACCCATCTAAACAAATTTGTTGATTTGTGCGATATGCAAAAGAAGAAAGATGTGGATTATGGCATTGTTAAATTGAAGCTATTTCCGTTTTCTCTTAGAGATCATGCTAAAACTTGGTTCTCTTGTTTGCCTAAAAATAGTATTGATTCGTGGAATAAGTGCAAAGACGCTTTTATCTCTAAATATTTTCGTCCTGCTAAGATCATCTCTCTTAGAAACAATATTATGAATTTTAAGCAACTTGATCATGAGCATATGTTTCACAAGCTTGGGAGAGGATAAAATTAATGATACGTAATTGCCCTACACATGCTTTGAATTTATGGATGATTATACAAAAAAATTATGCCGGATTGAATTTTGCTTCTAGAAATCTTTTAGATTCGGCCGCGGGAGACACTTTTATGGAAATCACTTTAGGAGAATCTACTAAACTCCTAGATAATATTATGGTTAATTATTCTCAATGGCATACCAAAAGATCTACTAGTAAAAAATTTCATGCGATAGAAGAGATTAATGTTTTGAGTAGAAAGATGAATGAACTTATGAAATTGCTTGCTAATAAGAGTGCTTCTTATGATCCTAATGATATGCCTATGTCTACTTTGATTGAGAATAATAATGAATCTATGGATGTGAATTCTGATGGTAGGAACAATTTTGGTAACAACGCGTATAGAGGAAACTTTAATTCTAGGCCGTTCCCTAGTAATTCCTCTAATAATTATGGTCATTCCTACAACAACTCTTATGGAAATTTTAATAAGGTGCCCTCTGATTTTGAGACTAGTGTTAAATAATTTATGATCTCGCAAAAGAATTTCAATGCTTTGCTTGAAGAAAAATTGCCTAAGATTGATGAGTTGGCTAGGGACGTGGATAGAATTTCTCTTGATGTTGATTCTTTGAAACTTAGATCTATTCCACCTAAGCATGATATCAATGAGTCTCTCAAAGCTATGAGAATTTCCATTGATGAGTGTAAAGAAAGAACCACTAGGATGCGTGCTAAAAAAGATTGCTTTGTAAAAGTGTGTTCTTCTAGTTTCCATGATAATAATGATGAAGATCTAAAAGTGATTGATGTGTCCCCTATTAAATCTTTGTTTTCCAATATTAATCTTGATAAATATGGGACTGGAGATGAGTCAACTTTATTTAAATGGCGCCCCAACGATTCAAAGTTTTTAGATCTTGATGCAAAAATTGGTAAAAGTGGGATTGAAGAGGTCAAAACTTTACATAGCAATGAACCCACTATTTTGGATTTAAAGGAATTTAATTGTGATAATTGTTCTTTAATAGATTGTATTTCCTTGTTGCAATCAGTGTTACATTTTCCTCATGCTTATAGTCACAATAAAGCTTTTACCAAACATATCGTTGATGCTTTAACGCAATCCTATGAAGAAAAGCTTGAATTAGAAGTTTCTATCCCTAGAAAACTTTATGATGAGTGGGAACTGACTATTAAAATTAAGATTAAGAATCATGAATGTTATACTTTATGTGATTTGGGTGCTAGTGTTTCCACTATTCCAAAAACTTTCTGTGATGTGCTAGGTTTCCGTGAATTTGATGATTGTTCTTTAAATTTGCATCTTGCGGATTCCACCATTAAGAAACCTATGGGAAGGATTAATGATGTTCTTATTATTGCAAATAGGAATTGTGTACCCATAGATTTCATTGTTCTTGATATATATTGCAATCCTACATGTTCTATTATTCTTGGTAGACCTTTCCTTAGAACGATTGGTGCAATTATTGATATGAAAGAAGGAAAAATTACATTCCAATTTCCATTAAGTAAAGGCATGTAACACTTTCCTAGGAATAAAATTAAATTACCTTATGAATCTATTATGAGAGCCACTTATGGATTGCATATCAAAGATGACAATACCTAGATCTACTCTTGATGCCTAGCTAGCGGCGTTAAACGATAGCGCTTGTTGGGAGGCAACCCAATTTTATTTTTTTTCCTTGCTTTTTGTTCCAATTTAGTAATAAATAATTCATATAGCCTCTGTTTAGATGTGGTTTTATGTTTTAATTAGTGTTTGTGCCAAGTAGAACCAATAGGATCTTCTTGGGTGATAGTTGTTTGATCTTGCTGAAAAAGACAGAAACTTTATGATCACGAAAATAATTGTTAAAATTCACCAGGACATGATAAAATACTAATTCGTTTTTAAGTAGATCAATATACAAATTATCCAGGTTGTCCTAGTTTTTCATAAGTTTTGGAGTTCCATAAGTATTCGAACAAATCGGATTGCTACAGACTGTTCTATTTTTGACAGATTCTGTTTTTCATGTGTTGTTTGCTTATTTTGATGAATCTATGGATAGTATCGGGGGGTATGAACCATAGATAAGTTGTAATACAGTAGGTATAACACCAATACAAATAAAGAATGAGTTCATTACAGTACCTTAAAGTTATGGTTTGTTTTTCTTATACTAACGGAGCTCATGAGATTTCCTGTTGAGTTTTGTGTTGTGAAGTTTTCAAGTTTTTGGGTAAAGATTTGATGGATTATGGAATAAGCAGTGGCAAGAGCCTAATCTTGGGGATGCCCAAGGCACCCCAAGGTAAAATTCAAGAACAACCAAAAGCCTAAGCTTGGGGATGCCCCGGAAGGCATCCTCTCTTTCGTCTTCGTCTATCGTTAACTTTACTTGAGACTATATTTTTATTCACCACATGATATGTGTTTTGCTTGGAGCGTCTTGTATGATTTGAGTCTTTGCTTTTTAGTTTACCACAATCATCCTTTCTGTACACACCTTTTGGGAGAGACACACATGAATCGGAATTTATTAGAATACTCTATGTGCTTCACTTATATCTTTTGAGCTAGATAAATTTTGCTCTAGTGCTTCACTTATACCTTTTTTAGAGCACGGTGGTGGTTTTATTTTATATAATTTATTGATATATCATGCTTCACTTATATTATTTTGAGAGTCTTTTAGAACAGCATGGTAATTTTCTTTGGCTATAAAATTAGTCCTAATATGATAGGCATCCAAGATGGGTATAATAAAAACTTCCATAAAGAGTGCATTGAATACTATGATAAGTTTGATACTTGATAGTTGTTTTGAGATATAAAGGTGGTAATGTTAGAGTCATGCTAGTTGGGTAATTTTGGAATTGAGAAATACTTGTGTTAAGGATTGCAAGTTCCGTAGCATGCACCTATGGTAAACGTTGTGTGACAAATTTGAAGCATGGGGTGTTCTCTGATTGCTTTCCTTATGAGTGGCGGTCGGGGACGAGCATTGGTCTTTTCCTACCAATCTATCCCCCTAGGGGCATGCGTAGTAGTACTTTGCTTCGAGGGCTAATAAACTTTTGCAATAAGTATATGAGTTCTTTATGACTAATGTGAGTCAATAGATTATACGCACTCTTGCCTTTTCGCAATTTGCCAGCCTCTACGGTACCGTGCATTTCCCTTTCTCACCTCGAGAGTTGGTGCAAACTTTGCCGACGCATCCAAACCCCTTGATACGACACGCTCTATCACACATAAGCCTCCTTATATCTTCCTCAAAACAGCCACCATACCTACCTATTATGGCATTTCCATAGCCATTCCGAGATATATTGCCATGCAACTTTCCACCGTTCTGTTTATTATGACACGCTCCATCATTGTCATATTGCTTTGCATGATCATGTAGTTGACATCGTATTTGTGGCAAAGCCACCCTCATAATTCTTTCATACATGTCGCTCTTGATTCATTGCATATCCCGGCACACCGCCGGAGGCATCACATAGAGTCATATTTTTGTTCTAGTATTGAGATGTAATATTGAGTTATGAGTAAACAAAAGTTTGATGATCATCATTATTAGAGCATTGTCCCATGTGAGGAAAGGATGATGGAGATTATGATTCTCCTACAAGTCGGGATGAGACTCCGGACTAAAAAAAGAGAGGCCAAAGAAGCCCAAATAAAAAAAAGAGGCTAAAGAAGCCCAAACAAAAAATGATGAGATAAAAAGAGAGAAGGGACAATGTTAGTATCATTTTTCCACACTTGTGCTTCAAAATAGCACCATGATCTTCATGATAGAGAGTTTCTTATTTTGTCACTTTCATATACTAATGGGAATTTTTTATTATAGAACTTGGCTTGTATATTCCTATGATGGGCTTCCTATAAATGCCCTAGGTCTTCGTGAGCAAGCAAGTTGGATGCACACCCACTTAGTTTCTTTTGATGAGCTTTCATATATTTATAGCTCTAGTGCATCTGTTGCATGGAAATCCCTACTCGCATTGACATCAATTGATGGGCATCTCCAAAGCCCGTTGATTATCCACGTCAATGTGAGACTTTCTCCTTTTTTGAATTCTCACATAACCCCCACCATCATGTGCTATTCTAGCTGTAGTGCTATATCCATGACTTGCGCTCATGTATTGCATAAGGGTTGAAAAGACTGAAGCGCGTTAAAAAGTATGAACCAATTGCTCGGCTTGTCATCGGGGTTGTGCATGATGGGAGCATTTTGTGTGACGAAAATGAAGCATGGCCAAACTATATGATTTTGTAGGGATAAGCTTTCTTTGGCTATGTTATTTTGGTAAGACATTATTGCTTAGTTAGCATGCTTGAAGTATTACTATTTTTATGACAATATTAAAACTTTGTCTAGACTCTTTTGTATCTACACATTCATGCCACAATAAACAGAATTACATTGAAACATTATGTTAGGTAGCATTCCACATCAAAAATTATGTTCTATCATTTACCTACTCGAGGACGAGCAGGAATTAAGCTTGGGGATGCTTGATATGTCTCCAACGTATCTATAACTTTTGATTGTTCCATGCTATTATATTATCTATTTTGGATGTTTAATGGGCTTTAGTATAACTTTTTATATTATTTTTTGGACTAACCTATTAACCAAAGGCCCAATGCAAATTGTTGTTTTTTTTCCTATTTCACTGTTTTGCACAAAAGGAATATCAAACGGAATCGAAACGGAACGAAACCTTCGCGAGGATCTTTTTTGGAACAAACGGAATCCAGGAGACTTGTAGTGGAAGTCAAGGAAGCAACGAGGCGGCCACGAGGCAGGAGGGCACGCCCAGGGGGGTAGGCGTGTCCCCACCCTCGTGGGCCCCTCGTAGCTCCCCCGACCTACTTCTTTTGCCTAGCTATATATACTCTTATACCCTGAAAATATCCAGGGGAGCCACGAAACCAATTTTCCACCGCTGCAACCTTCTATACCCGTGATATCCCATCTTGGGGCCTTTTCCGGCGATCTGCCAGAGGGGGATTCGATCACGGAGGGCTTCTACATCAACACCATAGCCTCTCCGATGATGTGTGAGTAGTTTACCACAGACCTTCGGGTCCATAGTTATTAGCTAGATGGCTTCTTCTCTCTCTTTGGATCTCAATACAAAGTTCTCCTCGATATTCTTGGAGATCTATTGATGTAATACTTTTTTGTGGTGTGTTTGCCGAGATCCGATGAATTGTGGGTTTATGAACTTGATTATCTATGAATATTATTTGATTCTTCTCTAAATTCTTATATGCGTGATTTGATATATTTGCAAGTCTCTTCGAATTATCAGTTTCGTTTGGCCTACTAGATTGATCTTTCTTGCAACTGCAGAAGTGCTTAGCTTTGGGTTCAATCTTGCGGTGCTCGATCCCAATGACAGAAAGGGAAACGACACGTATTGTATTGTTGCCATCGAGGATAAAAAGATGGGGTTTATATCATATTGCTTGAGTTTATCCCTCTACATCATGTCATCTTGCCTAATGCGTTACTCCGTTCTTATGAACTTAATACTCTAGATGCATGCTGGATAGCGGTCGATGTGTGGAGTAATAGTAGTAGATGCAGAATCGTTTCGGTCTACTTGACACGGACGTGATGCCTATATTCATGATCATTGCCTTAGATATCATCATAACTATGCGCTATTCTATCAATTGCTCGGCAATAATTTGTTCACCCACCGTAATACATGCTATCTTGAGATAAGCCACTAGTGAAACCTATGGCCCCGGGGTCTACTTTACATCATATAAGTTTCCAATCTGCAATTCTAGTTTACTATTTATTTTGCAATCTTTATTTTCCAATCTATACAACAAAAATACCAAAAATATTTGTCTTGTTATCTTTATTAGATCTCACTTTTGCAAGTGGCCGTGAAGGGATTGACAACCCCTTTATCGCGTTGGTTGCAATGTTCTTGATTGTTTGTGCAGGTACTAGGCGATTTGCGTGTAGTCTCCTACTGGATTGATACCTTGTTTCTCAAAAATTGAGGGAAATACTTACGCTACTTTGCTGCATCACCCTTTCCTATTCAAGGGAAAACCAAAGCCTGCCCAAGAGGTAGCATAAAGCAAACAAGCACACACGAGAATATTCACCCCACGCTATTGCTCCCCGGCAACGGCACCAGAAAAAGGTCTTGATAACCCACAAGTATAGGGGATCAGTTGTAGCCTCTTTCGATAAGTAAGAGTGTCGAACCCAACGAGGAGCTAAAGGTATAACAAATATTCCCTCAAGTTCTATCGACCACCGATACACTCTATGCATGCTTAACGTTCGCTTTACCTGGAACAAGTATGAAACTAGAAGTACTTTGTAGGTGTTATTGAATAGGTTTGCAAGATAATAAAGAGCGCGTAAATAAAAAGTAGGGGCTGTTTAGATGAAGACACAACTAAGTTAGTTTTAGTAGAGAGATTTTTGTCACACAAGAAAGTTATTTGTCCCTAGGCAATCGATAACTAGACCGATAATCACTATTGCAATTTTATTTGAGGGAGAGGCATAAACTAACATACTTTCCCTTCTTGGATCATATGCACTTATGATTAGAACTCTTGCAAGCATCCGCAACTACTAAATATCATTAAGGTAAAACCCAACCATAGCATTATAAGGCATCAAGTCCTCTTTACTCCCATAAGCAAACAACCTACTTACTCGGGTCTGTGCTTCTATCACTCACGCCACCCACCATAAGCAAATCATGAACATATTGCAAACCCTACAGTGGGGATCCCTCACGCTTGCGCGACACGGAGAGCACCATAGGACAGCACCAATAATAAAACATGCAACTCAAACCAACCACGATCATCAATTAACCCATAGGACAAAACGGATCTACTCAAACATCATAGGATAGCGATACATCATTGGGAAATAATATATAGCGTTGAGCAGCATGGTTAAGTAGAGATTACAATGGGTAAAAGAGGGGTTACACCGCTGCATAGAGGGGGGAAGAGTTGGTCATGATGGCGGTGAAGTTGTTGGTGTAGATCGTTGTTGCGATGATGGCCCCGGCGGTGTTCCGGCACCACCGGGAGAGAGGGGAGAGAGCCCCCCCCCCCCTCTTCTTCTTCTTTGACCTTCCCCCTAGATGGGAGAAGGGTTTCCCCTCTAGTCCATGGCCTCCATGGCGGCGGAGGGGCGAGAGCCCCTCCGAGATTGGATCTCTCTCTCTGTTTCCTTCTGTTTCTGCGCTCCATGATTCTACCCTTTCACCGTTTCTTAAATTCCTGGAGATCCGTAACTCCGATTGGGTGACACGATTTTTATCCAGATGTTGGCTTTCTTGAGGCGAAAGAAGGGCACCAACCACCTTACGGAGCGGCCACGAGGGCCCAGGGCGCGCCCTACCCCCTGGGGGGCGCCCCTCACCCTCGTGGGCCCCTCGGGCATCGTCTCGCATTGATTCCACTTCCCAAAATTCACATATATTCCATAAAAAATATCCGTAAGTTTTTATCCCGTTTGGACTCCGTTCGATATGAATTTTCTGCGAAACAAAGAAACATGCAACAAACAGGAACTGGCACTGGGCACTGGATCAATATGTTAGTCCCAAAAATAGTATAAAAAGTTGCCAAAAGTATGTAAAAGTTGTAGAATATTGGCATGGAACAATAAAAAATTATAGATATGACAGAGACGTATCAACCGCCTATAGTATATCTAGCATGGAAAGTGTTGGGAGATCTAAGTCGTTTTCGTTGGTGGGAAAAGTATGCCTCTCAAAATGTTTTTTATCTCTCAATTTTCGCTTTGAGCTCTGGCACCTATAAAAATCCTTACTTCCCTCTGCGAAGGACCTTTCTTTTACTTTATGCAATTTTATTTTTAATTTGAGTCTCCATCTTCTCTTATAAAGCACCAACTAGGAGGCAGTATGATCGTACATGAGCATTGGGTGTAGCTAATATGCGAGTGTGTTCCATGAATGGATCAATGATTGAGCATGGTGGGCTATGGATACCTTATTTTAGCGTTGATATTTGAAAGAAATGGTTGCTTGTTGGTATGCTTGAGTATTAAAGTCCTCATGTCAAAACTAGACTATTGCTTTGAACCATATAAAAGTCCAAATGTCCATGCTACAAAATAAAAGAGTTTATGATGAATATGATAGGTAGCATTCCACAACAAAAATTCCATTTTCAATTGCTACTTTATCATGATAAGTTTTATGAGAAAGAGTTGTTGTTATGGTGTTAGGAAAAGTGATTGAAATTATCATTGATCAAACTTATGCACTTTGCTAGCATTCACACTTCATAAATTATTTCTTTTATCATTTACCTACTCGGGGATGAGTAGGAATTAAGCTTGGGGATGCTGATACGTCTCCAACGTATCTATAATTTATGAAGTATTCATACTATGTTTACAACAATTTTATATGGTTTTGGTATAATTTGCATGGAACTAACCCGGACTGACACTGTTTTCAGCAAAACTACCGTGGTGTTGTTTTTGTGCAGAAATAGAAGTTCTCCAAATGAGCTGAAACTTTTTGACGATTTTTTTGGAACAAAAGAGACCCCCAAAGCTTCGTGGGAGGGCTAGAAGATCCACGAGGAGGGCACAACCCACCAGGGCACGCCTGGTGGGCCTGTCTTGGCGTTGGGTTGTGCTCACCTCGAGGCCTATCTTAGCGTGAAACCAACGCCAAAAAATCCTATAAATAGAGAAACCATCAGGGGTTAACCTAGATTAGAAGTTCCGCCTCCACAGTCCTCTGTAGCCACCGAAAACCAATCTAGACCCCGTTCCGGCACCCTGCCGGAGGGGCGAATCATCTCCGGTGGCCATCTTCATCATCTCGGCGGCCACAAAGATGAGGAGGGAGTAGTCCACCCTCGAGGCTGAGGGTTTGTCCCAGTAGCTGTGTGTTTAATATCTCTCTCTCTCCCTCTCTCTCTCTCTCTCTCTCGTGTTCTTGAGATGTCACGATCTTGATGTATCGCGGGCTTTGTTAGTATAGTCGAATCATATGGTGTTTTCCCCTCTCTATCTTGTTGTGATGAGTTGAGTCTTTTCCTTTGAGATTTCGTTGTTATCGGATTGAATACTTTTTATGGATTTGAGAACACTTGATATATGTCTTGCAATTGAATACTCCTGGTAACAATGGGGTATCGTGTTGATTCACTTGATATATGTTTTGGCACTCAACTCGCGGATTCCCGAGGTGACATTGGTGTAATCTATGCATAGGGGTTGATGCACGTTCTTGTCTTTGTTTCTCCGGTAGAAATCTTGGGCACCCTTTGAAGTTCTTTGTGTTGGATTGAGTATTATGAATATGAATTTGCTTTGGTGTTATTTTAGTACGAACTCTAGGATAGATCAAACAGAAAGAATAGCTTTGTGTTAGTTTAGTACGAACTCTTGAATAGGTCGAACGGAAAGAATAACTTTGAGGTGGTCTCGTACCCTACAAATAATTTATTCTTATGTTCTCCGCTAGATACGAACTTTGGAGTGATTCTTCATCGCACTTTGAGGGGTGGTTATATGATCCAATTATATTAGCATTGTTGAGAGGTTGCACAAGTGAAAGTACGGACCCTATGCCTCATTTTCAAGTATTGCAACACCGTTTTTGTGCCCGTTTACTATTTTCTACCTTACTATTTTTATTTATTCAGATTACAAATATATATTTCTACCATCAATATCACACTTTTATCACCGTCTCTTCGCCGAACTAGTGCACCTATACAATTTGTCATTGTATTTGGTGTCTTGGGGACACAAGAGACTTTTTTATTATTTGGTTGCAGGGTTGTTTCAGAGAGACCATCTTCATCCTACGCCTCCCACGGATTAATAAACCTAGGTCATCCACTTGAGGGAAAATTGCTACTGTTCTACAAAACTCTGCGCTTGGAGGCCCAAGACGTGTCTACAAGAATAAAGTTGTGTAGTAGACATCAGTGTCTCCGGCGGATCCCATGGGATTCGATCGGCGTTTGTCTTTGGTGGATCCGCTTAGATTTGGTCTTTGTTCATCTGCGTCTATGTGTCCGTAGGTTGGATCATTTTGATCTATGCTTCTCTTCATCGGTAGCCGGTGTTGGCTTGGTGCGTTGGTCCTATGCGGCCTTAGTACGATGACTTTTTGACTGTCTACTAAACAAGGTTTGGCGGGCTCCAATGAGGGAGGGGCAACGACAATGACGCGCCTTCATCTTGTTTCAGTGCTTGTAGTCGTTGTTAGGTGGTCTACGGACCTGTATGTAATTTTACTTTCGGTGTTCTTTGTACAGTGATGAATAGATCCAAAATTTTCTCGCAAAAAGGAAAAGAAGTTCACAATTTAATTGCATATTAATAATTAATTTGTACAGTGTTATTCATGCACTAATGATGAACAAAGGATGTTACTACTCCTATTTGGCGGGCTTCACATTTAAAGAATATTTCTTACTTTTTGGAGATGGGAAGGATTCAACTAGTGTGTCGATTAATTTTTTGGACAATTTGTGGACGAGTTTGACTGGAGTCTCAAAGAACCCGTGTCTTTTTCTGGATGACAAAGGGGAAGAAAAGACGGTTTAGTTGCCAATATTTGGCACAAATTGGTTGGTTACCTACTTGTCTTGCATATCTCACATAAAGTTGCCAATATTCGGCAAGTCTTGGTATTGCCAATATTTGGCAGCAAACCAATCATGCTCTGTCAATCCCTATGTGTTGCCCTCGTCTATTTCTCACACAAACTCTTGGGTTGCGCCACAAGCTAGGATTTTTAAAATAATAAGTGTTGATGCTAGCTTTTTTTAGAAAACTTCCAATATAGATTTTTTTCAAAACTATCACGTTTTTCATAGCAAATTCGGAAATTATAGCATGCAGTGCAGGAAAATCAAAACTAGCACCCTGTCGGCCATGCGTTCAGCCACCTCTTGACCGAAAAGGGCTCTTCGGCCCGTGGTTGACCGAAGACATGTCGTCGGTGGGGGGGTGTCCGAAAATCGTAACTTCGTCCACCTGGCGACCAAAGTGGGCCGTGTTCGGTCACGCAGCGACCGAAAAGGGTCTTCGACCATGCAGCGACCGAAAAGATACGGATAAGCCACGCCCCCGTCTCCTTCCTCTCGCCTCTGTTCTTACTTTCTCTCTCTCTATTTTCTTCTCTATACCTCGCCACCCCGTGTCGATCTCCTCCATTTGCTACCCATTTTCACATCCAAGCCACTGAATCGGTAGATCATAGCAATCCCCGCCCGCCTATGGTGTTTAATTTTGCTATGGGATAGTTTTTGGTGTGTTTGGGGAGGAGTAGCCATGGTGGGGAGGAGGGCGTGTGGTTGGGCAGGAGGTGGTGGTGAGGAGGAGCAGCAGTTGTGGAGGAGGAGGTGGTGAGGAGGAGGTGCGGCTTGGGGGTGACCGGATTTGAACCTCCAGTCATCGAGGGGGCGGCGCTGTCGTTGTCCGGTGGTGCAAGTAATCCTCGAGGTGGCCGGTGCCGCTGAGTCGAACAGAGGAGCAAGAAGCTAGGGACACATGCTTCGAAGGTATAACCATGTCGTCACAAATTTTCTCTGAATTGTATAGTTTAGTTAGTGTAGATAAGTCATATTGCAAATTGTAGAGTTAATATAGTTGTGGAGGCATTTTAGCGCATAGTTAGTGTAGCGGGTAATATTAGTGTTCGTTGTGATTAATGAGAAGATGACAATGTCTGACAGGTGAAAATGCCTGAATCAGTAAATTTGACTATTTACTACGGCACTGGTAATGTTCGATATAATGAGTTGGGGGTTGATCTTAGAGAGTTTAAAAATGGCGTCATGACACTAGCCGACCCGGACAGACTGTACATTAGACAGTTGAAGTACTGTTTAACAACTAGTTTTGGGCCGGATCCTCAAGTATGTTCCGTCAGTATTCATGCATTGTGGACCAAATCATGTAAAAATTTCAAGTGGGAGTTGATGCCGATAGATAGGAGCCAACATTGGTTGACCCAGTTAAGATGTTACCGAGACTGAAGAATCCACCCATATGCCCTTGTGCAACCTGTGGTGGAGGAGGATAATACCGTACAACTCCACAGGGGGTATGAACCTGGCCAGGGCCGTGAAGTGGCTAACGAGATTGATTTATCTGGGTCACAGCCACCTGATGTGGATGCTAGCCAACCCGATAAAGAGTCGGACAACGTGCCACACAATGTTTGTGGTCCTGATACTGGGCTGAGTAGCCATTCAATAATATTAGTTGGTTCTGGTTTTGCTGATGGGGATGAGGAAGGGGATGAAATGCAGAGGGTGATGGAGGAAGAGGACGAGGATGGATTGGCGGAGGATCTGTATTCTGAAAATTCTGAGGATGAAGTGGAGGTATCGATTCCTTCTGCATGGGATCAGGACATATCCGCCGGCCTTACAGTCAACGATGGCCATGAGACTCCATGGCAGTATAGTCTGAACCAAGTCCAGATAGGGGCTATGTTTGATACAAAGAAAAATTTAAGTATGCGGTGATAAAGTGGGCGATGTCTACACACAGGGTTTTTCGAACACACATATCAAGTCCAATAAATTATACCATGAAATGTGTTGAAACAAGTTGTCCTAGGAAGGTGCACGGGTACGTGCCGACATATGACATCCACTGGGTTGTCACCAATGTCATCGCACATAATTGTGTGAGGAAGAACCTGTTGGTGAAGCATCCAAACCTGACTTCGACTCTCATTGCGCAACTCATGTATACTGAGATAGTAGAGAAGAAAGATATGGAAGCAAAACACATCCAGACAGCAGTGAAGGTCAGATGGAATTATGCCATTCCTTATGGGAAGGCTTGGAGGGCTAAGCAGAAGGCTATGGAGGAAAGGTTTGGGACGTTCTTTGACGCATATGAGAATGTTGTCTGTCTCCTTGACATACCGAAGGAGAGGAATCTCGGCACGTATGTGAACATACAACACACGAGGTTGCCAAGTATACCAGATTTCAAGGTATTGAAACAAGTATTCTTCTCTTTTGCTATGTGCATCAAAGCTTTCCAGCATTGTCCTCCTGTTATGTTTGTGGATGGTACATTCCTGACCGGTCAGTACAAAGGGCAAATCCTAACTTCTATTGGTGTGGACGGGAACAATAAAATCATCCCATTTGCCATGGCATTTGTGGAGGGAGAGAACTTTCCTAGCTAGGTGTGGTTCTTTCGGCAAGTGAAAATTGCCATCGTGCAAGACCGACCAAATGTGTGTGTCATTCATGACAGACATGCTGGTATATTAAAGGTCGTGAAGACACTAAGTAATCCAACAGCTGACGAACCAACACCTTGGAGGGACTTGCAGAGCCGGTGGTGCATGCGCCATCTTGGGGCAAATTTTTTCTAACATTTCAAGAACAAGCGGTTGATGAACTTGTTCAAAAAATTATGCAAGCAGAACCAGTAGCGCAAATGCAGGTTTATTTGGTCAAAACTAGATGAGTTTACTAAGAAGCAGGTTCATGCGAGGAAGAAAATGGAAGAAGATCAGGTTAAATTAGCAGCACTCGTCGCAGAGCTAGAGGAGCCAGTAGGTCTCTGTGACTTGCCAGGAATTGACCCTCCTAATACTAAGAGAAAGAAGGGGAGGGCAATTAAGAATTTTTCTGAGTGGATAGAGAAAGAGCCTCCTGTGAATTGGTCTTTCCTGCATGACATCCATGGAGCTAGGTATGGCCACATGACAACCAATCTTGCAGAGGTGTATAACTTTGTACTCAGAGGGAATAGAGCATTGCCACTTACAGCTATTGTGGAGGCCATATTCCATGGCACTTTGAGATATTTCAGAGAAAGACACGAGTTAGCAAGGAAGCATATTGCAGATAATCTGAACACACCTTATTGTAGCCGTGTCATGGAGTACATGGCAAAGAAGATAGAGAAAGCAAAGAAGCACACTGTCAAACTGATAGGTAATTAGGAAAGGAGGTATGAGGTTCATCTTCCTACCGATGGTTTTGGTTCTGCAAATGAGGTGAAGACGCACGAGGTAAAAATTCGAACAGAATTATATCCAACGTGTGAGTGCACATGCAACAAACCGAAGTTGTTGCACCTACCTTGCTCACATGTGTTGGCTGCCTGTGGCTAGATTAAATTGGACGCTCTGTCCTTCGTGTCCCCATACTATTTAAAAGAGGCAGTACTCAACACATGGACAGGTGAGATGACATGGTTTAGAATCGTCGGCAACTTCAACAAGGTAAACGACGGTGAGAGAGTATACATCCCGGATCCAGAACTTCGCCGAGACACATAAATTTCACTTTCCCTAGGGAGATATGGTGCCTACTTTATAGGATGTCTCTTACTTGTTGGGATTACCTCTGGCCGGTGCTGCCATAGGTCCTTTAGAGGCGGAATCTAGTTGGCAAGCATCGATGCAGACCCGTTTTTTGGCTGCGGTGCCAACTGCTACGGCCATAAACAACGATCTTCACGGGCCTCTTTTTAGATGGTTGATCCAGTTTCAGGTAACCTTCACGGCCACTTAAACAAATGTTATTTTCTTAGTTGCCCGATGTTCATACAATCATTACGTTTCTATGTAGATTGTCTCGTTAGGATATCCCGATGTTCAGTTGTCAGAGGCATAGATTGACCGATTTCTAGAGGCAGATATTATTTGGCTGTTCGGCAAGACGATGTTTACGGAGAACCACGTGACCACTGTCGATGCACGAATCATCGGTATTGCACGAGAGATAGCTGACGCACGTTGCCCTGGGGATATTCTGCAGAAGATTTTTGGTTCTGCTGTGTTAGCGGCTACGTACAGAGGCCTGTGCAGAGCTTGCTTGTTGAAGTATAGAAAATCTAGTCTTATTGGATGTCCATTATTGTTGCAGCTCTGGTCATACGAGAGATTCCCTATTGGACGACCCTATGTCTACGTTGATAAACCTTTTGGTTTGGAGGACTTAGCTGGGGCTTATGTGCCTGCTATCGGCGACTTGACTACTATGGGATCTGTTTGGGCACGGCGAGAGGTACTTTTATATTAAGTAACAATTAATTTGATTATGTCTTGCCATTCACTAGTATTACTAATGCTTATTTGTTGTCATGCATAGAGACAGTTTGCGCAAAGCTAGCTTAGGGGCTTATGCCCATCCTTCACGGCGCAGTTTGATAGTTTGCACGAGGATCAAGTTATCTAGGAGCCATACTCGCATCAGGCTATATCATCGAGGTGCCCAGTTAGGATTTCTGGATTGTGCACTAGAGATCAGCACTATTGGATGACCAAGGCCAAGTTTTTGTTCGACGTGACGGTTGAGGAGATGGCTCTTGATAGGGTGATGAGACAGTTCGCTCTATGTCAAGAGCCTGACATTCCAGATATTCCACACTTACCAGAACACGTGCACAGTAAGTAGTAATACTATTGGGATTTTTATTTTTGTGCCCCTGGTTTCTTAGCTCTACTCATTCATCCCCACTCTATTAACTTTTGCTCACTTTTCCCCACTCCCTTGCCCAAAACCCTCAGAACAGGCTATAACGGACGTTGTCGTTGGGTCAATGCCTTTGACCGTTAGCTGACGAGTGGGGCCGCGTATACGTGGGCGCATGCAAGACTATGGTCATGGGGTAGCACGTGTCCATGGACATGCCCGAAACGTCCCATCATATAAAGAGGGCAACCACCTCCATCGCCCCTACCATTTTCCCCCAAATCCCCTCCCTGTCGCATCGTCTTCCTCTCCCCCATCGGCGTCGTCTCGCTCTCCTCCACTGCCTCCACCGCACCGTCTCGCTCTCCCCCACCGCATCCTCTTCCTCACCTTCATCGCCTCCATCTGTCAGATGGCCGACGCTCGTGGCGACGCCGGCGCAGGGGCCGAAGATGTGGTGGAGCTGCAGGGTCAGGGCGCGGTGACCGCGGATGTTGGCAGCGTCCACGGCGGTGCGGGGAAACTCGCAACCACTACGGATGTGGCGGGCTCCGCCTCATCGCTGCAGAAGGTGACGGCGTCGAGCGGTGCAGTCCATCCGGATGCCCCTGTTGCGCCGCCTGCCATGGAGGAGCATGTATTTGCACTTGTTTAGCTTGTAGAGTTAGTTGCTCCCTAGTTGCATTGGTTAGATTGTGATTCATACGGTAGTTTAGATGGTTAGAGTAGTTGGTTTGATGGATGGGCCGGGGTTTTCTATACGGGTTGGGGGGATGGGGGTTTTTGGACTAGGGTTTGTTGGATAAATTCGTTGCAAAAATGCTATGTTGTGAACTATGATTTTAGGTGCTGCAATGATTGGGGTTTTTAGATTTGTTTTTAGATTTGGATAAATGTGTTGCAAAAATGCTAGATGTTGTGAACAAATTGGGGTTTTTAATGCTATGATGCTTATTAGATTTGTTTTTAGTGCTCACAGATTGGAGTTTTTAATGCTACTCAGATTCATTGCCTTAGATTGGGTCCCTATTGGATTTGTTTTTGAATGCTACTCAGATTGGGGTTTTGAATGTCATATGCCCAAATGCAATCCATTGATTAAGCAGTTATTTGATTCATTAATATATAAATTTGTCCACAATATGTAGTTATATTAGCTCCGTTCTTCAATGTGTGTGCATGACCAATGATCAATGTGTTATTTGAATGTCATATTGGGGTTTTTGATCAATGTGTGTACAAATCTAATACATTGATATACTAGTGATGGATGTGGTTTCTGAATGCATAGAGCTAAGGGGCACAGAAATAAAAAAACCCACTTCTAAAACATTTCTGATATTGGGAGTATATTAGCCGTATGATCAATGTGTCATGTGTGCATATCTAAATTTTCAATTGGCTACTAGTGATGGATGTAATTGTATATTCAGGAGGATGATGGTTGGGGGGAGAAAGAGGAAGCTGGCCGACTACGACCCGTACGAGGGGGCGTTTAGTGACGATTTTGAATACGAGGTAACCCTATAATGTGTATATGAATCTATAATGTATTAATGCAATTCATCCATGTGTGCAGCATGATTCTAGAGATGATGTGTACAAGGGCAACGTCGCATCCTTCATGGCCAAGGAGGTGGAGAAGATCAAGGCCAAGGGAGTTGCTTCCTTCTACAACCGCAAGTTCAAGAAGTGGCACTGCCCCTACTGCACCACCAAGCCAAAGCCCAGGGATGGCCGCTTCGATCACCTTCTGTCTCATGCTGAGGATGTAGCGATTTGCAAGGAGGACTACATGATCAGGGGGCAGCATGCCGCCCTCGCGAAGGCCCTGACTCCGGCATGATGTGATCGATGATGTGATGTTGTGTTACTTTTGGTTTGGTTTCTTGAACTGTTGGGTTACTTTTGGTTTGTTGAACTGAATCTCGTTGGTTATGGTTTGTTGAATTGAATCTCGTTGGTTATGCTAGTAATCTGGTTGCTATCAATATTTGTATGTCCTTAAATTTGCATGTGGTATATTTGTCTATCCTGAATCTATGGTTAGTTATGTTTAGATGTTGTGAACTATGACTTTAGGTGTTGCAATGATCACACATGTTGTGTAGGAAATCAAATGCATGCTCCAAATGAGATCATGTAAACCTTGGCAAACCTGGACAGTATAAATTCAAGAAAAAGCAAAAAACAAGTAAAACCTTGGCAAACTATCTATGTTTGTGTAGGAGATCATGTGTGCAAAATTTGAAATGATTTAGAGGAGGTCGAATAAATTTGAATTTGAGAAATGTGCTCCAAATGAGCTCCCAGGCTAGGGTAAACAGCCCATTTGTAATCAAGTTTTTTTGGACCTACTCTAAATGAGCCAAATGTTTTTTATTAACACATATTCACTTTCCATAGTGTAGATTCGAAGTCTCACTATTTTTTTAATTAATTTTCATATTTTTACATTTCTTTTGAAAACATATGCTTTAATATAAAAACTATTAAAAACACGTTTTGAAATATGAAAATGGAAAACTAACTTCAGATCCTTCTTATTCACTTTCAAATAAAGCTTTGGTGATTTTTTTGATTTTTTTTATTTTTCAAAAACAGAAGGTAACACCACCTCCTCTCCTTGAACTCTATGAAATCATGTACATGATAGCTCATATGTGTGAAGGTTTTCTCATGAAAATGACCATAGACCAAGTTTATGATTTTTGGTTGGTAAGATGTCACATAAGACAACAGTGTGCGCAGGTTTTATATATTTTTAATTAATGGTGCTCATTTGACCTCGATCGTGCCAGCTAGGGCTTATTCATGAAAATGACCATAGACCAAGTTTAGTATTTCTTTTCCTCGTTAGTTTGTCGTATAAAACAACGAACGTCGAAGGTTTCATATTTTTTGATTTTTTTTAAATTAGTTATGCTCAGTCAAAGCCTTTGAAACCCCGCTGACCAGCTCAAAACCCCTCAAAACCCCGCGGGGTTTCGCCTAACCCTAGCTCCCAATGTCAGCCGTCCGATCATACCCTCACGCCAAGCGATAGCCCTCAGATCTGGTCTTCTAGAAGGAATTAGGTGGCTTGGCTGCGTGCAGGCTCCGCGTCGTTGGATCACGAGGACGGCTTCGCATCGTTGGATCGTGGGTTGATCCGCAAGAGGAGATCCTATTGGTTGTGCTCGGTTGCTCGCCCACCACTGACTCCTCGTAAAAAAACGTTTTTATTGGGCCTAAAAGGAAACCAAGCTCTGGTTGGGCCGTTGAATTGCGTCGTTTTTTTTGCATCGTTTGCACTGTTTTTGGTGAACATGTTGGCTCTGTATTTTTGCATCATTTGAAATCAATTGACATTGCGTAGCAAATGGCCAAATTTTTAAGGGACAAATTGATTTTTATCATGCAAAATGGCCATGAACTATTCAAAAATTGTCTCCTTTTGTTCATACAATATATATGACCACGGATTCCCATGCGTGCAATTAGCTTCTTTTTCTTCTTCTTTTTCAAACCACCGTTCCCCACGCGTGTACACTCCCGATGTTGCGGTGGGTTTGAAAACGAGTTACTTCACATTTGACCCCCTTATTGCCACGACCAAATAACACGTAGCACTACGGCTATTTAAGCCACCCTCTGCCTCTGCCATCCCTATCCATCTCCCGTCCTCTCTGCCATTTGCCCTTCTTGCTCTTCGACCACTTCTCCTTCTTCTAGCACATCCTCAACCATGCAGTACACCAGACCAACCTACCACTTCCCACCCACCGTGCCGGAGAGGCTCTACCCTCCTGGCGTGTACGTTGAGCGCACACTACGTGTGTGGGCAATATCAAGGTGGAGGACCGCAAGGAACTTCACCGAGTTCTTCCTCGCGTCCGGCTACCACCACCTCCCGCGGGGATCTCCAAGGATGTTCCGTGTCGAGGAGGTCATCCAAAACGAGGTGGTGGTTGCTCTCCTTGCCCACTTCACCAACACATTCGACGCCTTCTACCTCCTCAGCCGGGTGTTTTGGTGTGGCTGCGAGTTCATCACTTTCACCACCCACAACATGTTCACGGAGTACACCAACATCTTCCCCACCGTGTCCCGCATGCACACTCTTCCGTACCCCATCGACAATGCCCCGGAGGAGGAGTGAAGGGCGCCCAGAGGAGGAGCGAGGTGGAGAAGGCGGCATCTAGGGTTCTAAACCCTCTATCTATTTTTCTTTTTTTAGTATATGTTATGTTAATTTGTAATCCCGTTGAACTATGTGAGAGATGCTATGGGCTTGTTGGCCCTTTTATCAAGTTCTATTATTAAGTTTTCTATCTATTCTATTACGAAGTTCTTCCTAGTTTCAACTATATGTGATCATGCTATGGGCTTGTTGGCCCTATCTACATGTATGTTGATTGTTTTCTTAGAGAGCTCGCTTTGTTAATAACCACCTAGTGCATGCAGCCACAACGAACCCTTCTTTTCTTACACAAGCCACAAATATGTAGCCATCTAGCTAGTTCATGCAGCCACAACATATTTTTTCAATTTATTTTTCATAGCAAAATGGGTGCAGATGCGAGTGGATCGAAAAGGCTGCAACTGATCGTAAAAAACGATGCTCTAAATCAAGGAGACAGGTGTGCGATAAGAGAGGAACTAGCGGCAGCGACCGTCGTTGCATCCATGGCGGCTGGCATGCACGAAAGCGGCTCGGTCAGTGCATCGTGGCGGCACGCATCAGCGCATGCAGGCTCGGTCAGCGCATGCAGGCTTGGTCGGCGCATCGACGCATGCAGGCAGGCTTGTTGGGTGCATGCATAGTAGGCTTCTGTCGTGGCGGCGCGTGCAGGCGTTTAATGCAAGGGATGGCCCAACGAAACCACGGCCCAACGGTCGAACAGCTACACCCCCAACGCGGCCCCACTCATTAGAGTTAACGGTCAAAGCACTGACCCGACGGCGACGTCCGTTGTGACCTCTTCTGAGAGTTTCGGGCAAGGGAGTGGGGAAAACTGAGCAAAAGTTAAGAGCGTGGGGATGGATGAGTAGAGCTAAGGAACCAGGGGCACAGATGTAAAAATCCTAATACTATTTTTGTTCTCAGCTCTGCATTCAGAATATACCTAATCATGTAATGCGCATGTCAATCTCAGGTACAGTCGCCTAGGAGGAAACAAGTCCATGGCTTATTGGCTTCAGAGCATTACCCCTTACATTGACGAATGGACTACCGCGCCGACAAATATCTGGAATGAGGTTCGGCCCTTTAACCCGGAAAAGTACGGGTTGTACCTGCAGCGTTACCGGCATACAACAAGGATCTACTTGGTTCCATCAGCTGCTCCTGATCAGATCGAAGCCCCTCTCACCAACGATATGTACCCAACTGCCTCTGTTGGGTACATATGTTAAGTCTTTTCTTAACCTGGACATATTCGCTTGGTTGTCTATTCATGGTGTGTGTCATACAACGAGGATCTAATTGCTTAACTCTTTGTTTACAGGGTGACTTGACAATAGAGGGCGAGAGGAGGTTTCTGCCTTAATGCAGCGCTTTCAGAGGGGAGAGACTATCCCACTGCGAGAGGGCGTCTCATGGTTGAGGCGTCCTGATGACAAGCTACGCGGGACTTACGCAGCTGTTACGTGTAGACGATCTTCGGATGTTGCACTTCCTCCTCCAGCACATCGTCCGCCATGTCCCTCTCTACAGCATTTAGAACCACGACCCTCTGTGCACCATTCAAAACCACGACCCTCTGTGCACCGTTCAGAACCTCATCCTTCACGGCCAGGGAGCTCTTCCTGGCATCAGCCACCTCCTTCGCAACTAGGGAGGGCTTACTGGCATCAGCAGATGGAACTAGGTAACACTACTCACTACATTCTTTTCAACATTGTAGTAATCGTTCATGCATTATGTGCAGTCACCGATGCTTAGTGGTGGTGTTTCGTTCATGCATTTGTATCAATTTCACATGGTTTACTTTATCGCAAGCGGCAACCAGTCGCAACTGTTCATGCATTCAGTGCAGTCACCGATGCTGAGTGGTGGTGCTTCGTACTTTGAGGGCGACGGCGAGGATGATGACTGTCGGTGTACAAAAAGGGGGGTACACTTTTTGTACCCCTATAACTGTGCATGGGCAGTCTGAGCCACGGGCGCCGCCACACCGAGCGCGGCAAGGGAGGTAAGCCAAGGTAAGGCCGAAGCTGAGGAGAAGCAGAACGACGCCAAGACCAAGACCACAAAGAGCAAAGGGGACAGAGCAGCCCCCCCCCCCCCCGGCAAGATCCTTGCCGGGGGGCAGCTTTAGCTAACCCGACAAGACCCTTGCCGTGGCAGCTCGCCCCAGACCTACGGAGCGAAGCCACCCTTGAGTCCACTACCCCCATGGGACAAGGATTCGGGAGACATCCCCGTGGTGGTATGCAGATGTTTGTGAAGACATTCAAGATCAGATGCACACTTTAGAAGATGATGATCCTTGGCGGGATCCCAGCCAAGGAGGACCACAAGGCCCCCGGCAAGAGCCTTGCCGGGGATGACAGCAGGCGCCACGGCAAGACCCTTGCTGGGACCCCGGCAAGACCCTTGCCGGGGGCGCAGCAAGGCCCTTTCCATGGACATCCGTGGGGCCACCATCAGGCCCATGCCAGTCGCACCTCCACCACCGTTCGCATGCAGCTGCCGACCCAAACAGCTGGGCTGGCACCTGCGTGGCGGCGTGCAGATCTTCGTGGAGACCCACCGCTGCGCCACCTCAGCTGCCTGCCTGCCTACATGGCGTCGCAGGCACCGCTGGCCAGGGCGCGTGTCGACGCAAGAGGGAGCGGCGACGGACGAGACGAGGCTCTCCCCTGTCCCCGATAAAGCAAGGACACCTAAGGAAGGCGCATTAAATTTACCTTGTCATGTAATGCGAGGGATAACCTCACATCACTGTACCCTTTCACCTCATGTGTGCCACTGTGGCAACCCCTTTCCCTATAAAAGGAGGCCCCAGGCGGCCAGGAAGAGGATTCGGCTTTTTGGAGCTCTCGACGCCCCATAGCTAGCTCAGGAACACAGATATACAATCCACCAAAGCAGGAGTAGGGTTTTACGCATCCTTGCGGCCCGAACCTGGGTAAAGGAACCGTGTGCTATCTGTTTGATCCGCTCTTTTCACAACCCCGCGCCCCGCAACCATAGTAGGGATTCTTGTGATCCCATAGGTGTCGTTTCCCACCGACATCTTTGGCGCGCCAGGTAGGGGGCGCAGTTGTGAGAATCGGCTTTGGCAGTCAGCCCGGCGCTCCTTCGTCTTCGTGGCCCTTGAAGAAGTAAGGAGGCCAGAAGACCGACACTCGAGCGATCGCAATAGAAGCTAAGTTGCACTGAACCCGTGCTTATACTACCCTTTTTATTTGAGGTTATTCCCCCCCGGAGATGTCGCGCCTTTGTATGAAAAACCTGCACGCCAGGGGGCTCTACCACGATCGGCAACGCCCTTGCCCTGTTTCGAGTCCGCTCAACAGCTCAAGCGGCTGCGTCGAGAGTGGCAGAGTAGCCTCCCGCGATCAACAACACCCTTGATTCTGGCTCGAGTCAAGCTTGACAGTTCGAGCGGCCGCGTTCGGAGCGGGGAGGTGGCTCGTCCGGCAGCACGCGTACCCGGCAGGCCATGGGGATCCGTCCTCAAGACGCCGCTTGGGGCTTCCGCGCCGGCGAGCCTTCCCGATCGGCGTAGGGCACACATACAAAGAGGAATTGAACGGGGAAATAATATGCATGAAAATTAAGAGTACTTCAAAGTTATATTACATCACATCATTGCTGCGGTTCTAACTAAAGATAAAATTTGTCTTGGTCGGGAACCCGCAGCGGTGAAGAAGAACGGGACGCCTAGTCCCGGCGCTGGCCTTCCACCCTCTTGATTTCGTCGATGCAGTCGGTGATGGGCTTGATGCGCTCCTTGAGCACCGTGAGGTCAACACCATCCGGCAAGCTCGTCATCGCGGCCGCGAAGTCAAGGTCGGGATTCCAGTGCGCCACCTTGGTGAGGACCTTGGTCACGATCCTCCGGCAAAGTCGCCGGGCCTCCTCGGCCAGTGTGTCCGTCCTATTGGAGTGAAGATAGGCCAAGGCTCCGAGGACGCCTTCGAAGAACTGGGTCAGCTTGGCGTTGACGATTCCGCTGCGCTCAGGGGCGTACCTCACATTTGGCATCCCCATGGCCAATTGCGAGGTGACCCTGTCGGCGACGACCTCCAGATGGCTGATCCACCTGTTCTCGCCCGCCACATATTCTTGGTGGGAGGCGGCCTCGTTTGCCCGCAGCTGTTTCTCCTCCTCCAGGCTCCTGGTCAAGGTCTCCTCCCGAGCCCTGCTCTCCGGCAACAGCTTCTCGAGATCCTCCAGCTTCAGCTTGAGGTCTCTGATGGAGTTCCGCGCCTCAGAGAGCTCTCCAGTCCTGCTAATGACCGCTCCTTGCGCCTCTACCAAGGCGCGGTTGAGCGTGTTCTTCTCGCCGGACAGCTTGAGAGCCTGCTCCTTCAGCTCGTCCCGCTCTGCCTCCAGCTCCTTCACCTTGCCGGCATGGGCCAGGGCTTGGGCATCGAGCGCCTCTCTGTGCCTCTGCTCCATCTCATGAGTCCGCCGCGCGACAAGGGCCTCGAGCTCCTCGTCCTTGCCGCGGAGCGTTGCGGCAAGCTTCGCCTCACGCGCGGAGAGGTCCTCCTCCTGGGAGTCCAAGGTGGCTTGATGCTGGTTCCGGATGGCTTTGGCCGCGGCAGCCAAGTTCGCCGCCTTCTCCTGGGCCTTCTCGATGTCGGTCATCCTCAAGGAGAGCTCCACATCGCGCTGGGCCAATTTCTCCTAAAAGGCCATCTGCTCCTCGCGAGTCCGGTGGAACCAGGCCTGCGCCTCGGCAACGCGCGCCTTGAAGCCCAGCTCCGCGTTGTCCACCGTTGCCATCCTGTACTTGACCTTGTCCAGACGGGCACGGTGGAGCACTTGGAGCTTCCGGAAATTGGCCCCTATGGCGCGGAAGAGCTGCTCTTCTGGAGAACCATCGCCGCCAATGTCCGGTGCGTCGACAACTTCGAACCCAGTGGCGGCAAGCACCTCGCCGTCAAAAACTTCCCCTTCGGCGGGCGCTCGGCTTGACGCCCCTCGGAGGTGGACGAAAAGATCATCGCCCACCTTTAGATACCTGCCGGGGCCCAAGGTTGAGGAGGAGGGAGGCTGATCATTCATCACCTCTTCCTCGGCGGGGGCCTTGCCGGCCTCCCCGGCAGGACCACCGCTGGTGCCCTCGGCGGGAGCCTCGTCGGTAGCCTCGGCGGCCCCCGCGGCGGCACCCTCGGTCGCGCCCTTGGCGGCCTCATCAGCGGCGGCCTCATCAGCATTCTTGGCGGCCTCCTCGGTGGCAATTTTGTCGGCCTCAGCCGCGGCCTCTTCGGCAGTATCCCTGACAACAGTATCCACATCCTCCGTGTCTATTGAAGGAGGGCCTGGGCAGCAGTGGGAGCAATGAAACCAAGAAATGTATAAGGGAAAAGAACAGAGACGAAGGACGGGCGTCTCACCAGTGCCGGGCTGTGAAGTAGAAGTCCCCTCTCCGCCAGCATTTGGCGCCGAGGCAGAGCCACCAGCGCCTAAGTTCCCCTCTTCCTCCATGGGTGTGGACTCCGTGCCTGACGCCCTTGCCGGGGACGCCCCCCGCGGCGGCGTAGTCGATGGGGGTGGTGTGTTAGGAGTAGCCCTCTGCGGCTCCTCCTGCTGTCGCTCCCCTCCTGCAAACCCGGCAAGGTCAGCGTTGTGGCATCGAGCGCCTACCGCATGTCGAGTGAGAAGAGGGTGACGAACCTGCGCCGGGGGCTGCTGTCCGGGCTGCTCAGCACCACCAGTGGTGTCTTTGAAGCCCCAGCCGGGGTCTGGCCGCTCGTCGAGGTCCTCGCCCTCTTCGCCCTCTGGGCCAACGTCTCTGCATCCCTACAAAAGCAAAAATGGGTCGAGACAAGCGATCCAATTCAGGGAAATAGGAATGACGGTAAGGAACAGAGTACTTACTCGTCATCCGTTTCCTCCTCTTCCTCCAGTTTCCTTTTCTTCTCCGGGCTGAGAGGCCCGAGATCAAAAGGGAGCTCCGTGTCACCGTCAGAGTCGACGCCTGCCGGAGGAGGCGAAGAAGGCGGCGGGGTCTGTGTGCGCCCAAATAAGGAGGGGGCTATCGCCTTCTTCTTCTCAGCGGCCTTCGTCAGCCCCTTCGCTGCCGAGGCCCTCGTGTGCCGCCCGGACCCTTCCAGGGTCAATTGAGGCTGCGTGGCCCTGCCAGGCCGGACCGACTCGCCGGAGCTAGCCCGCCGCAGGACTCGCCCTCTTCCCCTGGCTGGCGTCGAGCCCGCCGCCACGCCCTCCTCCGATGACGACTCGTCGGCCGCGTCCTCGACGAGCGGAGCTCCGGTGTCGGCGCCGCTGGCCTCCCAGTGGCCGCCGCCCACAGGGTGAACTGCTCCTCCTCCGCGGCCGCGGCGACCTCGTCTTCCACGCCCCCGACACTGCCGGACTCCAGAGCAAGTTGTGCCTCCCTCGCCCTGGTGGCGATGTAGTCCAGCTCTGCCTGGGTGGTGTCCATGACAAGCCACCGCTCGGCGTCAGCATTAACGTACACCTCGATCAAGGTGTCGAAGAATTGCTGCACATTTGCGGCCGACGGCTCCCTCCATCTCGGAACGGGGCCGTGCGCGTTGCAATCCGGCATCATGGCGATGATCTCAGACCGGCGCGAGTTATTGCACAACGGGACCACCCCCGCTGGCAACTTGAAGAGCGGCCCCTTGACGGCCTTGCCGGCCTTTACGACGACCCTTGCGGCCTTGCCGGTCAGCACGACCTCGCCGTCGCGATCCACTTCCAGCTAGAAGAGCCGCTGAAGTGGGCATGCCCCATCACCGTGAAGTTGTGGTTGAGGCCGGGGCGGAGCCGCATAATGTCAGCCGGATTCTTAAAGAGCCAAGCTGGCCTCCCCTTATTGTGCAGCGGGGCGATCCGGCGGCAAATGAAATCCGCCCCGATCATCTCGAGGGTGAGCCCATCCCGGGTCAGCCGGAGAATCCTGGTGGTGGCGACAGTAAGCCTCCCGTCGGCAGCGTCGACATCACCCCAATCATTGCCGCGGACCGGCGGCACTCGGCGAACCTTGCAAAATTCCGGCGGGTCTTCATCTTTAATCCAGCACCACCGGTCACGGCATTCATCCCACCTCTCCCTCACGGCACCATCCGGGTACGCCTCCTTGGATCTTGGGATCCAGGTGACGCAACCAGCGACGGCACCTCCCGTTTGGATTCGAGGATAGAAGTAATGGCGGAAGAGCGCCGTGTTGGGCTGCACTCCGGCAAAGCCCTCGCAAAGATGCTCAAAGCAAGACATGCACGCCACCGCGTTCGGAGTAAAATCCAAGAGGCGAAAACCGAAGGTGTGCATGATGTCGCAGAAGAAATCGGAGAAAGGAGGGCATAGCCCGCAAGAAAAGTAGTCAACAAAGAAGGGGTACCGATTTGGGGCAGGATCGGCGCAAGCAGCAGGAATGACGTGCGTCGCCGGGTGTCCCGAGTTCTTTCCTCCCGTCTTCACTCCCCACAGGGGATTGAAGGCGGCCCGGAGCTCATGAACGTCAACCGTCGAGGGGAAGAAGAAGGCGGACTTCATCTTGTCCCCCAACAGCACGCTCTCCGGCGGCTCCACGGTCCCGGAGCCCTTAGCCACCCCCTTGCCCTTGGCGGATTTAGGTGCCATAGCGGCCAAGGAGTCTAGAGGGTTGAGGAAGGGGGTGGCGAAGCCGCGACGGTGGACGGCAGCGAAAGCTTGCAAGGGAAGGGAGGAAGGGAACGGCGGCTCTGAGATTGGAAAAGGCACGAAGGAAGAGGAGAAAGTGAGCAACGCGCCCGCGGTTATTCCTTCTTATGGGGAGAACGCGGGCCGCCTCCTTTCACATTAACTATGATGTGACGCATGCCCGCGGGGAGCAACCCCACGCATGCCGCCCACGTCGCACACGCCTCCCCACGCCGCGCCACGCGCGGGAAGCGTGGGAAGCGCAGCGCATGAAGGAACTTACCGCGGTAAAAACTGCGCCGCCTGCCCGCGCACCGTTTTTGGGCCTAGCCCAACAACGCGTTGCGGTTATGTGTGGCCCAGGCCCGGGGGCTCCTGTCAGTGTACAAAAAGGGGGGTACACTTTTTGTACCCCTATAACTGTGCATGGGCAGTCTGAGCCACGGGCGCCGCCACACCGAGCGCGGCTAGGGAGGTAAGCCAAGGTAAGGCCGAAGCTGAAGAGAAGCAGAACGACGCCAAGACCAAGACCACAAAGAGCAAAGGGGACAGAGCAGCCCCCCCCCCCCGGCAAGATCCTTGCCGGGGGGCAGCTTTAGCTAACCCGGCAAGACCCTTGCCATGGCAGCTTGCCCCACACCTACGGAGCGAAACCACCCTTGAGTCCACTGCCCCCATGGGGCAAGGATTCGGGAGACATCCCCGTGGTGGTATGCAGATCTTTGTGAAGACATTCAAGATCAGATGCACACTTTAAAAGATGATGATCCTTGGCGGGATCCCAGCCAAGGAGGACCACAAGGCCCCCGGCAAGAGCCTTGCCGGGGATGACAGCAGGCGCCACGGCAAGACCCTTGCTGGGACCCCGACAAGACCCTTGCCAGGGCCGCAGAAAGGCCCTTGCCATGGACATCCGTGGGGTCACCATCAGGCCCACGCCAGTCGCACCTCCACCACCGTTCGCATGTAGCTGCCGGCCCAACCAGCTGGGCTGGCACCTGAGTGGCGGTGTGCAGATCTTCGTGGAGACCCACCGCTGCGCCACCTCAGCTGCCTGCCTGCCTACATGGCGTCGCAGGCACCGCTGGCCAGGGTGCATGTCGACGCAAGAGGGAGCAGCGGCGGACGAGACGAGGCTCTCCCCCGTCCCCGATAAAGCAAGGACACCTAAGCAAGGCGCATTAAATGCACCTTGTCATGTAATGTGAGGGATAACCTCGCATCACTGTACCCTTTCCACCTCATGTGTGCCACTGTGGCAACCCCTTTCCCTATAAAAGGAGGCCCCAGGCGACCAGGAAGAGGATTCGGCTTTTTGGAGCTCTCGACGCCCCATAGCTAGCTCAGGAACACAGATATACAATCCACCAAAGCAGGAGTAGGGTTTTACGCATCCTTGCGGCCCAAACCTGGGTAAAGGAACCGTGTGCTATCTGTTTGATCCGCTCTTTTCACAACCCCGCGCCCCGCAACCGTAGTAGGGATTCTTGTGATCCCATAGGTGTCGTTTCCCACCGACGATGACCAAGTTGCAAACACTTATGACTTCTCGCAGACAGTGTTTCACACTCCACCACCACAATCGATGCAGGAGACACAGAACATGACAGTCGCACCCACGAGCGTGGACACACCAAGTCCTTCGCCTGTTGGGTCTGGGCGACTGACTTTGCGCGCATCCCCACTAAGCGCGAGATCAGGCGCGCGGCCCGTGGAGCGGGCTGGGTCGAGGCCATGCTGGGGTTCTCGCTCCCGAGCCGCCAGGTGGCTCCCCTCCCCCCGGCATCAGGCGTCGCGAGCTACTGGTGCACGTTGACAAGATCGAAGACTGGACTCCTCGCACACCGCAATCTTCCCACTCGCGCCAGAGTGGTCTCCCCTCGCCGGAGTCGGGCGACGACGCACCCTTCCCGGCGGTGTACCCAGCGACGTGGCCTGGCACGTTGAAGATGGCCAGTGACGCCGCCAGCCACCCACGATGGCCTCCTCGGGCTACCACGGTCTGCAGCGCGGGGGCGGTCGAAGGGACCATGACGACCACGACAGTGAGCGCGGCGGTCGGCGCTCTTGGACGGTCACACTGCTAGGCCGCGGGCACTCCAGCCGGGCCCCGACGGCGGCAAAGGAGCGCACCCAACAACCATGACAGCACAGCTGCACCCCCACCAGCCGGCACCGCAGCAAGGGTTGTCACGGGCATGAGGTCGCCATCCGCGCCACCCCCCTCTGCCGCTGCATCGTGCACCCTCCCCGCCGCCACCACCCACCAGTGCAAAGGAGCCGCGGCAACGGCGACCCCGTCGCCGAGTTCTTCATCGACAGAGACACTCAGCTCCCACCCTCGCCGTGCGTCGATCTCGGACAGGCGGAGCTGGAAGAGGCCATTGCGGGCGCCCTCGCCGCCCCGCTCGAGTTCGATGGAGACCACGCAGACGTCAGCGGTGCAGAGGCAATGACCACCGGTGGGCCCATTGCATGCATGCAATCCGACTCGGTCCACGCGTGCAAGACCACCGCTCCACCAGCCAAAACCATGACCGGGCTTGGGGTGGTGATGCATTAGGTGCAACATATGAAGATTGGGCAAGGCGGCACCGCCACATGACTCCTCTTCCGCGATGCCCCAATGCCTCTCGTCGCCGATGCGCCACCAGCACGAAGATCGTCTGCTCCGCTCAAGACGCGCGCTTCCTCGGCCCCCGGCAGACATAGCGCCCGGCAGGTGGCCAACCCCTCCTCAACCCCTGTCGTGCAATGGGCCACCCTACGCCTGGTCAAGGAGCTCGGTTTTCTGGGTCCAAGGGAGCAGATGATGGTAAAGACGGCGGAGGCGCTGCTGCGGCGTTTCGACGAGCCACTATCGGAAGGCGACATCGACTGCATCGCCAAGCTCACACGCCTCGACGTCAAGGCGCTACACACCATGGCCGGCCTGGCCGGTCCAGACGGTGCAGCACAAGATTAGTCCATGTTAGATGTTAGATTTGTTAGCCTCCGGTGGCAGCTGGCTTTTAGTCAGTCTAAGCTAGGTTCTTCTTTTATGATTAGTATAGGGCTGCAGTGCTTTGTTAGATGCCAGCGTGATTTGGGGCCTATTGGTGGACGTTGGCTCTGCCCGGTGGATCGGTGGTGTCAATGTACTTGTTTCCATCTCTTCAGTAGTAACATGTTTGTCGCTGGAGCACCTCTGTTTGCATTATGAGTAACACAACCATCCCAATCATGAACTAGAATGTCCATTGACTGAATTCACCGCCAAGAGGGCCACTATCTGCGAGGTAGATGACACCCACAGCCTAGCTCTGCTATGTTTGCAAGAGACGAAGATCGAAGCCTGGTCACCAGAGATCGCCAGGGAGATTGGAGGCTGCCGACTAGACAATTGTGTTGTGCTGCCAGCGCTGGGCACTCGCGGCAGTGCTGTAATCTTTTGGGACTCCACCAAGATTGCGATCGTCACACAGTCAGTAGGATAATTCTCCATCACTGCCAGAGCATCCCTCCCACATGGCGGCCTTTCCTTCTGGATCACAACTGTGTATGGCCCGACTGATGACACCAGAAAGGATGAATTCCTCAATGAACTGAGCAGAAGCAGGCCACCCCTTGGCGAGCCGTGGCTGATAAACAGTAACTTTAACGTCATCTATGAGGCAAGAGACAAGAGCAACCATAACATCAACAGAAGGGTGATGGGAAGATTCAGAGATGCAATCGACCGAGCAAGCTTGCGAGAGATAAAATGCAAAACAGGCGCTTTACCTGGAGAAATGAGAGGGAGAACCCAACTTTTGTCGCAATCGACAAAGTGTTCTGCAACCAAGAATGGGAGACACTCTTTCCCTCCTACATCCTCATGGCTGCATCCACATCTTGCTCTGATCACTGCCCCTTGTTGCTCACGGATGTCGCGGCGCCGCCGGGCAAAGCGGTTTTCAACTTTGAATCCTTCTGGCCAAAGTTCCCGCACTTCCAGCAGACAGTCCAGAGGGCATTGCAGAGGCCAGTAAATCACTGTTGCCCATTCACTAGGATGAAGATCAAGTTAAGAAGAACTGTGGCAGACCTGAAGATTTGGGCCAAGAGCATTTTCAGTAACACAAAGCTGCAGTTTCACATTGCGTTAGAGGTGGTGCTGAGGTTAGATGTGGCACAAGAGAGGCGCCAACTAACCCCAAGAGAGTTCTGTCTAAGAAAGACTCTGAAGCTGAAGATAGTTGGGCTTGCTGGTCAGAAAACGGCAAGCTGCACGGACTACCTGGCTCAAAGCGGGCGATGCAAAAACAACATTTTTCAAGGCAAAGATCAACTCTCGGCAGAGGAAAAATTACATCCATTGCCTAGAGTCAGGGAGCAAGCAAGCAACAGACCACAAAGAGAAGGCGAGCATGATACATGACCACTTCACAACTCTCCTGGGCAATAAGGAGAGACGGGCAAAAATAATCAATTGGGACATGATTCAGCTACCTCGTCTGCAAACAGGGGAAGGCCTCGACAATCCCTTCACAAAAGAAGAAGTATGGGCGGCAATCTGTACGTCTCTGGCCGAGAAGGCACCAGGACCCGACGGCTTTAGTGATGTCTTCTTCCGTGTCTGCTGGCAAACGATCAAGATGGACATCATGGCAGTATTTCACGCCTTTTATCAGCTCACCGACAGCGACTTTGCAACCTTGAACCATGCACTAATCGTCCTTCTACCAAAAAAGGATGGTGCAACAAAACTGTCTGACTTTCGCCCAATTAGTCTAATTCATTTGGTGGCCAAGCTAATCGCCAAAGTCCTCTCGACCAGGATAATGGGTGTGCTGGATCAGCTCATCTCCCCTGCCCAGAGTGCTTTCCGGAAGAAGAAGAAGGGCATACATGACAGCTTCCTCTACGTTCAGAGTGCAATACGGTTGTTTCAGAGGAAAAAATCGCCAGCGCTCCTGCTAAAGATCGACATTGCAAAGGCCTTCGACACGGTTTCATGGGAATATATCCTCGAGCTGCTGTTGCGCATGAATTTCTCGGCGCGTCGGAGAGACTGGATCGCGCTGCTTCTCTCCTCCGTGTCCTCGGCTTGTTTGCTAAATGGAGACCCGGGCTCTACGATTCTCCATCAGCGGCGGCTGCAACAAGGGGATCCCCTCTCACCGATCCTCTTCATCCTCGCGACCGATCCCCTTCACCGGCTGTTAGAGGCAGCGCAGCAGGCCGGCGCCATCGCTCCCCTGCCGACCGGTACAACACGCCTGCGAGTCACGCCGCTGACGACGTGATCTTCTTCGCCAATCCTGTGTGTCAGGAGATAGATACCATCATGCAGCTCCTAGAAGGGTTTGGAGAGGCGACGGGACTGCGCAGCAAACCCTATAAATCATCAGCGGCAGCTCTTAACTGTGGTAGTATAGACCTCATAGACGTCCTTCAAAATTTCGGCGGCACTAGAGTAGGCTTCTTGATCAGGTACCTAGGTCTTCCGCTCTGCATCGGCAGGCTCCGGCTTGTGCACATCCAGTACCTTCTCGACCGCATCCACGCAAGGTTGGCGGCTTGGAAAGGTCGTCTCTTGCCAATCGCAGGACGCCGCGTGCTGGTCCGGTGCGTCTTGTCCGCATTGCCTGCCTTCGCCATGGCCGTCCTGCGCATCCTGAAAAGATTCTACAGCGATGTCGACAAGGCATGGCGGTGGTTCCTATGGGCGCACGATGACGAGGTCACCGGCGGTAGATGCAAAGTAAACTGGCGGTTATTCGCGTCCCCGATTGACCACGGCGGCCTCGGGATCCCCAACATGGAGCGGCTCGCGCGTGCATTGCGTCTCCGATGGCTATGGCTGGCATGGACGGACCTAGCCAGGCCATGGGCAAGCATGGGGACGCCTTGTGACGACAAAGATAGAGCACTCTTCACCTCGGCGACGACGTTGACGGTGGGTGACGGCAACAGAGCCCTCTTCTGGCACTGCTCCTGGCTCGGCGAGCAACCGCTACAGCAAGACTACCCCGACTTGTTTGGGCGCTCAACCAGGAAGAACCGCACGGTGGCGGACGCAATACGCGAAGACAGATGGATCTAGACCTCAGGCACGACAACAACTTGAAAATCGTCCCCCAAGCCGTGTTGCTGCAGCGCCGCATCAGAGACGCAAACTTGGTGTTGCGGGAAGGAATCAAAGATGAGATCACATGGAAAGTCGGAGGCCACTACACAGCTAGGTCAGCGTACAACTCCCAATTCCCTTCGCAACCAACATCGAGCATGAAACGACTGGTGTGGAAGATCTGGGCTCCTGGGAAGATCAAATTCTTCCTTTGGCTGCTCCACCACAACCGGCTCTGGTGCAATGACCGCTTGCAACTTAGGGGATGGGAAAATCCATATTTCTATCAACTATGCTGCTGCAACCTCGAGTCTTCTTTTCACCTGCTATCGGAGTGCAACACCTCGCGGGAAGTTTGGTCAAGGGCAGCCACCTAGGGGGGGCTGCGCGGCACTCTCACCGGCCTCCTAGAGCTCACGCAAAACAACAACCAAGGTTGTCACCACAATCTTCAACTCCGCGGCGCCAAGGGATAAAAGAGGAGTCAAGACCATGGTGGCGATGATCGCCTGGCACATCTGGCGGGAGAGAAACAGATGTACATTCAGAGGAAAGACGCCGAGTGCGCTTAGCGTGATAGAAGCCTGCCGGAGAGATATCGAGCAATGGAGACTCGCCGGAGCCCATGCCATAGCGCCCCCTTTCGGGGAAATAACGTGAGGAATAGGCCTTGTTATGTTCTGCAGTGGTGAGTATGAGGGTGCCCGCGTGCTCCCTCCTCCTCTACCTCTGAAAAAGACCCTCTCTTTCTTGATCACTTGATCACAATTTCTGTAACTCTCCCCTGCTAAGCCAATGAAAATCCAGCAAGCCTGGATCTTTCAAAAAAACATCTAGAAATTAATGCCAAGTTGTTTTAAAAAAATCATATGAACACATATATTTGGCCACACAAATTTTAGTTAACTACGCAAGTATGAAGTCTTGCATCGCCACTGCTTCAACACAACCCAAAAACATAAGAAAGCATGTGTGCACTATTAGGTCCAATCCAGCATCCCATGGCCCACCTCCTTTTTGAGAATTCCTAGATTCGCCCCTGTCTCGCGGACTCTATACAATGAAGCATTGAGATCCACATATTTTATATTCATCCTGGTGAGCCAGTTATTTAACTTGTATTGATTCATGTTAGGCATCGAAATGACCTAATGATAAAGTAATACTTGACCCTAGACGGCTAGACCACATTGACCTTGTTTTGACATGGCGATTATATAGAATTGACGCCATTAAGGTGTTAAGTTAGTATGCTAACACGAAGGTGGCGGAAATATTTGAATCTCGAAGCACGATCTGACATTATATATCTAGGGATATCGACTCAAAAGGGGGCATTAATATAGCCCACGGGTAATACTCGGAAAAAAAGCCCACGGGGTAGCAACATTTTTTTTCCTCCTGTTTTAGAACAAAAGAAGAACTTCCAACAACCACTTAGTGATGACAATGATTATATGCAACTGTATATTACATCATTGTCGAAAAAATTGATAGAACTATAAAAAGTGAAATACCAGGCTTTTAGTTGGTAAAGGTTGACTACAAACCAAGCATGCCTTTAGCATATGTGAACCTCCTAATGAGCCAGCAGTTGCTTGCAAAGCACGGGCAAATCCCGACCATGCCCATCTAAAATAATTGTACACATAAAAAGAATCACTTCTTTCTCTTGTAACATTGTCTCGATGCGTTTTTTGGTTAGACACATTATTTACTTAGGACTGAACAATATAGAAATTTGAACGCATGTTCTCCAAAACGTCGTTGTATATTTCTGCAACGGGTGCACTCCTTCGGGTTAACAATACACATCGCACACTATTACACCGTGATTCATCTCGCAAAAATATTTTTTGTCACATGTTACATCTTTCTGCTAGTAGTAGTATATGTTTTAAGCACATCAGAGATGAAAACATGTGTTTCTGGATAAGAGCCGCACCGTGGGCCAACTAGCAACCCCAAATGAATTGTGCGGGCGCATTCCTTTTTGTGGCAACCAATTGGGACACTTGGCGTGACAGCCAAAAAGAGAGTTTCCCGCAGGGGTAGGTAGGTACATACTTTGCCCAATCCATATGTGTTCTGTTGCGCAGGGTACATCTACCTGTTTGGTCGCCTGTTGCTGCAGCCAAGTTGCTGTTCGAGTCACCTATATTTTTCTCCGTGTTTCCACCACACACACACAGAGACAAACCCTCAAAAGAGCACTGCTCACCAGACTGCTGGCAAGACCTCACTACTGATTGCCCTACATAAGCATGTGTTTAGTCAGAGATCAAGCTGTTGTTAACTTGCGGCAACTTACCTAACCATGCAGTCCTGATGCTATTAGGCCTGCTGATTTGCGTGGCATTTCTTCTTTTTTGTTCTTCTGGTTTGGTCAGCATTTATGTAGAATTTTGAGGAAAACCGAAAATCTCACATTCCAAACATGCCTGCATATATTTTGTTCAGATGGAGGATGGTTGGTCACCATGCACTTCATGCCCCCATAGAGCCATCTCTGCAAGTTGGAACACACGAATTTGAAGCATTTTTACATGCGAAATTCATGTGCCCAAATACATCTCGAATGATATAATATGATAGTACAATTTTGCATGTCTTCATGAGGTTGCACAGCACAAAAGAAGTGCAGAAACAGCATGAGAAATGGGCAAAATATTTTGCATAGCCAAACACAGCAGGGATTTCACAGCCGGCTTCCGTTGACAACCATCAGATTTGAATGGCACAAGAAATGTACTTTACAGTTCTTTCAATCAAGCAATTTGCTCTTACAGGAATGCTTACAGGATTTCCAGCATATCCAAACCGCTTATATTTCCACTAGCAAAAAACAAACCTTTTGAAAACAGAAAAAAAAAACAGATTAAGAACGAAGCGACTTGGCAAGGAGTATAGAGCACCAAGATCCTATACCACTAACTACAGAATCAACATGTATTAACGGTTTCAGTTGAGTTATTGATTGCGAGCTATATCTAATTTGCCCCATAGCCACGCGGATGCGACTTTTGCCACCTCCATGCGACAGACAGACTTTCCTTCAGATCGGTGTGTTGAGCAGTCCAGTTGAGCTCACTGTTGATCTTGGTGGGGTCACTGAATACTTCAGCATAGTCTCCTGGCCTCCTGCTGAGGTACTCAATTTTGATGTCAACCCCAGTTGCCTGCTTGCAGGCATCGACAAACTCCTTAACGGAACGGCCTGAATAGAGGAGATGGATATGGGCATGATTTGACAGTACAACTTCAGTTAATTCTTCAAGCATGATAACATAACTGCATAACCTTTACATGTTTTTTTTTTCTAATGTAAGATCAGTAAAAAATACTCCTTTGGTTCTTCTCAACTAACTCTTTGCATGTTCTTCTATGCCAATTTTCATATATAAATGATATGCTTTGTCCTTGTGTGAGCAAAGAATTAACTGCGATTAAGTAAAATTAGAAAGAAATCTAGTATTGTCAAACCTCTTCCAGTGCCAACATTATAAATGCCAACTCTACTAGGCTCTGCCTTGTTGAGTGCTTTCACATGAGCATCTACTAGATCTGTGACATCAATGTAGTCTCTTATGCAGGTTCCATCAGCTGTAGGATAATCTATCCCTTTAACCTGCAATTGATTTGTCAAAATCCATCAGCTTCACCCCTTACTCACTGATTGCACTTAAAACACAGGCGTGCTACTTACTATGAAGCAGAGAGCATAAGCATTATATACCATAGTAATAACATAATCCAAACATGCACAACTTGATACGCGAACCTGCTCCAGTCAATATACAAGAAAAAAAATACCTTCAATCCTGAAATGACTCCTAGTGCTGCATCAAAGCATGCTCCAGATATTCTTCCATGCTCTCGTAGCTCAGGCCTAGGAGCCTCACCTAATCTTCCCTCCGGGTCTGATCCAATGACATTGAAATATCTAAGACAAAAGTTTTCATGTCAGTCAAAGTCAATTCTGTGTTCATCAATTCCTAACTTGTACAAATATCCCACCTTAAAATCATGACAGCCATATCTGTTCTCTTTGAGAAATCTAGTATAATGTCCTCTGCCATTTTCTTGGCTTTTCCATAGGGGTTAATTGGCAACTGTGTAAAGATACATATAAAGCAATTAGGAAAATAATACCAAAAATATCGGAATGTTCCGACAAGGTAAATAGATTTTGTTTTGCGCGAATACAGGTACATACATGAAACTAGCAATAGCAAAGTAAAGAGTAAAATATTTAAGTAGCAACACTGAATTTTGCCTTTTCAATAATTGGAAGATGAAATACCCAGAAACATTGCCTTCATAAGGCCATCTTAAAAATAGTCGCCTACACTTCTAGAAGCCATGTTATAAATAATCGCCTGCACGTCTACAAGTCATCTTAAAATACCTACCTGAGGTGTGGTTTCTATTATAGGCATCTTCTCTGGTTCTCCATAAGTTGCACAGGTACTAGAGTAAATAAGTGTCTTGACTCCATGAGAAGCCATAGCCTCCAAAATCAGTAAGGTGTTTGATGTAATATTGTGATAATACCTGCCAAGTAGTTGAGACTGTCAAATCTATAACCGCATTATCTGGAGAACTACAAAACAAGTGCATGATTGAGTGGTTGACATTACAGTGATCCATGGACTAATTACAACGTTAGTTTTTTGGAAGGAAAGGAAATTGAGTGTCTTTTTCCCTAGAAGAATATGTATAGGTCATTCTACCCAAGTGCGTGTGTAAGGTGGGTGAGGCTTAACAGGTGAAGTGTGTCAAACTGTCAATAAGGTGATGGCTTACCTAAGGGGTTCCATTGTACTCTCACCCACATAGGCAACAGCCGCAAAGTGCATCACAGCATCAAATGCATTTTCAGAAAATATCTTGTTGACCTGGAGTCCGGTTAAGTGAACAACAAGAACAATATAACTGTAAAGGACAGCATGCTGCAGGTAGTGTTATAAGCATAAAATTAGGATACAGATTTTTGATCCCCAAGATCTGCATAGATGAACTGAAGTCTCCCAGGCTCCGGAAACAATTCTTGGAGAACCTTTACTGCTCCTTTATTTCCTCTAGAAAGATTGTCCTACAAGAATAAACATAACTTATCATCAAGGATGAAGATCCACCAAATGAATCACTCCTTCAGATATTCAACAATTCCACAGAAAGATAAACGGAATTACCACAATGGTAACTCGATAGTTGTCTTTTAATAGCCGTAATGAGGCATGTGAACCAATATAGCCAGCTCCTCCTGTCACTAAGACATGGGTAACCCCAGGTTCATGACGAGAAAACTGCAGCGGTACATGAACCAGAATCAGCTCTACAGTTGTGAATTTAAGTGAATATAAATATAGTAATACCATGATAATCATGTAATCATAACAAAGAGAACAAAATAAAGGACCTTGCATGAAGTGATGAAAAGCGTGAGCAACAGAAGTTGATACACACTTTACTTTCCTATCCAACACTTCAAATCAAATTGGAAAGTAAATGATTTTTTGTCTGGCTCATCTATTAATAACTAAAAAAATCTTCAGCTCCAGTGATATCATACCCAAGCTTCACCGCACACATACGATGCAAATTTATATATGTACTCCCTCCGTCCGGTAAAGAATGTGCATTTGGCTTTAAAATTTGTCCACAAAAGAGTGTACTTCTATCTTTCCAATGCACTTTAAAGTAGAAAAAAATGCTTCTCTCTCATCACAAGGTAATCAAGACCAATAACATTCTACACATGGTCTCCTTAATTTCTACATGCACTTAGCTCATTGGGGGTTGGGTAATTAAAGAGGAGAGAGATGGTGGCTTGCACCTTTCCAATGCATTTTTTACTCCACTCCATAATTTGTCCTAAAATTTCTGTATGTACACTTTTCACCGGATGGAGGGAGTACATCAAGTTAGATATGACCATACACAAAGTCAATGTAGTTTTTTAACTGCAATTAGCAGAAGCCTTTAAAATGTCATACAAAAAAAACACTGTGCTATATAATTAACCTGTAGTTTCAGAGATCTGATATATCTACATCTGCAAATTCACCAAATAGTTTTTCTTCAACAGGAAAAGTCAGGGGTATTTATTGAGATGGCTTAGCTGTCATAATATACAACTACCACCTTATTGATGAAAGATCCAATTTGTTAGGATGCATTAGGCCCACAACTTACCAAACCAAGAAGTCGCAACAAACAGTCATGGAAGTTCAAGTTGGACCATGACCTAATGTAAACTAGAAAGCAATGCAAAGACTAGTGGCTGGAGGGATGTCACTTTCATCATCTGCTTGCTAGCACTACTAAGAGTAGCTAATATGCGTGTGGCCAAAACTAGAATATTTATCATTCTTTTTATGTTCATTATACAAGGATGTATTCAATAACCCAAGTGATGATATGCTTTTCTGTTACGCCTACAGTTGCTTGAGACTAAAACAAACTATTCGATGAAGTGCCCAGCAAGAAAACAAAAAAGGAAGTTACTTAGAAAGGTGTAATCAATACCTATAGGTAGATATGTGACCTTTAATTTGTGTGCTATTAAACGTGAGGAAAAACTGATTCCGAAAGCAAATTAAAAAGAATATGATTGGAGGGAAAAGGATAAGAGATACGTGGACATCTTACCACACTATTGCCACCAAAACCAGGAGATTGCTTCAGAACAAATATACAGAGTGCTATGAAGAGCAGAGCCACAATGACTTTCCCAATATTATGTGGTTTACGCCTAGCATCAAAGTACTCCATCCCTATCAACAACAAAAGTATAGACCATAAGGGAAACGACCATAAATGTAATCATTACGAATTTATGCTAGTTGATTAAGCTGAAGCATACTCGTGATCAGACCAATGGAGCAACCAAGTCAGATTAGAACAATGAATAAGAGAGAGATGAACCTCACAGAAAATAACTTTCTCTTTGTTAAATATATGCAGTAACCAGTAAGTATACTGTTGACTTGCTTGAAATGTGATCGCAACAAAGTGACAGCTCTGCTTAAAGGCTAAATTGGTATGGGTGCACATGTCCAGTTGACTTCAGTTCAAATACTGCACCTAATTGCTTTACTTTCACTTGCCTACCTTCCTAGCAACTTACATCTTTAGTGTCTATGTAAAGAACATTACTTCAGGCAGAAGAAACACCCCTGAAAACAGTGCCAACAGAAACACTACGGGGCTGTTTGGTTGGTGCCCATGCCAGCCCTACCAAAACGAAGGCTTACCAAAATTTTGGCGCAGGAATTTGCCGCCAGGAATTCACCCGCTGGCTACTATAGAATCACATAGCGTAACCAAATAATTGGCAACGATAAAAAAAAATTGGCCATGATCCAAACGCCTATTGGTCAACGACCAAAATTTTGGAAGGGCAGCTGTGGGGTGCCATCCAAACAGCCCCTACGACTTTTAGTGTGAAACAGCACAGTTTCACTAACAAGCATGCTAAGCATCACCGTGGAAAGCTAAGCATGCACTTGTACACCAAGTGAATCCCATTGTAAGCTCTAAAAAAGGACAGCTTTTTCAGGTGGAGTACAGAAAATAATAATATCACATTGTATCATGGGGCATGGATTCGATAGACAAATTAAGCAAAAACAATGCCCACCCACAACTGGTTGGCGCACATGCCCAAGGACTACTGGGGTGAAAAGCCATGGCAATTAGGCGTATATATATCTAAAGAAACAGTAATAGCTAAGATGAAGGGCAGAGAGATCTACCAGCCCTAGGCTGTGTTCCCCTCCTGTTTGCAGGGATCATGTAAGAATTCTTCTCCTTGAGACGAACTATCCAATGGTGGAACCTCTACTCGCCGCCGCCACTGCCGCCGCCTTGATCTTTTTGCCAATGGTGGAATCCCTACAGAACCAGCACACGGCACGTGTCAGTCACAAGGACACAAAAAATCACCCCCAGAGCAAGCGAATGATAAGAATCCACATGGCCATAGGGAGGCCAATTCCAACAGGGCAAGAACAGCATTGCAATTCCAAACAAGGATCAACAGCATTAGATAGAGCATTGGGCACCAATTGGCCACAAAAAAACAGGTTCAAAAGTCAATTCGCCGGTCTTGATCTCGAATTCAGAAAAGGACAAAGCGAAATTAAAAGCGCAAGATCTCGAGTTCAAGAGAGTGCCGCCGGGATGGAGTTTTCAGGCGTGGCAACCGCAGTAGATCCGAAGAGAGCAGCACGGAACAACGACGAGAGAAATAGAAGCACATTTACTTCTTATTATTACCTTATCCTCCAGGGGAAAAAAATCGCAAACACGAACAGCTCAAAGAGAAGAAGCCAATGCATCAGAACCCAGTAATCCCCAAATCGCATCGACACCCCCCCCCCCCCCCAATCCGTGGATAAGGAAAAGAAAAACCCAATTTCCGAACCGAATCGCATCAATATCGCACTTTTGCCGCCTCAATCCGAACCAAACATCACGAATGTCCAACTACAAAAAACGCAAGCATGAGGAAACCCCCGATCCGCAACAAAGTCCCGCGGCCGCGAAGCCAGATCAAGAAAATGCAGCTGAGGCGGCAAGAGCTCACCGTGTGCGCGCAGGGAGACAGAGGGAGTGAGGGGCAGCTCCAATCAAGCAGGGCGAGAGAGGAGAAGCCTCCGTCCGGGAGGAGAAGTAGGAGAAAACACGGGAGAGGAGGGGGGTCGTTGGGGTGGTGTTCTGGACCAAGTCCCCTCTCTCTCCTCTCCTCTCCTCTCTGTCTGTCTAGAGAGAAGAGAAGTAGAGTTGCAAAAGTCCTTGCTTTGCTGTTGCTTCCTCTCTCCACCTCCCTCTCGCCGTTTCTTGCTTTTCTTTCTCACTCTAGGTCCACGAGGTAACTGCACACTCTATCTCTCCACCTTGAAACCAGTACCGAATCTCAAGTTTCACAATTTATTACTCGCATTGTTTGTTGTTGGGAATCTATCACCACCTACACTCCACTGCAAACTTTTCTTCGTGCATCTTTTTTTTCCTTTCTTTTCCCACCTTTCTCTTGCATTTATGAGCCAGCATCAGAGTTAACATGTCAACACTCTTGGGAAGCAGGTCAGCGTCAAATCGATCTGATGACGAGACACTGCCAGACATGATACTTATACAGTGTACATGTCAATCTGCTGAGAATTGGTATTTGTAGTTTTTTTAACTCCTCCAAAAATATAAAATACTCCCTCTGTAAAGAAATATAGGAGTGCCTGGATCACTAGTAGAGGGGGAATAGTTTATATTATACTCCCTCTATCTCAAATATAAAACATTTCTTGATACTATTTGAAGACTATTTTTTCAATTTATCATAATGTTTAGATCAAATTATACTACTTTAGTATAATTTTCATTAAAAATTTGAGATTTCTTGAAGATGACACTCCTGGTACTCACATTCTAAATCTCCCACTACTTGAAGCAGACGAGGTTGAGGCAGGGCGTGGGAGGCTTCCTACTCCCAGTGCAGCGATGAAAAGGCAGATGTCGGTGAAGCTCAATTTTTGGCAGCGGAGCTCGATTCCAAGCAAGTTGAGGGAAGTATGGAGCGTCCTCCAGAAATATGGCGATGGAGGCGGGTTTGGTGAATATGTTACAGTGTTTTTTTTACCTATATGCTTCACATTAGTGGTTATTATGGATCCAAGAGGGATATAAAGACTCTACTAGAGTTGCTCCAATGACTTTGATCCATCATGGCACCGTGTAAAATGGTGTTCTCTAGTAAGACAGCCTCTAAGAATTTTTCTTGAAACGCATAAATCAGACAAACTCATGGTTAGAATGTGATCGGGGCCATAGACATCAAAACCACGCAATTTACTTGGAAATGGCATTTTTAAGATAGTGAAACATCGAAGAATTTGCTACTTAACTTGAGAAGACACGAGGGAGAAAAGATACATGAGATAGCTCATATTTGGTTTGCTCCCTTATGATCTACCATGCCTTTGCAAGTTGTTCACCATGAGTTTCAGAGCACTTTGACTTTATATGACATGAATAAAAGGCGATCCTTGGGTTTTTAATGGTGACTTGTTAGTTTCTCCATAAATTTATTGCCCCAAATAGGGACTAAAATAGAATGTCTCGGGGCATCTCTAGTTAGATCATTCCTTTACTCTAGAAGATGGGAAATATTTTAACCTAGTTTTTTTAGAATAGGGGAGGGGTCCCCTGCCTGATTTTTTTTAAAAAAAACAACAACAACTTTATTCATTAGAAACAACAGTTACATTGTCTATAAGAAAATTACAATATTTTCAAAGGCTCCTCGAACCGATCCCTTGTCAGGAAACCCTAATCTAGCAAGTTCTTGAGCAACCTTATTTGCTTCCCGATTACATTGTTCAAAACTAGTAAGAGAAAAACACACGCCATGAAATAGCAATCATCGAAAACTGCCGTCGTCGCTCCCGCAGATTGTCCTCTATTCTTCATTGTGTCAATGACTTACATATTATCAGAGTTAACAACAAGACGATTGCATCCCATCTTTAGTGCAATAGATAAATCCAACCTTAGAGCCAATGCTTCCGCTGTCAGTACATCAGCACACCAATCGGTCTTCCAATTTCCACCAACAATGAATTTTCCTTTATCATCCCCGAGGACAACACCAATTGTGCCCTAAGCAGATCATGATCAAAAGAAGCATCCACATTCAGTTTTACAAAACCCATAGGAGGTCGGCTCCCCCCATTCCTAATTGCATTAGGTGAATGGGCATTTACATAGTTTGTCATTATAGCGCGAACCCATGGACATCTGGTACGCATCTTGAAACTTTCCCTCATGAACCAGCTTGCGTCTATCCCACCATAGATACCAAGCGGTAATAGCAATCAATTCATGTACATTCTGGAGGCCCAATATAGATAGTTCTTACTCTAGCATAAGGAGTAAGAATTTCATAACTGCCTCCCCATGTGATCAATAGCACAAGCTTTATTAATCACATCGTACAACCCCAACTTATCCCAAATGCTTGGATATTCCTCTATCACTAAGCCAAGGCAAAGTGTTTTGCTAGAGAGTGCGAAAATTTTGAAGAAAATGTTTTCTGCAAAAGAGTGAGTGGGAGGACAGTGCAACTCAACAAGATTGCAGAATCTTATTGATCAGGTCAAAGAAAAGAAACGCTAGAAGTGATCCTAGAATTTCCTACCACGACAGATACGAAAGACTCTACATGAGATATAGAGACTTCAGTCGAACTTGCAGCGGAACCATATTGGTTGGGAAAATTCGTGCTGACCTTCATGGCATGCAGACAAAATTTTGTTGAACAAATGATTAACCTATAATTCACAGAGAAACATTGATGGGACCTGACTCCGAAAATTGGCTACATGTCAAAATAATCTGAGATAGTATCCATACACATACTTGAAGTTTAGAACTTGATGAATCCTTCGAGACTTAGAGTCTAGAAAATAGTAATGGATCTATAAACTGACAGAGATAGAAATGATTTATAATGCTTGAATTGTTACAAATAGTTTATGATAAGATCAAGGAGTTGACTATGATGAGATTGTCTTGTCATAGCAATACTTACAGTCAGCGCATAGTAATTACTAAATATTTCAATTATGATATGTAATATATGGATGTCAAAATGATTCCCATGAGATGGAAATAGAACCAAGGTTGTATGTTTGATACGATCCAAGGTAATTTTGTCGATCCAGAGGATGCTAGTAAATGTGGAAACTTCGAGAGATCTTATAACGATCTGAAGCAAGCATAGTGGAGTTAGAGTCTTCATGCTAATGAAATGGTCATCGAGGAAAGTGAAGTTGCTTGTATCTACAAGAAAGAAAGTGGGAGCATGATAATATTTCTAAAACACTATATGTGTTTGACACATTATTGATTGAAAATTATATAAATTTCTTCACATGAATTAAGACTTTATTAAAACTATTTTTTCAGTAAAGTACTTAGACAATAGATAGTCCTAATATTAGGCATGATGATCTATGGAGACAGTAGTGTCTAATGGGCTTAGCCAACATACATATTGACATAATACTAAAGCAGTTGTATGAAATACGCAAGAAGAGTTTCTTGTCAAAGTCACATGAAAGAAGTTTTAAGCAAGAATCAGTATTCTGAAATACCGATGAGCAAAATATGTGATTTCAATTACACTTGTGTTAAATATGTTCCATGGTATGTAAACAACCATATGTCCAGTACTCCAAGAAAGTTGCGAGTAAAGATTACTAGGATGATCAAATTGTTGATCATAGGACAACATTGAAAGTGTTGTTAAATACCAATGACATGTGTCTCGTGTACAGAGAAGATGAAGAGATTGCTATAAGGAGTTATATTAATACATGCTCGTTGTAAGTAGTACTTCGATAAAACTTCATTGATGCTCCAAGCGATTTTTGATTTCAATTTATGGTGGCACAGTAAGTAAGATTTGGTCCAAAAGATTACTGTGGTGAATTATACAATAGAAGGCTGAGTATATTGTCACTTTAGAAGTAACAATAGAAGGTGATGAATCAAAAATTCATTTATGAGCTTGGTATGATTTCTAGATGTTGTGCAAATGGAACACTATTCTTAATGGTGCACTACTGCAGTAACCTGCTACGTGACACATGAATCAGAGACTCTTCGACGAAATTGTGTGCGATGCATGCATCACAAACGGTGTCCTAATAAAACCATCACCAATAAGACGAACTATTTGCAATGGCGGAGACATCAAGCACGATTAAGATTAGAGCTGTGTGTGCGATACGTGGCATATAGTTGATCCATACTAACTGTTTGCGATGAGCCAGAACAACAAAAATGGTCAACCAGATTAAGGTTTGTGCAATATACGACATACAGTTCACTCGGATGAACTATTTGCGATTAGCCAACATGACAGAAACGGTTGGCCAGATCAAGGTGTGTGCGATATATGGCATACACGTCATGTAGATGAACTGTCTGCGATTAGCCAATACAAAAGAAATGGTCAACCCGATCAAGGTGTGTGCGATAGATGCATACAGTTCACTCAGATTAACTGTGTGCTATGAGCGAAAACAAACACAAATGATTCAGCTTAATAAGATGTGTGTGATATGCGGCAAACAGGTTAGTAATCAGAAATGTGTGGGAAGACCGATAACAACACAGACGATTCCCGCTAATAAGCCGTGTGTTGTGGACAAACGATTGCTGGTATACAATTGTTAGTGATTGGTGAAATCATCGCTGCTTTGTGTGCGATATGATTTGCTCTATCTAAAGAAGAACAACATATATAACCAAAAGTAAACATCCAATTACATAAGTGACTATACAAAACATTCGAACACTCCTCAATAAATAATTACATGCATTCTAAACTAGGAGAAACCATTATCTAATCATCTACTTATTGTGTCGACGCTGCCGCCACTGCTTTGTGGCTCGATCCCTCGCCCGAGGCAGGACGAAGGCACTCCCTCATGTCAACGATCTGCATGTACATCTCATAGCTTGTGTACACGTTCTTGGCCACGCACTTGACATGTTGTTCATCCAGTCTATTTACCCAGGAACTGTGCCAGGCGATCTTGTCCTTCTTGCACTCACCCTTCATGTTCTTGTAGTAGGGGTCGTTGATGGTCGAGGCGAGGTCAACCAGGGAGTCCTGCTTGTTCTTCGTGCTACCCCAGACCTTGTAGTGGCCACGGATGTCGACAAGCTTCTAGCAGGCCAAGCCTGAAGTCTTGAGCGCTTTTAGATCATTTTTTATGTCCACCATAGCGAAACTGTAGTTGAGGCTGTTGATAAATCTGGCGAAATGCTCGCAAGGCCTTATGTCCATGCAGTAGTGGTAGATGAGAACGTGGTAGCGCACACACAACTGGGCAACGGCAACCTTCTAATCATGCCCGACACGACCGCTGGTGAACTCGAGGTCGAAGCCGACCACTTGATACTTGTCCTTAGCAAGCAACTGCTCCATAGTGTGGATGGAGCTCTTCACCAAGACCGGCTCGTTCATGTACACCACCGAGAGGTCCTTCCCCTCACGTGGGTGTCTACTACATGAGGCGTGGTGAACTACCGTTAGTCGTCAGCCGCTGGGAGCGCCATTGGATCCACGGGGAGTGCCATTGGAGCCACTGGATATCCTCTCTGTATGTGGCGTCGTGGGTGTGCTTATTGTGTCATGGGGCACGTGAGACTAAGTTAAATGACCGCAGGAATAAATGGGGGCCGGGCGGCCTGGATTCGCGTCCAGATGGCAGTTTTTGCAGTGGGTAACAACATCGCGGCGCACTTAACTGCATCGTGTGCCGTGCCCAACGCAACCGCATGCATACAGCACCCCGATTGTACGTGATCATGCGTCGGACCCAAACACTGGCAGCGCACGCGGAGGGACGCAAGTAGACGCGCCGCGGCCACCTCAACCGCGAGCAACCACACGCATAGAGAGGTTGAATGATAACCCACCAGTGTAGGGGATCAATTGTAGATTTTTTGATAAATAAGAGTGTCGAACCCAACGAAGAGCTAAAGGTAGAAATTATATTCTCTTCAAGTTCTATTAACTACCGATACAACTCCATGCACACTTAATGTTTGCTTTACCTAGAACAAGTATGAAACTAGAAGTACTTTCTAGGTGTAATGCTAGAACTACTTTGCAAGAATAAAACTAGGACTAATTTGCAAGATAATAAAATTTAGTTGTTTAGTAGAAAACTTTTTGTAGAACGATGATAAAGATTGTCCATGGGCAATTGAATATAACACGATAGATACTTATCATTATGCAATGAGGGAGAGGCATACGCTAACACACTTTTCATACTCGGATCATATGCACTTATGATTGGAACTCTATCAAGCATCCACAACTACTAAAGATTATTAAGGTAAAACCCAACCACATAGCATTAAGTAACAAGTCCCCTTTACTCCCATACGCAATAACCCCCTTACTCGGGTATAAGCTTCTGTCATTCTCGCCACCCACTATAAGCGAATCATGATCATATTACAAAACCTTACAGCGGTAATCCCACATGCTTGCGTGACACGGAGGGCACCATAGGACAACACCATATCAACATACAATTGGTGTCAATCACACAATACAACAATTAACCCGTAGGACAAAAGAAATCTACTCAATCATCATAGGATTGGCACACATCATTGGATAATAATATATAACATTAAGCACCATGTTCAAGTAGAGATTACAGCGGGGAGAAGAGGTGTTACACCACTGCATAAAGGGGGAGAGAGTTAATGATGAAGGCGGCGAAGTTGTTGGTGTAGATCACCGTCATGATGGTTCCCCCGACGGTGCTCCGGTGCCACCGGAAGAGAGGGGGAGAGGGGGCCCCTCCTTCTTCTTCTTCCTTGCCCCTCCCCTAGATGGGAGGAGAGTTTCCCCTCTGGTCCATGGCTGCCATGGCTCCTGGATGGCAGGAGCGCCTCGGAGATTGGATCTCTCTTTGTTCTCTTATGTTTCACATTCTCGTTTTTTGGCAGAAAACCGCTTCTTATATTCCTGGAGATATGTAACTCCAAATGGGCTGCAATTTTGAGGGAACTTTTATCCAAATATTGGCTTCACGCCCTCAACCGACCTACGGGGTGGCCACAAGCCTGTTGGGCGCGCCCAGGGTAGGGGTCGCACCCTGTGAGCTTGTGGGCCCCTCGAGCATCATCTCTCATTGATTCTTTTTTACCAAAAATCACATATATTCCAAAATAAATCTCCATAAATTTTTATCGCGTTTGGACTTTGTCTGATATGGATTTTCTTTGAAACAAAAACATGCAGCGAACAGGAATTGGCACTGGGCACTAGATCAATATGTAAGTCCAAGAAAATTATATAAATTGTTGCCAAAAGTATGAGAAAGTTGTAGAATATTGGCATGAAACAATAAAAAATTATAGATACGACAGAGACGTATCAGCATCCCCAAGCTTAAATCTTGGTTGTCCTCGATTAGTTAAATGATAAAAATATAATGTTTGATGTGGAATGCTACCTAGCATACTATTGATCATATAATATAGTTATGGCATGAATATTAAGATATGAGTGATTCAAGGCAATAGTCTATCAATTTGATATTGAAACAATAATACAAAACATGCATGTATTTCATCATTTCCTTTCATAATAATGGAGCTAAAGGAAACAACCTTTATACACTTAGTTGTGGTAAGCATTACACGCTCGTTCTTTCCTTCATAGATATATCAAATCAAGAGTACCCCGATGACAAGCCGAGCAATTGGTTCATACTTTTGAACGCGCTTCGACTTTTTCAACCTCACGTAATACATGAGCGTGATCCGTGGATATAACACTATGGGTGGAGTAGAATGCGGTGGTAGAGATCAATAAGGGGAAGTCAAAAAGGGAGAAAGTCTCGCATCAACTAGGCAAATCAACGGGCTATGGAGATGCCCATAAATCGATATCAATGCGAGGAGTAGGGATTTCCATGCAACAGATGCACTAAGAGCTATAAGTGAATGAAAGCTCAACTGAAACTAAGTGGGTGTGCATCCAACTCGCTTGCTGCTACTTGTGAGCTGCGTTGGGATTTCCTCGAAGAGGAGAGGAGGATGCAGTACAATAGAGATAAGTGTTTCCCTCAGTTAAGAACCAAGGTTATCAATCCATTAGGAGAACCACGCAACACCTCGTTAGCAGTACCTACACACAAGATAACAAATCCTTGCACCCAACACGGACAAGGGGTTGTCAGTCCCTCGTCGGTTACTTGTGTGATGCCCCCGATTCAACCGTACACTAATCATACACAGAAATGTGTACGATCAAGATCAGGGACTCACAGGAAGATATCACAACACAACTCTAGACACAAATTAAAGTCATACAAGCTTTATATTACAAGCCAGGGGCCTCGAGGGCTTGAATACAAACGAGTCAGTGGAAGCAACAATATCTGAGTACAAACACAAGTTAAACAAGTTTGCCTTAAGAAGGCTAGCACAAAAGCAATGACGATCGAAAAGGCAAGCCCTCTTGCGTGGGAGCCTCCTAACTACTCCTGGTCGTCGTCGGTCTCCACGTAGTAGTAGGCACCCTCGGGGTAGTAGTAGTCGTCAATGGTGGCATCTGGCCCTGGACTCCGTCATCTAATAGCAACAATCAGGTATAGGGGGAAAAGAAGTAGCAAAGCAACCGTGAGCACTCATCCAAAGTACTCGCAAGACTTACCTCAAAACTATACTAAGTATGCATCAGTATCAAAGGAATGGGGCTATATCTTTGGACTGAACTACAAAATGCCAGAAGAGAGGGGAAAGCCTAGCCTATTGAAGACTAGCATCTTGAGGCGCCTTGCAACATTAGAAGAGTGCAGATTAGCATAACATAAAGTAGTAGTATGTTGTAGTATTAACGCCCAGAGACCTTCCTAGACTCCCTGCGAGAAAGCAATCCTAGAGCCACATATCCATTTCATGCCTCAGCATCCAGTTCTAGTTGTACCGATCGGGATACAACTCCTAGCGTCCGTTGTCATGGACACGGCTATTTGAATAGATCAATCTTCCTTGCAGGGGTGCACAAACTTACCCAACACACTCAATCCACTCCGGACGGACACACCATCAGGTCATGACCGGCCTCGGCCAATCAACACACTGCAATCCTACCTAGGCTCAAAGAAGAGGCCAGCACGCCGGTCTACATCCTAAGCGTTGATACGTCTCCAACGTATCTATAATTTTTTATTGTTCCATGCTATTATATTATCTGTTTTGGATGTTTTATATGCATTAATATGCTATTTTATATTATTTTTGGGACTAACTTATTAACCCAGAGCCCAGTGCCAGTTTCTGTTTTTTCCTTGTTTTTGAGTTTTACAGAAAAGGAATATCAAACGGAGTCCAAATAGAATAAAACTTTACGATGCTTTTTCTTGGACCAGAAGACACACTTAGGAATTGGAGAGTAAGGCATAGGAGTCCCAAGGGCTCCAAAAGCCCTCAGGGCGCGCCCTAGGGGGGGGCTGGCTTGTGGTCCTCACGGGAGTCCTCCAACCCTAATCTTTGGCCTATAAATTCATAAATATTCCCAAACCAATAGAAGCGTCCACCAAAATACTTTTCCGACGGCATAACCTTCTATACCCGTGAGATCCCATCTCGGGGCCTTTTTCGGCACCCTGCCAGAGGGGGATTCGATCACAGAGGGCTTCTACATCAACCCTATTGCCCTTCTGATGAAGCGTGAGTAGTTTACCACAGACCTACGGGTCCATAGCTAGTAGCTAGATGGCTTCTTCTCTCTCTTTGATTTTCAATACCATGTTATCCTCGATGTTCTTGGAGATCTCCGATGTAATATTCTTTTAGGTGTGTTTGTCGAGATCCAATGAATTGTGCATTTATGATCAGATTATCTATGAATATTATTTGAATCTTCTATGAATTCTTATATGCATGATTTGATATCTTTGTATTTCTCTTCGAATTATCAGTTTGGTTTGGCCAACTAGATTGGTTCTTCTTGCAATGGGAGAGGTGCTTAGTTTTGGGTTCAATCTTGCGGTGTCCTCATCCAGTGACAAAGTAGGGGCAGAGAGGCACATATTGTATTGTATTGTTGCCATCATGGGTAAAAAGATCGGGTTTTCATCATATTGCTTGATTTAATTCCTCTACATCATGTCATCTTACTTAAGGCGTTACTCCGCTCTTTATGAACTTAGTACTCTAGATGCATGCTGGATAGCGGTCGATGTGTGGAGTAATAGTAGTAGATGCAGAATCGTTTCGGTCTACTTGACACGGACGTGATGCCTATATGCATAATTATTGCCTTGGATATCGTCATAACTTTGCACTTTTCTATCAATTGCTCGATAGTAATTTGTTCACCCACCATATCATTGGACTTCAAGAGAGAAGTCTCTAGTGAAACCTATGGCCCCCGGGTCTACTTTCCATTATATATTTTCAGATCTATAAACCAAAAAAAACAAAAATACCTCGCCGCATTTTATTTACTTTTACTTTGTTTCACATTTTAGTAATCTTTTATATCTATTTCTATCATATCTCACCTTTGTAAGTGACCGTGAAGGGATTGACAACCCCTTTATCACGTTGGGTGCAAGTGTTTGATTGTTTGTGCAGGTGCATAGATTGGGGACTTGCTTGTATCTCCTACTGGATTTGATACCTTGGTTCTTAAGTAAGAGAAATACTTATCTCTACTTTGCTGCATCACCCTTTCCTCCTCAAGGGAAAAACCAACGCAAGCTCAAGAAGTAGCAGGAAGAATTTCTGGCGCGCGTTGCCGGGGAGATCTACATCAAGCCTACCAAGTACCCATCATAAAATCTCATCTCTTGCATTACATTATTTGCCATTTTCCTCTCGTTTTCCTCTCCCCCACTTCTAAAATGATTTTCAGAAAAACACAAAAAGATTTGCCTTTTTATTCGCCCTTCTTCCGTTCGTCTTTTCTTTGCTTTTTGGTTGCTTGTGTGCTAGGTTGCTTACGATGTCTCAAGAAAATACCAAGTTGTGTGACTTTTCCAATACTAATAATAATGATTTTATTAGTACTCCGATTGCTCCCGCCACTAGTGCGGAATCTTATGAAATTAATGCCGCTTTGCTAAATCTTGTTATGGAAGATCAATTATCCGGCCTTCCTAGTGAAGATGCCGCATCCCATCTAAATACTTTCGTTGAGTTGTGTGATATGCAAAAGAAGAAAGATGTGGATAATGATATTGTTAAATTGAAGCTATTTCCGTTCTCACTACGGGATCGTGCTAAAACTTGGTTTTCATCTTTGCCTAAAAATAGTATTACTTCATGGAATAAGTGTAAAGATGCTTTTATTTCCAAGTTTTTTCCTCATGCTAAGATAATCCCCCTTAGGAACAATATAATGAATTTTAAGTAACTTGATCATGAACATTTTGCACAATCTTGGGAGAGGATGAAACTGATGATAAGAAATTGCCCTACTCATGGATTAAGTTTATGGATGATCATACAAAATTTTTATGCCGGTTTGAATTTTGCATCTAGAAATCTTTTAGATTCGGCCGTGGGAGGTACTTTTATGGAAATCACATTAGGAGAAGCTACTAAACTCCTATATAATATTATGGCTAATTAATCTCAATGGCATACCGAAAGATCCTCTACGAGTAAAAAAGTGCATGCAATTGAAGAAATTAATGTTTTGAGTGAAAAGATGGATGAACTTATGAAATTGTTTGCTAGTAAGAGTGCTACTATTGATCCTAATGATATTCCTTTGTATAGTTTGATTGAGAACAATAATGAATCTATGGATTTGAATTTTGTTGGTAGGAACAATTTTAGTAATAACGCGTATAGAGGTAATTTCAACCCTAGGTCGTTTCCTAGTATTTCCTCTAATAATATGGTAATTCCTACAACAATTCTTATGAAAATTATAATAAGGTGCCTCTGATCTTGAGAACAATATTAAATAATTTATTAGTTCTCAAAAGAATTTCAATCCTATGGTTAAAAAAATTGCTTAAGATTGATGATTTGGCTAGGAACGTGGATAGAATTTCTCTTGAGATTGATTCTTTGAAAATTAGATCTATTCCACCCAAGCAGGATATTAATGAGTCTCTAAAAGCTATGAGAATTTCTATCGATGAATGTAAAGAAAGAACCGCTAGGATGCATGCTAAACGAGATTGGTTTGTTAAAGCGTGTTCTTCGATTTCTTGTGATAATAATGATGAAGATCTTAAAGTGATTAGTGTGACTCCTATTCAATTTTTGTTTTCTAATATAAATCTTGATAAATATGGGACTGGAGATGAGTCAACTTTAGCTAGAAGGCGTTCCAATGATTCAGAGTTTATAGATCTCAATGCAAAAATTGATAAAAGTGGGATTGGAGAGGTCAAAACTTTAAGTAGCAATGAACCCACTCTTTTGAATTTCAAGGATTTTAATTATGATAATTGTTCTTTGATAGACTGTATTTCCTTGTTGCAATCCATGTGAATTCTCCTCATGCTTATAATCAAAATAAAGCTTTTACTAAACATATCGTTGATGCTATGATGAAATCTTTTGAAGAAAAACGAGTTGAAGTTTCTATCCCTAGAAAGCTTTATGATGAGTGGGAACCTACTATTAAGATTAAAATTAAATATTATGAATGCCATGCTTTGTGTGATTTGGGTGCTAGCGTTTCTACAATTCCAAAAACTTTATGTGATGTGCTAGGTTTTCGTGAATTTGATGATTGTTCTTTAAATTTGCATCTCGCGAATTCCACTATTAAGAAACCTATGGGAAGAATTAATGATGTTCTTGTTGTTGCAAATAGGAATTATGTGCCCCTAGATTTCATTGTTCTTGATATAGATTGCAATCCTACATGTCCTATTATTCTTGGTAGACCTTTCCTTAGAATGATTGGTGCAATTTTTGATATGAAAGAAGGAAACCTTAGATTTCAATTTCTGTTAAGGAAGGGCATGGAATACTTTCCAAGAAAGAAAATTAAGTTGCCATATGAATCTATTATGAGAGATACTTATGGATTGCATACCATAGATGACAATACCTAGATCTATGTTTTATGCCCAGCTAGGGCGTTAAACAATAGCGCTTGTTGGGAGGCAACCCAATTTTATTTTTATGATTTTTTGTTTTTGCCATTGTTATTGGAAAATAAACATTATTACCTCTGTAGTAATCGTGTTTTGGTGTTTTTAATTAGTGTTTGTGCCAAGTAAAGCCTTTGGGATACTTTGGTATATCGTTGATTTGATCTTGCTGAAAAACAGAAACTTTTGCGCCCAGTAAAATAATATTCATAATTCACAGAAGCACGATAAAATCCTGATGTTTTTACACAATTTTGATATATGAATTCACTTTATTGTCCTAATTTTTTAGAATTTTTTGGAGTTACAAAAGTACACGAAGTTTACAGATTACTACAAACTGTTCTGTTTTTGACAGATTTTGTTTTCTATGTGTTATTTGCTTATTTTAATGAATCTATGGGTAGTATCGGGGGGTATGAACCATGAAGAAGTTGGAACACAGTAGATATTAAACCAATGTAAATAAATAATGAGTTCACAGCAGTACCAAAAAGTGGTGATTTATTTTCTTATACTAACGGATCTCATGAGTTTTCTGTTGAGTTTGTGTTGTGAAGTTTTCAAGTTTTAGGTAAAGATTTGATAGACTATGGAATAAGGAGTGACAAGAGCCTAAGCTTGGTGATGCCCAAGGCACCGCAAGGTAATATTCAAGGACAACCAAGCATCTAAGCTTGGGGATGCCCCGGATGGCATCCCCTCTTTCGTCTTCATCTATCGGTAAATTTACTTGAGCCTATATTTTTATTCACCACATGATATGTGTTTTGCTTGGACCGTCTTGTATGATATGAGTCTTCGCTTTTTAGTTTGACACGATCATCCTTTCTGTACACACCTTTTGAGAGGGACACGCATGAATCGTGATTTATTAGAATACTCTTTGTGCTTCACTTATATCTTTTGAGCTAGGCAATTTTGCTCTAGTGCTTCACTTATATCTTTTTAGAGCATGGAGGTGGCTTTATTTTATAGAAATTGTTGAACTATTTTGCTTCACTTATATTATTTTGAGAGTCTCTCTAAACAGCATGGTAATTTGCATAGGTTATGAATTTAGTCCTAATATGATGGGCATCCAAGAGGGGTATAATAAAAACTTTCATATAAAGAGCATTGAATGCTATGAGAAGTTTGATTCCTTATGATTGTTTTGAGATATAAAGATGGTGATATTAGAGTCATGCTAGTGAGTAATTGTGGATTGGTAGAAATACTTGTGGTAAAGTTTGTGATTCCCGTAGCATGCATGTATGGTGAACCGTTATGTGATGAAGTCGGAGCATGATTTATTTATTGATTGTCTTCCTTATGAGTGGCGGTCGGGGACGAGCGATGGTCTTTTCCTACCAATCTATCCGCCTAGGAGCATGCGTGTAGTACTTTGTTTCGATAGCTAATAGACTTTTAGAAATAAGTATGTGAGTTCTTTATGACTAATGTTGAGTCCATGGATTATATGCACTCTCACCCTTCCACCATTGCTAGCCTCTTTAGTACCGCACAACTTTTGCTGGTGCACTACACCCACCATATACCCTTCCTCAAACAACTACCATACCTACCTATTATGGCATTTCCATAGCCATTCCGAGATATATTGCCATGCAACTTCCACCGTTCCGTTTATTATGACACGCTCCATCATTGTCGTATTGCTTTGCATGATCATGTTGTTGATATAGTATTTGTGTTTTATATATGTCACTCTTGATCATTGCACATCCCGGTACACCGCCAGAGGCATTCATATAGAGCCATATTTTTGTTCTAAGTATCGAGTTGTAATTCTTGAGTTGTAAGTAAATAAAAGTGTGATGATCTTCATTATTAGAGCATTGTCCCATGTGAGGAAAGGATGATGGAAGCTATGATTCCCCCGCAAGTTGGGATGAGTCTCCGGACTTCACAAAAAATAAAAGAGGCCAAAGAAGCCCAAATAAAAAAAAAGAGTAAAGAAAAGAAAATGAGAGAAAAGAGAGAAGGGGAAATGATACTATCCTTTTACCACACTTGTGCTTCAAAATAGCACCATGATCTTCATGGTAGAGAGTATCCTATGTTGTCACTTTCATATACTAGTTGGAATTTTTCATTATAGAGCTTGGCTTGTATATTCCGATGGTGGGCTTCCTCAAATTGCCCTAGGTCTTCGTGAGCAAGAGAGTTGGATGCACACCCACTTAGTTTTCTTTTTGAGCTTTCATAAACTTATAGCTCTATTGCATCCATTGCATGGCAATCCCTACTCACTCACACTTATATCTATTAATGGGCATCTCCATAGCCCGTTGATACGCCTAGTTGATGTGAGACTATCTCCTTCTTTTTATCTTCTCCAAAACCACCATATTCTATTCCACCTATAGTGCTATATCCATGGCTCACGCTCATGTATTGCGTGAAAGTTGAAAAATTTTGAGAACATAAAAAGTATGAAACAATTGCTTGGCTTGTCATCAGGTTTGTGCATGATTTAATACTTTGTGTGATGAAGATGGAGCATAGCCAGACTATATGATTGTGTAGAGATAACTTTCTTTGGCCATGTTATTTTTAGAAGACATGATTGCTTTATTAGTATGCTTGAAGTATTATTGTTTTTATATCAATATTAAACTTTTGTTTTGAATCTTATGGATCTGAATATTCATGCCACAATAAATAAAATTACATGGATAAATATGTTAGGTAGCATTCCACATCAAAAATTCCGTTTTTATCATTTACCTACTCGAGGACGAGCAGAAATTAAGCTGGGGGATGCTTGATACGTCTCCAACGTATTTATAATATTTGATTGTTCCATGCTATTATATTATCTGTTTTGGATGTTTTATATGCATTAATATGCCATTTTATATTATTTTTGGGACTAACTTATTAACCCATAGCCCAGTGTCAGTTCCTGTTTTTGAGTTTTACAGAAAAGGAATATCAAACAGAGTCCAAACAGAATAAAACTTTACGATGATTTTTCTTGGACCAGAAGACAAACGTAGGACTTGGAGAGGAAGGCAGAAGAGTCCCGAGGGCTCCACAAGCCCTCAGGGCACGCCCTAGGGGGGCGTCCCCTGGCTTGTGGGCCCCACGGGAGTCCTCCAACCCTAATCTTTGGCCTATAAATCTAGAAATATTCCCAAACCAACAGAAGCGTCCACCAAAATACTTTTCCGCCGCCGCAACCTTCTGTACCCGCGATATCCCATCTTAGGGCCTTTTCCGACACCCTGCCGAAGGGGGACTCAATCACGGAGGGCTTCTACATCAACCCTACTGTCCTTCTGATGAAGCATGAGTAGTTTACCACAAACCTACGGGGTCCATAGCTAGTAGCTAGATGGCTTCTTCTCCCTCTTTGATTCTCAGTACCATGTTCTCCTCTTGGAGATCTATCCGATGTAATATTCTTTTGCGGTGTGTTTTTCGAGATACAATGAATTATGGATTTACGTTTGTACTCGTCGGTGCTATACAAATGATTTTTACACCTTTCTGCGATGATATTTGGAACCGTCGCCAAGTGAGTGTGGACGATGGAGGGGTCCTACCCACACGACCCAGAAACC